>VZTB01008513.1:665907-791157 GCA_013397245.1 Thryothorus ludovicianus | reverse complement strand
GGCCTCTGTTTTTAGGTAGCCCAGAAAGGCATCACAGCCACGCTGGACACTGCAGCAGGAACGTGGCCAGGCAGGAGCAAGGGTTCTCTCCAGGCTCCCCTACGGAGCAGCAGCACCAGGGGGAAAAAGCTGCTTCCTCCCTGCCAGGCAGTGCCTGCTGGCAGAGCAGAGCTGCTCTGTCCTCTGAGGCACCTCTGGAAAATCAGTGTTGATACCACATCAGGCATCAACAGAAGAAAGGTATTTCATCATTAGTTCTGCTGGTTCCCAGGCTCCCCAAGAGTTCTCTTTTCCTTGCATAGCCCGTAGCTTCTGATCTCTGTATTCCCACTCTGCTCTTCCGTGGCTGGTTTCTGGGGCTGCCTGCACCCGTGGGCTGAGAACAGATAAGCTGTCAGTGGGTGAGGTATGAGGGTCCATAGTACTGCAGTAGTACAGAGCCACTTACTTGGAGAGGTTCTACCTTCACAGTTATTTCAGAAAATAATTTCCAAATAGCAAAGAATTAACAGTACTGCTTGTTTCTTTTCTTTTGGCTTTCTAAATCTGAGCACACGTACAAACCTCAAGCCCTCTTTCTCTGGGTTTGCTGGCAGTACTGCTGTGGGCTATGAGGGCAAACTGACCACTCATTTTAGAAACTGGAAGAATGTCAATTAAGAAACAAAACACAGCAACAAAAACCCACCACCAAAAAAAAAAAAAAAGGTAAGTTAAGAGAATTAGGATATCTGTTTCTGAAAGAGGAAATGTAGGATGGAAGGTTGCAGGACAAATTACTCCTGATTTCTCAAAAGCATTACCATTGTCTGTACATCTGCAAGGAAGGAGTCACAGAAATAACATTTAACCAAGGGACTTGGTTCTCAGGCAGGAAGGGCACACAGGTTTTGGCACTGGTGCTGCTCTGGCAGGGACAGGCAGAGTGCTGCATGGTGGCTGTTGGCAGCAGCAGGACAGAGCTGGAGCTCTGGGGAGCTGGAGGGAGAGCTCCCTCACACCCCTCCAGGCAGGGGGCTCCTCTGCCCATAGGGAATTTCCCCTTGTGGTGGCACTGGGCTCACATGGCACAGAACTGTCTCCTTGTTATGGCAAGAGCAGCCCCCAGATGAGTGCACATCTCTGAATTAGTTTTCCAGAGCTTTCTTTCCCCTGGGATGCCCCTGCTGCCTTTCTTTATTTTGTGCCTCTGGTTTTTGCCTTTCCTTGTAGCCCCATTGTGTTCCTGTCCACTTTGAGCCAGCCTTCCCTGTAACCTGGGGCAATCCCAAGCAGTACCAGGCAGCCACCGCTGTGGGCCACACTTGGCACGGGTATGATCCATTGTGGGTTCACTGGGGCCATTCCTGGCCAAACTGGTGCCTCCCTTGCTGATGGATCATCTGGAGATGGGCTGGGCAGGAGCCCCTGGCAGGAGCAGGTACCTTCCCTGGTCCCCAGAGCCTGCAGCCCTTCCCTGTTGCACTCCTGGCTCAGGCCATGAGGCACCACCACCACAACCTTGCTGGATGCCAGGGGAGCTCCCACTGCTCACTCTGTCCTCTCTCCCACTGCCCTTTGGCATCACACCTGGGAAAAAACAACTTTCTCACTGCTTCAAATTGGTGAGTGATGTGCCTGTTATTGCAGCAGTTCCCATCCCCTGGGACCTTCCACTATTTATTCTCATAAGGGTAGGATGAACCCAGTCAGCCCCAATAATAGAAATGTCAGAGGCTGCCAAGGATTTGCTGAGATAAATGCTTATTGGAATTTCAACATGGCAGGAAGCATCAATTTTGATAGTAATTTCCTTTGTGGAAGAGTTTCCTTGATTTCTTCTTATTCAGATTTGATTTTGTACCACCTAGGCTTCTTTATATCAAGACTTTGAAATGTAGAATTTTTTAAAAAAAATATTAAAAAACTTTATCAATATTGCAACATGCCAGTATAAGTTTGCTGAAGCTGAGCTCCAAGGCAGGGCTGGAGCTGCCATCATGACTGGGTTTTTTTCTGCTTCTTTTTTCAGTTTTGTGAGAGTATTTATTTACAGAAGCAGCAGCATAAATAATTACTGGAATTTGCAGAAAACATTTAAGAAAAACAAGAAATGTGTCACACTTCAGGCTTTTCTACCTCTATTATATATGTGCAAAGTGTTGTATTAAAATAGTTTTTGCTTTGTAAGCTTGCAATATTTGTTCTTCACTTCAATACCCATTGTAAGAGCACCTGATCAAGAGAGGATGCTTCTGGGATTTTTTTTTAATTTCTTTCTTATGGTTTGGTTTGTTTGGATTTGTTTTTAAGAGACAAACTCTGCTCAGAAATATAAATCCTAATATCACAGCTCCCTCACTGCAAAATAAGTACTTGTTATTTTATCACCTTACACGTTTGGAAAGCAAGTACACAAAGTTTTGATGCTAATTTGTGATTTTGGGGCAATTGGAGAAGCAGACAAGAAGACAGAGTATCTGCCAGAGTGGAAAAAAACCTGTAAAGATGAAAGAAAACTGATCTCCCCTGACTGGTATGTACTAGAGAGTTCGGCTTAAGGCCAAAGTTGGTATCACAGTATCATGCTTCAGGACTTAACCCACAGGAGAGATTTTTAGGATGGCTCTATCAGGTTTCACTGGATTATTTTTAGGGACCTTCTATCCTGATGGAGAGAGGCTCTGGAGTTCCTTCTGTAGGTAAATGTGCCAGACAAGGCCAACTGAACTCTTGCTTTTTGTTGTCTTCTCCAAGGACAACTTTGGGGTGTTTTCCTTGACCAGATTGCTTTGTGGGTAACTTTACTGAACAGGAACAGCCTCACTCCTTGGCAGAAGATTTCCAGGGGAGTTCTGGAAATTCTTTTCTTGTCTCTTGTGATTTTTTTAATTTTGATTTTTTTGTTGTAAGTATTTGGACACAGCTGTGGGAATGAAATTAAACAGCTGCAGCACAGACCCACGGCATGTGCCGTGTGTTACAGCGTGAGCAACCAGCTGTGGAGCTTTTGTGGAAGCTTCTCGATTCCTGGGAGCATTAAAGAAAACCAGGATCAGTTTGGAATTTTCTCTGCTACATGCTGAATCTGCTGCTGCTGCTTGCTTTTATTGCTTTTATTCACTCAGGGGCTGTGCTGTCCCTGATGTACGGGGATCCATGGTGGCACCATCTTCACATGGCCTTGCTTGTGTCTGCCCTGAATCCCGGGGAGCCGGGTGCCATCCGTGCCCACAGGGTGTCAGTGATGGGTGTGCCAGCTGTGGTTCCAGCTGCTGTGGGCTGTACCTCCCCCAGACTCGTGCTGGGTGATTCACCTGCCCGTGGACGGGGGCTTGGCAGGTTCTGCCCTGTTTGCAGAGCTCCCTGCCTGCCTCGGCTTTGTCCTTGGAAGAGCAGCCAGCCTTCAGGAGCTGCTGCTGCTGCTCCTTTCCAAGCCTGTTGCGGGGGTGCTCACCCCAAACCTCTGGCCTGCTGTGCTGCCGTGCCACCCTCGGGGTGTCCGTGTCCCCACGGCCTGCGTCACTGTCCCCTTTGCTGCTCCACAGAGGGCATCTCAGCCTTTGTGCTGCAGCCTAAAGGCTGATTTGTTCTGTGCTTTGCCACCCAGCTCCAGCACTCGCTTGGATGTGAAGGTCAAGTTGCAGCACCAAAGGGTGGATTTTTCAGAGCCTCACCAGGGAGACATGCTAATCACTCGGTTGGGGATTTTCCTGCATGTCTCTCCACACAAGCACACCTTAATCAAGTACTCACTTGAACACAAGAAGTGCTTTCGTTAAGAGGGCTGGCATTTCAGAGATGCCCTTTGCTTAATTCCAGTTGTCTGCTTAATTAGACATTTGAGAGTGCCGTTAATTGATTGATGAACAATTAAAACAGCTCCAGCCTCTCTCCTGACTAAGATGCATTCAGCAACTAACCCTTCTTGTCTTCCCCTCTGGGAATTTGCTCTGTGTTGGGTAGCTGTTACCTTGCCTGTTTTGGTCTGTAGCTCTAGAAACACACAACACAAACACATTAGAGAGGTCTCTAAATAAACACACATTAACGTTCTGGGCTTCTCGTGCACTCAGAGCCACAGTTACACTCTGGGAAAAAGAAAGCTGGAATGGGAAAGAGTATAAGCTGCAGACCGGGATTTCTTTCTTAGGATCTTGCATTTGCACTTCCACATTATATTTTATAATTAGACTGAGGGTCATGGGGCATTGTGACAGTCATGCCAACTATAAATTGCCCTTTATCAAAACAGGAAAAAAAATTGGAGTGAGCATGTATTAATTAACTCTGGCCCAGGCTATCCGTGACCGCCAGCCTCACCTCAATTTCTGTTGCTGGGCATGTTGTAATAACCTTTTTTCATTTAATATTTAGAATCCCCGAGGGAGTTGGCAATTTGGAGACATTTAGCAGATGAAGGGGTGGCATTACAGGGAATGTCTTGCAGGGCAGTGTGAGTGTGATGCCTGCTCTCCTCCTGCCTCTCAGCGTGGGCTGCAGGGCCAGCCGCGTGTGCGGGCAGGTTGTGGCTGCCTGTCCCAGGAGGAGCACGTGCACAGGGATCTGAGTACCCCGGGCAACACAAAGAAAAAAAATCTCAATTAAAATTAAGATGAGATAACAGAGAGAGCAGCTGCTCTGAAGTGTGCTCTTCACAGCAGCCTTGGGGGCATTTATTCCTTCTTTCTCCCACACAGCTTTGTAACAGAGCCTTTTGCTGTGAAACAAACCCCGGTGGGAGGCTCGTGGTGGTTTTCTGGAGGAAGCAGTGGGCTCCTTGCCAAGCTGTGAGGAGCCTCTCCACTTCTTTGGGTCCTTCCTGCTCACACTTTCCCTCCAGCCTGGAGCTGCCACATCCCAGGCTGCAGGAGTGAACTGGACATGCCCCACGCCTGAAGTGGGGCTCCCACAGGGGCACTGACAGACACCGTGTCCTGCAGGAGCGTGTGGGGCAGCTGGAACCACATCCCTCCCTTGGCCTTATTTCTCCCCAGCACACCTTGGTAGTGCATCTTACCCCCGAGGCTAAACTTTGCCTGCCTGGCGGGCAGGGGATGCTGCATAGGTACTCCCTTGTCCTCCTCCCTGTGTGCTCCTCAGGTTTGCAGCAGGCTCTGCTGTGGGGTTTAAGGCCAGAGGAGCAGATGTCCTGTGTGTTCATTGTGTGGAGGGGAGCAGTGACTCACGTGGCCCAAATGCAGAATTGGGCAAACACAACACACATTTATTGGAGAAGGCTCGGGAGCTGAAGGGCTGTGCTGGTGTTGGGAGAAGGGGCAATTTTCTGCCTTGTGGCTCAGCATATTTTCATTCCTCTGTGTTTCATATGGAAACAGCATTTGCAGTTTTCCACAAAGCCTTGCTTCTGGAGCCCAGTGTGCCTCCCTGGCTGGCTCACCAGCAGATTAGAGGTCCTTCCATCTCTGACAGCAGAGTGAGACTAAGTGAGCTGTTTGTTCTCCTTTTTCCATCAGTGCAAACAGTCAGCCCCTGTTTGTGGTACTGCCTTTATCTTGAGTGTTGTGCAGATTCCCTGTGGCCTCCCTCTGCACAAGACATCGCATGGAGCAGTTGTGGATTTGGGAGTAGCTGTTAGCTTTGGGCAGAGCTTGTGAGTGGTTGGAAACCCACTGCCTTCTGCTGTGACACCCTGGCTCCGGGGGCAGTGTCCCTGGAACCTGTTAAGTTTTGGGTGACGGCTTTCCGTTCTGCAGGGATTCTTAACAATTTGTTAAACCTGCCTATGTGCTTGTAAAAGGCAACATGAGTCGTAGGAGACTTGATAAAAACATTAAGCAAAATCAGAATACGTTTTTATGAATTTCCTTGTTCTCCTGAATGTGATTTAAGTTGCTTTTGAATGAAAAATAGATATATCTGCCATGCTGGGGAAAAGCCTCTTAAAATATCACAATGTTCTTGTTAAAGAGAGGAAGAACATGCTCTCAGTGGTCAGAGGTGTGATGTTACAGTCTGAGTTTGTCTCTGTGTACGGTAAGAAGAGCTGGCATTTAAAGGTGTTAATTAAAAAGCACAGTAGAAGATAAGACAATAAAGCTGCTGTCTCTCCACCTTTTCTGGCTACTGGGAGCTGACAGGGGCAGAGCACTGCACACATGCTGGCTAATGATGCTGTGAATGCCTCCCTGGCTGCTTTGATTCCCTCCTGGCAGCCCCCAGGAGGTGAAGCCTTCACCAGGGGCTTGCTCAGCAGTGGCTGTAAGGTTAGTTACACTGGGTGGGTAATGTGCCTTGCCGTGCAGGGGGTGGGAGAGCTCATCTGGATGGGGAGCTGCCTGTTTGGCAGTGAGATAAATTAATATTAAGTTCATGCCTCAAGTATTGCTCATCCTTAGGGCTCACAAAATCGTTGGTATTTTCAGTTTCAGAAAGTCTGAAGTTGGATGTGGAGCCTGGTTTTAATGAGCAGTACTTTCCACTTCTTCCTGCCAGGTAACTCCACCACAGGCACAGCCATAGCTGATCACAACCTGATTTTCTTGCCTGTTCCTGGTTTTGTCAGGGCATCTTCCAGGCTGGAGGAGTACAGGTTTGTGGAGGGCTGGAAGTACTGCAGCTGACATAATGCCAAGCCCCATGAACGCTCTCCTAAAGGACTTATGGATATTTATATTATTCAAAACATCCTATCAGAATTCCCTTCTCTCAGTACTGATATGATTGTAAAACAGTTAAAGCACATTTCAGCTTTATATGAAGTCTGGAGATCTTGTTTTTTCAAGCACAATTTTCTGATATTTCCAGTATTGTTTTCCCAGAGGAAATTTTACTCACCCAGAGGGGTGAGTAAAACTGTCACCATTGCTGGTGGCATTAACACAGTGAGGCCAGGGTTTGAGTCTGGGAGGATAAGCAAAGTCAAAAGTTCAAAATCCAGTTCCTATATGACTTGAAGCCTTTCTTAACACCACACTGGAAGAGCTTGCAGCAGCCTTGACATAATGATAGAAATCTTCAAACAGAAGAACCCAAATATGGCTCATTCAACCCAAATTGAGGTATTTTTCTCAATTTCAGAAGAGCAGCTCAACAGCTTCCAGAAATCTTTACAGCCCTTGGTGTGACTCTGATTTTAGAATTTTGCATTCAAAAACCTTCACTGTTCATTTCTGAAGCTCTGAGGACCCTGCAGAGGACTGTCCTTGGGGAATTACCTTTGTGTTGGCTACTGGCAATCTTCTGTTTGCTCTTTCCACGTGTGCAATGACACACGCTCATGCTGGAACCCCATTTCAGTGCCTGGATTTCCAAAATCTCCCGAGACACAGAGGGCTTCCTGTCAGTCCAAAACTGCTGTGGGAACAGCCCTTCCTGTGGCCCTTGAGTAAAGTCCCCTGAGACATGGCCAGCCATATGAATGGCTTTAATGCTTAATTCATGCTGTCAGAATAAATCACCTCATTCAGAGGAACGGTGCTGGGACCAGTTTAGAAGGAAGGCAAGTGCTTCCCAGACAGACAGATTTCCCCTAAGTTCTGTGGAGTTTTGCAGGTGGGGTGCTTGGTGAGGTGCTGAGAGAGCAGATGTCCTGGTGGGAGGTGGTAGCTTGCTAGTTCTAGCAGGAGATTTTCTTTTTCTGCAGAAGGAAGGGATATTGATCTGGTACCACCTTTCTCTGTCAACAGCCGGTCTTCAGTGCCCTCCTAGGAAGATCACAGCTATCACAGTGGATATAATTTTCATCTAATTATATGGTGCCACTTTGTATCACGGTGAAAAGCTCAGTAGTTGGCTTTCCACAAGCTCAACTTGCATCCTGTAGTGCAGCAGTAGTGCTAACAGTCAGCAAGGGCTACTTTGGAACACTTTTATTTATTTGGGTTTCTAAAGTGGCTTATGCAAAAGTAAGGAACAGTTTTACAAAGCAGTTGTCGTAAACTAAATACCAGATTCCCCAAACATCTGTTGCAAAAGCTCTGTTAAATTCTCATTCCGTTCCATGGGGAAAGCCTGAGAAAAAAACAAGCAGACCTTTCAGAACGAGCTAAAGGAAATTAGTTGCAGACTAAGGAGGAAGGGAGTTGAGGTTCCCAGGAACGTGTATTCTCATTTTTGCCACGGTGAGCTGTTAGCTGGAAAATTCCAGCTGCCACAGACAGGACTGAACAGAAGACAAGTCTATTAAGCACATGCATCTTCCAGAAGAAAATAATTTAGTTAAGCTGTATGCAGACAGGCAGTGTGTAATTTGCTGGGACAGACAGCTGCCCTCACACGTGCTCCAGGTGAGGCTGAGTGCCCAGCTGTGTGCAGCTGTGGGTGCAGAGGCTCTGGGGAGGTTTGGGCTGCTCAGGGCAGGGCTCAGCCCTGTGCTCCTCTGGCTGATGCAGGCGTGGGCCCAGTTTGGCTGCACACTTGAATCAGCAGCCCTCGTCCAGCCTTTTGATGCTTGTACTTGTTTTCTCTTTCCTTAATTTTCCGAGGATGTAGCAATAAAACCAACTGTTGCTTGAGCTTGATGGACACACAGTATGTACAGAGGTGCCAAGTGCAGGCTGGCTGGTGCAGCCCAGCCAACTGCTGTGGAGATGTGGTGCATGTAAGTGCTCTAAAATGCCTCCTTTTTTAACCTGTATGTCCTAGAGTATTTTTTGGAATTTAATAAATAGCATTAGTCTGGTAAACTGGTTCAGATAGTTCCTTTCTCCAGCTTCCAGCTTTTAATCATAGTCTGTTTTCACATTAATAAAAGAGCGAGTTATGTAAGTAATTTCACTAATATTAGCCCCAGGCTCCTCACTGCTGAGAGTTTTGTGGTACAGAGCTATTCTCTGAATCCCAAAGCTATGTGTAATTGTACAATACACAATTCAGCTCACCATATGCACTTCATATAATTGAGAAAATTTACTTAATTTTATCCACTATTAAACCCAGCTTTAAATGAGAAATGAAACTAATTAATACAATGGACAATTCCTCCTGCCTCTAATAAACCCTGTTTGTATTTTGTTGGTATCAAGCAGGGTTTATTTGATTATGGAACAATAAATATGTCTGAGCATCCAGCCATTTGTCAGTGCAACCAAGGACAGACATAATTAAAAGGTAGGGCTGACTGACCAAATAAAGTCGAAAACCCAAACAAACACACATTCATATCTTCTCAGAAATCTCTGGTAGGTGTCAAGTCATGCCCACATCTTGGGAGGGAGAGGTTGGTAGTTGCACAGCTGCCTGCGTATGGCTCATGTCCTCTGCTCATCTTGACAAGCATTTAGATCTCTCATAACTTTCTGGATTTGTTGCTTTGTTGTTTTTATGTTTCATTATTCTGATACTGCAGGATGTCCTCCTAGGCAGGAGTGTAGCCAAAGGGAAGAAGGGGTGTGATCATGGACTTAGAATTCAACAGATAAAACTCCTGTTGATATCACTGTTAGTCAGATCATGCCCACCTTTTTCCCTGCCAAAAGTCACTGCAATCCATTGACATAAGGAGAGGAAATTGTTAGGTTTCCCTTGACCCTTTGAGGTTATAAGGTGTGGTGTTATGTCAATGTCCAATCACTGCATGGCAGGGAAACCAGCAGAGAGCAAAATAAACCTGGTTCTTCAAATGTTCTCTGTGCTTTTGACCCACCTTTGGAGAGCCATCAGCACAGGGTGCCACGTGGGTCACACAGACATCACGGGGACTCCTGTACAACCCCTTCTGTCTCAGCTGCTCACATCAACACCTGGCTCTTCCCCAGACCATTCCTGCAGTTTGGTGGAGTTTGTCACACGGGCTGCACGTGGGTCACATCCCACTTGCCTGCAGCAAGCAGAACAATTTCCTTGTGGGAGCCTTTCTCTGTAAGTTCCTGTGGGACTGCACGATGGATCTCAGCTTCTCCACACCTCCCTGTGGGAGAGGGGTTGCTGCTGTGCTGAGCTCAGCTCTCCCTTCTTGCTCCCTTTGCGGAGACTGGGCAGTGTGAGGCAGCAGATGTACCAGAAGCCTCTTCTGATTTATGTGAATCTCTTGTGTCCTAGGCTGAGGAGATGCTTGTCCTCATGACAAACATTGCACCTTTGGGTGGGTGCATGAGTGATGTATGCTTGTAGGTCTTATTGCTTAATTAAACAATTTAATTAAGATATCGGTCAAAATAAGTGCCAGTGTTTACCTGCAGTGCAAGGGGAACCGTTTCTGGCTGCTGGGATGAACAATGCAGTCAACTTTTTGGTAACTCTAAGCAAAGAAAAAGGGTGGTTGTTTATGGTTTTAAAAGTTTTTCCCAATAAATTAATTTCCTGCATTTCATTAACCCTGACCGGTTACCAAGGGGCTTTGGGAATCTTCCCTGCCTGATCTCCTTTAATTTTGCATATCATGTGAATTTACCTCTCAGTTAGGAACTGGTGTAACAAGATAGTGAAAGTAATATCTTTGGCTGAAATATGTTCAGAACAGGTTCACTGTTAAGAAAACTCTCAAGTAATTCAGTGCTTGTTATTAAAGCAATAAGAAGCTTAAACAAGATTTCAAATCTATATCTGACCTTTAATTTAACTCAGCAAGGCAGAGTTGAATTAGCATCATGCATCTAAAAAGAGATTTTGATTTCCTGAATGGCGTGTGAGCTTTGATATCATTCTCCAGTTTTGCAAGGCATATTGTAGAAATGAGAAATGTGGGGTTTTTTTCCAGTCTGTTTGTGGAGTAAATGTTAATGGCATAATTCCCCCTCTTTTACAGGCTTTTACATGTGAGGGCTAGATCTGATCCCTTGCTCCATGACTATACTCACTTGGCATATAAATGAGGATTTATAACAGAGTTTAACTCTTCCAAATGCTTGTGGGGTCAGAGGTGATTGCTGCTTTATGGTATGGTCTCAAGCACAGAATGTTGTGATGTTTTGGTCCAGGCAGGAGAGTTTATGATATGAGCTTCCTGTGGTAACATAGCTTTTAGGAGGAAAATGATTTTGTGCATCCTGGTGGCTCTAAACAAGGAAAAGGGCTTTGTTGAACAGTGCGTACGTGGCTGGATTACATGTTTGGTACCTCAGTAAGGCCTTTAAAATACCTGACATTTGGAGCAATGATCCATGCCATGGAAAGCATTCTCCATGCAGGATGGACTCTTCAGAGGTGAAATCAGCAGGTCCAAGGGGAACTTGGAAGGTCAAGAGTAACCTCTTTTTTCTTAATTCATCAAGGCAGCCTCATGCTATTGCAGGTATGAAGCTTGCACAGGTAAATGGAGTACATACAGCTCAGTCTCAGCCCTCTGGTGCACAGATCCAGGAGGTCATAAGAGGGGTTCTCTGCATTGGACTTCCTCTGCTGCAGAAAAATATTGCTGTTTCCACAGAACTGAAGTGCATGGGACAAAGTGTTACTGGTTATGGGATCCATATGTCTCCTGACATGTTTCTGCAGGCCAGGAGAGTGAGTGAAAACTCCTGTGGGTTTTCCTTCTTTTTCTCCCTCTTTTCTTTTTTCTCTTGTTTAGTGAGCAGAGGAAGGGCTTTGTTACACTTCTGAAGCCAACTTGTGTCACAGTCACCCACAAAGAAAACATTTGCACTTTGTAACTCACACCTGTGTGATTGTTCTTTGGCCACTCGCAGGCAGTTCTTTAGGTAGGAAGCTTCCAGAAGGGTTTTTTAACATAGCAGGAGGTCCAGGCCAGAATAAGGGGACAGGGAATTAATTTAATACTGGGAGAAACATGCTGCTGCAAAGGTGCTGAATGCAGTCCTGGTGCCTTTCTGGGCTGGGATTTGCAGGCAGTCAAAGGGGTGGGTGATGTGCCCCATGCTGCCCCTCAGCTGGACAGCTGAGTCCTTCCAGTGCCTCTGCAGAGCTCTCCACACAGTGCACTAACTGGGAAACTTTGGGTGTATTTCAGTCCCATCCTTCTACCATGGCTGCCTTTCCCTCTTCTTTGGCTTTCTTGTTCTTCTGTCATCTTCTTCTGCTCTCATTTGCCCTTACTGACCTGTTGGCTTATTCAGGTGTTCTGGTGGCACTATAATTGGTGGTAGCAATTCTTGTCCCCCTCCTTGGCTTTCAAATCAACAACAGCAACCCCAGAGCAGAAGTGTTGAAAATGAACTTCCAGGACTGTAATGCCCCCTTGTCAGTGCAAGGAGGAGGATTGAGGCATCTCAATCAGGGGGTTTGATTCTGGAATAACAGTAGGACAGTGCATGGCTCAGGTTCCTAAATGAAAAGAAATTCTGAGCCAGATTAAGTTCCATAAGTGAGGAAAGAAATGTAATGTGGCTTGGTGCATGCAGCAACACGCTTACTTTGTTGAGCTGATTTGTGATTTTTTTTTTTTTCCTTGACCAGGGATAAGAGAACTGATAGAAGGCAGCTAGAGGTGGCCTTTGCAGAGGGATTATCATCAGAATTTAAGTGCAGTGACAGGAGTCCTGCCTCGGTCTTCATAACTCCTCAGTTTAATTTGCCATCCTTGTGGTGTTGCTGAGCTTGTGTTTAAGAACTCAGGAGGATCTGAATGGTTATGTAGCCAAGCATAGAAAGGTTTTAAAAATTACTTTCCCAAGAAAATCCCTTAAATATCAGGAGCAGCAAACCCCACAAGGAAGATCAGTTTTTTATGATTACTGCAGCTTATTTGGGTCAATGAAGAATGTCTGCTTTTATTCAGAAAAAGTGTGACTGGGGCATAAAAAAACATTACAGGGACTGTTGAGGGATTTTTAAGTTTCTTATGATATGTGAGGAACACCCAGGAGGCTCTCAGAACTTTTTTTATTATTCTGAAGTTGTTTTATGTTGTGCTTGGTCTTTATATGGAACAGCAGAACTGTCAATGCTTCAAGCTCTAATTGAGTCGAAGGCAGTTACTGGGCTCAGCAGGGGAAATGGTACTTTACAGGTGGTCACATTAAATGATCCAGTGGCCCCCTTCTGGCCATAAAAATGTAGGATTTTTTTTTCCCCATTATCCTCAAATATAAAATATGCACCGAGCTCTTTGTTAGCCTTTAAATCCAGCTACAGAAGTTGCTGAAAGCCAAACCCAGAGTTTTATACCAGATTATGAGAAGTATGAAGAGAATGAAAACAGGAAACAAAGCATGTCTAAAATAAGCCAGTGTCCAGCCTAGGAAAGCTAAATCAGAGTGTTACAGTGTCAGAATATAATACAAAGCATAGCAAACTGTTTTATGCATTGCAGGGCCTTCTGCTTGCTGCACTGCTCTGATGTTCTGCATGACACTCACAGAACAGTCTGTGCAAGGAGCCCTCAGAACCTGGCCAAGCCAGGAGATGAGCACTCCTGCACTGCTGGGACAGCTCATCTCCTCAGCTGTGGGACTCTGGCTGGTGCCCCTGTCCCAGGAGAGACACCCAGGCTCCAGAGCAGTGCCCAGGAGAGCAGCACCTGCCTGCAGCCCCCAGGGCTGAGTGTGCCACAGCACCCCATCCCAGAAACTGCCAGGGGCCTGTTCTGCTCCTGGGGGCTGCAGCAAACCCTGAGGGTTGAGGACTTTGTCTAAAGCACTTAAAACAGGAGGACTCCTTTTTGTTACATACAAGTGTGCAGGGAGAGTGCGATCCAGCCAGGGCTTGGGGCTGCTGCCCCACATGGAGGTTGGGAGCCCTGGGGTTCACCCTACTCATTGGGTCCACTGACACTCCTTGAGTTAGAAGGGGCTTTGGCTTATGGGACTGGAAATGTAAAGCCTTGTACAGAGCAGAGAGTTGCATTAAGTTTAAAGATCAGTTGCATTTTTTAAGAAATACTTGGTGAAGGTGAAGTGTGTCCTTAGGGGTGTGCATGTAGAAGTTGTGGCTCTGTGAGGCTGAACAGCAAACATCAATGACAGAAGAGGTATTTTAAGCCAGATGTGATTTAGCAACAGCAACAACCAAAAGATGTGAAACTGCTTACTCTGGAATGTTGTTAGCTCCCAGCTATAGCAAGGACTGACCTGATACATCTCCCACTGTCCTTGGTCACTCACTCACATTTCCTGGCTTTTTGTCCCCCATGAATCTCCTGGAAAGCTGGTTTTCTGTTCTGTGCAGCTCCTAGACTGGGTAAGAAGATGAAATCCTCTTTTCTTACTGTATCATTATTTTATTGGAAGCCATGAGGTGTGTCCAGGAATGTGTGTCACGAGCCACATGCTGTGGTCACACCATTGAGCTGGCCACCTACCCACAGGGGTTTTAGTTCCTGTGGCACAGAGTGGTTTCCTTCTGGACTTCCTATCCCAAATGGCACAGCTGATGTTTCTGCTGGTGCTGAGAGGTCGGAGACTTTGCTGCTTCAAAGCAGCCACTGAAATAATGCTGGCTGCAGTCCAGGGTGAGAGCAGAATGAGACTTCGCTGGTGGTTTGGTCTGCAGGCAGTGGGTACCAGTCACAGCTGTCAGTTTACACCTGGGGACAGTGGGGACAGGTCACAGCTGTTCACACCTGGGTTGCTGTCTGGCTGTGATGGGTCCCTGGTGCTACAGATGGCAGAAGTTGGCCCCTTGCAATTGCTGGGGTGGGTAATAATTTTGCCTTCTCCTCCCCTAATAAGGTCTCCACTTAAGAGAGGCTCAAAAAACTGAAAGGCACATTTAAGCTACTGTTAAAAGCCCTTTGCAGGCATTAGGGCTGCCCCTGCATTGCACTATTTTGGCAAAGACCTCTCTTTAAATATAATGGCATTACCTTGAAGGCTCTGTGCTGCCCTGGTGAGAGACAGCACACATGTATTTCAAGCAGCTTTTAGAAACTGGGAGGGGAGGCAGGAGGAGAAAATGCTGCACAATTGTTTGATGTGCTGATCAAAAGATAAACTAGAATCAAATTAAACCCCAAGGGTTTGTACAACCTTGCTTATGTTTTATGCAAACCTTCCTCTACCAAAGGAAATAAAACACTGTTGCCTTTCAAGGCAGATGGAGTGCAAATGATGAACAATTTTTCCCTGTTTTATTCCACTACTTACGTTGTTGTTTTACGATTTCTCCTTACCCGTACCACATCATTTCTGAGCATTAGGAGTATGGTACTTGCTATTCATTCTACCACTTTGAGTCCCTCTCTTGTGCTGGCTGGAAAAATGGAGCCGTTTGTCTCTTGGCTTCTCATCAAAAGGCCAAGTGGGCAGGCAAGGAGGCATTCATTTCATTCCCTGAAATCAAGGGGGAATTAAAAAAATGGACTCTTTCAAAGGCACAGACAAAATCTCAAAATATATCCAGGTATCTTCTGAAATTAAACACCTCTCAAATGTTCTAGGTCACCTGAAAACACAGAGGAAAGCATGTAAGAAACAGTTTGTCTCAGGTATGAACAAGTCCCAAAAATATCTTAGAACAAAACCTGCCAGTGCTGCTGGCAAACGTGAGGCCTCCTGTAAAGCAGGAGAGCTTTGCTCTTCCAGCAACAAGCACAGCACAATTCTCTCCTGTTCCCTGGTGTGTAGGAGCAATCCTGGGAACAGGAGGCAGTCCTGAGCTGTGGGACTGATTCTATCAGTCAGGGAGTTTGGATTTGTTTGCTTTGGCTCTGCAGTTTTTGAGGCAGCAGAGCTGCCCACGGCATTGGTAGGTGCATGTGTGCAGACCTGCACATGTCAGCAGAGATGATTGTTTGGCCCCAGCTGGACTGAAAACACGAGTGGAGTGTGCACAGACCCCGCAGCAGCTTCAGCTGGTGACAGCCACTGTCCTGGCCAGGCTCAGAGGAATGGCCTGAGGGGCTCTTTCTCCCCATCCCAGCTGGGCCCTGCAGTTCTTTGGCAGCAGCAGAGGCATCTCAGGGGGCACGTGCTGGCTGCCCTGTGCTTCACATTGTGTTTGCTCCTTGCTGAAGGGTTTATCTGTGGAAGTGAAATGAAGAGATTGGCCTGTGCCAGGAGAGCCAGACTGAGTTTACATGACGGTTTCTGTCTTAAGAGTTTGACTTCCAGCAGATCTGTTCAACTCATGTTTCCAAATAGCAGGAGTCAGTGTTTTCCTTGGACAAAGGACAAAGTCAGGCAGTCACTGCTTCAAATTTCTGGTTCTTTATCTTATCATGAAGGAGTGTAGGATGGTTTTCAGAAGGTGGCTATTGCCATAACTACTATGATCATGTTACTTGCCTGGCTGTATTCCTGGCCTTTTATCTTTGGGGAGTTGACTAAGGAAATGCTAAAAAAGCTACTGGTGGTTGAATCCACAAAATGACAATGCCGGGTGCTTAGACAAGGTTTCGAGGCACTGTCTCATTTTATATGATCCCATGTTTATCCCCTGTCCACTGGAGCCAGAATCCCCTGTGCTAGAGAGCACCTCTGTGCTTGCCTGGGGTGTTGTACCCCTGCAGGGTGTTCCCACCCTGCCAGCAGAGTGCAGTGACACCCTCTGACATTTGGGAATTGTGGCCTCTGCTGGAGCTGCCCTGGCTGGGTGGATGCGAGGTACAAAGGTGGTTTATGCACAGTGCTGCAACACAGGGTGCAGAATACAGCCCTTCCCTGGGCTGTGATGCTGTGGGGACAGGCAGAAGTGCATCCTTGGGTACAGCACTTCCTAGCATCTGAGTTTGTCAAGTGTATTTAAAAGAGAACATTAGATGAATGAAAAATGATGAGGAATGCAAAGCACTGAAACTCCTCAAGACTGTCAACTTAAACCAGTTTTTATCTTTAAATTTCATTTTTTTTAATCTTTTAAATTCTTACTGCCACGGCAATCTATGTACAGATGGTGATAATATGGAAATGCTGACATTCACAGAACCTTTTTCTATCACAAAACTTCTGTATAAAGATGGAGTTTTGTGATTCTGGAGCTGGATATGCTGCATTTTCCTGGCCTGTGCAGATGGCCCTTCCTGCTGCATGCCTGTCAGTCATAGCACAGGGACAGACAAAGAGCACCCTGGTGGTTAAAGGGCAAACAAGAGATGCAGGAGTTGTAGTTACAGCTTCTGGTTCTGTTGCACACTTGCTGCACAAACCTGAGCACGTCAGTGCACAGAGCTTCCTTCGCCTCCCCTTCTCCTGTAGTGCCCAGTGAGGCTGTAAATTCTTTAGAATGTGGAAAGACCTTTTCCAGAGCTGAGAAAGCAGCTCTGTACATCCACACAAACATGCAGCCAGAACCTACATTAGGTTGATGGCTGTTGGCAGTAATTGCTAACGAGGAGTGAGCACTTCCCCATCTGCCCCTCCTCCCAGGATCTGTCATAACAAGTGCCTTGGAGCAAGTCTTGCAAGGACCAGGCCCAGCTCCATCCAAACCATCTCACACCTCTCCCTTGTCCCTCCAATACATGCAAGGAGATCAAAAGTTCTTCTTTGGCAGTAGTGTGGAGGAGGCTTGCTCAGGAAGAGCCGTCCGTGGCAGCAGAAGATGAAGCAGAGCAGTTCCTGCATTTGAGCAGCCCTTACACAAACTCCTCTGCAATGAGGGTAATTAATGGATGCTGGCTATTAGCAAATGAGACCCAATTCAACTGCTGTGCCTTAACAGCAGCCAATTCACTGAATCAGAACTACATCCATTGATCACAGGCTGTTGCTTTTGTTATCGTAATTGAAGGTTGGATTCAGGCCTCAAATCCAACCCAACTCACCTGACTATCCTTGACTATCAATGTAATTAAAAAAATGTAATAGAAGTCTTATCAACCGAGACATTCCTTGAAACAAGTAGAGGAATGAGTTTTTAAAGCAACAACAAACACACATGGCTGATGTGGCCGGAATTCCCATATCCAGGGACTCTCTGCTGACCTTACTTCTCAGCTGAGACTCACACATGGTCAGCCTGCTTTATCCTCTGGAACAGGAGGGATATTGATATGTACAGGAATTGTGCTCCTGTAGCCTTCAGTGATCTGTTAGATCACGGAGTTGAGCAGGCAGGCATAGGCAAGGAAAGGAATGATGCAAACCAGAGAGTGTGCTCAGGAGTGAATGGAAAGAAGGCCATGAGGTGGGAGTGTTGGCAGAGCTCAGGCTTTTGTGAAGGAAGCTCTGGGAGTTTTGCCCTAGTGTGAGTGGTGTGCCTGCTGCCAAACTGCTGCTTCTAGGTGGAAGGTGCAAAGAAAGGTGTGCTTGAGAAGGAGGGTGTGCAGCTAGCTGAGGCAGGCAGACACTGTAATCCTTCCTCTTGGGCTCACAGTGTGTTGTGTTTCAATGATGTTAACCAGGAGTTTTGCAAAGTAAAGAATCCACTTCTCAGATGTTGTTTTCCACATGGTGAAGCACACAGTGGTTTCAGTGAAGTATTTAAAGGTCTGGAGCAATCACAATTATCTGTCAGCTGTTGTCCTCCTTGTGTGGGGTAAATACAGAGCAGAGGACCTGCAGTTGAGCAGGGTTGTGTCCTGTCCAGACTGCAATGACATACTGAGGTGTTGCAGTCGCTCAGAATGGCCCTGTCTGTGTTGAAAGAGGAATGCCAAATCCCCAAGGAAAAGCTGTGTGACAAGGATTCAGCTTTGCCATCGGTTGTGCACTGTAGGACAGTTGCCAACTTCAAGCTGGGCAGTCAGGCTTGCTGGCTGCAGAAAGCAGCAGGATGTGGGGCTCGTACAGCTGCATTTAGGCTGGAAACATTCAGCCTTCTATGTCCAAGTCTGTGCTACTAGGCTGCCTGCTGCATCTTCTCTGCTTTTGGGCTGTAATGGAGTTTGACAAGGATTTTCCCTCTGGAAAACTCAGAAGTAGGCTTCCTTGCACATTCCTGGAGATCATTTAGTGACACCAGTAGCAGGGCCCTGGTGGAGTTGGAACAGCAAGTGAGTAACAGCCCGTAAGTAACTGTGGTGACACAGCCCTTGCAGGGAACTCTTCTGTGATTTATTTTAAACAAAAACAATTTGTAACTTGTGGTTCATTGAAACAGTGGATCCTGAAGAACAGTTCTCCTCTGGAAAATAACTGTGCACAATGGATTTGCAGGTGGCCTGTATCAAAGTCTGGTTTACTGAAGCTACAGCCAACATAAGCAAATGTTGCTGTTAACACAGGGTATGTGTGACCCCTCTGCAGCTCTGAGCATGATCTGGTCTCCTTGCTCTTTTGTGCATCTTCAACTGAAGGTTCACCTGCTTCCAGTCAGTGAATACTGTAATTGCACTAGGCCTGCTGAGTCTATGTTTAATAATTGCTATCTTTTGGTGGTACCAGGGAGCAGAAGCTCTCCCAAACTAAATTTGCAAGGTACCACTTAAGGAAAGAAAATGTGCATCAGCTGCATGCATGCACAGAGACATGCATATAAATATACATGCACATCTCTTCTCCTGAGCCACTGCAGTATCAGGCAGCAGTACCTGGAATCACTGTCAAGGAGCTCTGCCCCTAATTGCTTTTCAGTTGGTGCACACGTGAAGCACAAATCAGGGGGACGAAGGCAGCATAAGGCTGCAAATGAAACAGCTGGTGAGGAAGGCAGAGGTGTACTCAGCATGGATCAACTCTGTTCAGCACTTGGAAATTGGGTAATGCAAATGACAGTTTTCACAGTACCCAGGGAGCATTTGGGGACTGGGAATTCAGCAGGCAGGCTGTCTCACTCCCTGCCTCTTGACTGGTTTGGATGAAACGTGAAGACACACAGGCTTGGCTGCACGATGTGCCTTTTCAGCTGACAGGGCTTGTGAAAGCGCTCTCACCGTGGTCAGCCTGGAAGACAACAAGGGCAGGGAGGAGGAGAAGGAGGATGAAGTGTTGGTTCTTGAACTTCCTCCCATTGTGGTGAATCAAAAAGGTGTTTTCCTAGTGGCTGCATGTGCTGCTGGATGGGAACTGCTGGGAAGATCATCTGAGCAGGATTTATTCTCATCACTAACCCGGTGGAAAGAGGCAGTGTCTCTGGAAACAAGGGATGTGTTGGATCTTCAGTGTCTGTCCTGGGCTGAATGCACAGGGTTGCATCTAATTTTGCAAGCAAACATTTCTAGCTCTGCCCATACCTTGGATGGGAGGTGGAAAAGAAATTCCAGGTACTGTTGGCATGTACCAAAGAGTCTTGGGGGAAGAACTAGACCACAAAAATGAAGTGAGTCTCGAGACTGCATTTTGGGTGCTGTGGCTTCTGCAGACAGGTGGTAGGAAAGGCAGCATATGCTACAATCTGAAGTGCCTTAGGTGGCTTAGACAGGGCTTCTCAGGCACTTCTTTTTCTCTTGTTCTTGGGTTGTTGAAGGTGCAACTGTATTAAAAGTCTAATTACTGACTTAAATGCTCTCTTTACATGTAAATTCCTTACTTTATATACAGACAAAGCAAAGAACTGATGCAAATATTTAGATATGCAGTGGGCTGTCACACAGAAGAACCTCTGTCCGGTGGATATCTGCTCTCAGAGCTGTTCTGCAAGAGAAACCGAAACAGCAAATAGCAAACTATCCCTTCTGCATCCTATTGCACCTTTTCTCCAAAGGAAACTTGGAAGAAACCACTAGTATCTTTTACTGCCAATGGTAGATATCTTAGAAACAGCCTGGGTTCAGGAGACAGCTGCTGTAATATCAAGAATACTGAGTTTATGACTACTTAAACCTAGCTTGTTCCTAGCTTTGTGCCATTGCACTGCATGTGTGCTATCTTTGCAATGTGTTGTAATACCTACTGTAGCTTGTGATTGTCTATTAAAATACTAAACAATAGCACAGAATTAATACCTGATGTATCTGGACTCCATCTGAGGAGGAGTACCCCAAGGAACAAGGGGAATAGCAGGGATACAGAACTGAAACACCGAGGAGCAGCAGCCAAGGCTGCACCAGAGGACATTGGCAGTGGCTCTGTGGGTGTGCCCCAGGGCAGGACAATACCTGTTCCCATGAGCTTTCCACTGGGTGTAAGGAGGGCAGCAGGCTGGGTGCTTGTGCAGCCAGCAGTGCTGTTCCCGCTGTCTCTGCTGGACAGGCTGTGGATGTCTTGGAGGCTGACCTGGAGACTAGACAGAGCAAAAGAATAAAATAAGTATATATTAAAATGCCTCAGTGGATACACACTGGGCAGTGCAGGAGCCCAGCTGGGCTACACCCAGGTTGAACCACAAAATGGATACCTGGTCACGAGGTCTCACACTTTCATAAGTATTGGTTCATTAGCATATTGGACTTAATTGTCCAATTATAGCTTCAGGTTATGAAACTCCTTGTTTTTCTCTCTTCTCCTCACCGTTACTTATGCTCTTGGGCTTGAAATTTGTATCGGCTGTCCTTGGTCCCATGCTAGAACAGGAATTGTTTTGTCTCCCTACTCTATGAAGAGAGCTTACTAACACTTAATGTGAAACCCAGAACTACACACTAAAACAGCACAGAATCTGAAAAATATAAAAGCTAAACCTTAAGGCATCACTGTTCTCTGCCCCATCTCCTCTGCCTTTCCCCCTGGCATGCCTCTGCTGGCGTGGCAGACAGACAGCAGCATCAGCTGCACCTTGTCAGGGGAGATAAGCCCAGCCCTGCTCCTGGGAGGTGCTTTGTCCCCACTCGCTCGTTTGTCTCCTGCACTCTCAGCAGATAAGAGCATGGGAGATGGACTGCACAGACCTGGCAGTTGTTTGAGCAAATTTCAGGCTTGTCCAAATGATGCAGAAAAGCCACTGGAGACTTGCAGCATCCACCCAGGGTGGAATAGGGAGCGAGAGTGAAGGTGGGTGGGGAAGCACACTCTGGCTGGGTGGGTTTGTCTCTATGGGGTGGTGATGGCTTCCTTTGATTCTGCAGCTTGGTGCTCTCTCCCCCTGAGCAAGTCTGGCTGCTCAGCTCACAGCCACGTGATCTGGGCACAGCAGCATCCCTATAAACCTACTGCTGCCCTTAAAGATACCATTTAGCTCCCTGGTGTTTTCAAAACGTCTCCATGTGGTGATTCCACTCCCATCTCAGAGGAGCATCTGCCGTTTTGAATAAATATAAACCCAAAGCCTTTGCTCACCCCAGGAGCTGCAGCACCCTTGCAAGGCCCAGGTGTGCAGCTCTGAGCACCCTCTTTGTCCTCTCTCTCTGCTACCGACTGTCCTGGTGTGTCCTGGCTTTCAGGCACAGTTTGAAATGTTTTGTAGCCCACTTCATGCTCAGTGAGGTACATTTTTACCTCATCAAAGGGACCCAGGTTGTTCTCTCTCAGCATCGCTGCTGCACTGTGACATGAGGGAGCCAGGGAACTTCCTCTGCAGCAGCTTGCACTCCTGGAGTTTGGGAGAGGCCCAGTGGAGTCCTTGCTGTGGAGAGCTGGAGCTGGTGCCTCAGGTAAGGCCAGAGCTGTGGTGCTGCTTTGTCCTGCAGCCTGGACGTGTGGAGCAGAGCTGTCAGCAGCTCCGTGCTGGCTGACTGAGCCCCCTCCCCGGGGCTCTGCATCCCAGCCCGGCTGTGTGCTGCTCTCAGCCTCCCACGCACAGCCCTTAGCCCAGCTGGGGCTCTCCTTGGGCAGAGGCTTCACCTGGCAGGTGCTGCACCTTGCCAGGGACCCAAGAGTGACACAAGCCCCAGCCTTATTCTGCTGCAGGACCCGCAGCTGGCATCAGGTGTGACTTAGATAGTCAGCATTTTCTTCCTCTGTGACTGCCTCATCATGCTCAACAGAAAGAGAATTTAAAAAGAAGTTGTTATAAACGTGCATTATAAAGTTGGTTTTCCACAAATATTAAGATGACTGTTTTACGTACAAGGTTGTTATAAATACATATTATGGTATTGAGTTTTTTCTTTTTGCACCCTTATAGGGTGGATACTCTATGTGTGGTTTGGAAATGGTTTTAAAGATACAGTTTTCTTTAAGAGTNTAGAAAGGCAGGACCAAGGAGTGGCCATGCAAAGCAGCTCCCAGAAACATAGAAATAAGTTCTTAGAAAACTTTAAATATACATATTTGAGGGGGGTTTCTAAAAACAGCAGATGTGCCCTTGGCTCTCAGCCAGAGACACCCCAGCCATGTATTTTGCTTTATTGCCTTGTCCTTATTGTCTTTTCTTAAACCTTTTAAATTCTACCAAGAAAATGAACTTCGTATTCCACAGAAATCCATCTGGATTTGAAACATTGGAGATGTGGGAAAAAGGGTGCAGAAAGATGGCTTCCCCTGAGCAGCACATGCTCTCCATTTGCTACCAGATTTTCATCATTACTTCCATTGCTGTAACCTGTTTGCTTCACAGCAGGAGAGGCTCTGAATTTTGGAAGGCAAATTTCAGTGCTTTTTGAGAGCTAGGCTCCTAAAGATGCCTGGAGTTAGGCACTCAAAATAACAAAACATTCTTGAAAATACGAATCAGATTATTTTAATAGTTCAGCTCACTGGGGAATAACGGCTGGAGTGGACAGGAAAATACCCAGACTGAGGGTTTCCCCTGTGAGTCACTTGCCCTGACCTCAAGAGCCAGGTTTCAGGGCTGCCACATTTCAGGGCCACTCAGCTGCTGGTTGGTAGCAGTAAGTTCATGCTGTCCTGGCTCCAAACAGCACCAGTTCTCACAGATCCAACTGCACAGTCTTGAGCAAGCTCTGGAAGCGGGGCTAGAGCAGTCACTGCTTCACAGGGGGACACATCCCTCCCACAGCAGCAGCAAGAAACTTTGGGCAAAGCAGAGAGGAGCCCACGTTGGCCTCCCTGCGCGTGGTCCCCACCTGGAGCTCTGTGGTGATCTGGTGCCCAGTGTGTGAATGTGAGCAAAGGTTTGTCTGGGTCCAGCCCTCAGCTATTGATCCCACTTCAGCTGATGCTGAACCAAATCTGCAATGACTGAAGAGCACAGGGGATAAGCACATGAGCTGAAAAGGCTGAGTGCCTTAGTCAGGCACTGGGGGAGAAAATATCAGTGACTGGGGGGAGATATAAACACCAGATACTGCTTAATTTATGGGCACAGAGGTTCATGGGCTGGGAGCTGAACCATAAGCAAAACCGTGGCTGTGCTGCTGGGAAAGACAAGGGTTATAAGCTCTTGTAAGAGCCTCCCACAATCTTACTTTCATCAGTTAGTATAAAGAAAATATACAGCCTAGCTGACAGCAACTCTTTACTGCTTGGGGAAACAAATAGCGATTGCAGCCGGGAATGACAGACAGACCAGAATTGTGCTTTCCTGGGCTAAATAGAGCTGTTAAGCAGCATCTGAAGGGCTTGTGCAGAGGTGATTAAAGAAGATGCTATCTCCCAACCCCAGCAGACTACAAAAGGTGTATTTTCAGTGGCTAAATCCTGAAACAATTATGGCCTGGAGTGTAGTCAGGTTATTTCTTATCTTTCTGATGGCCTGCTGGCAAAATCTGTTTTCTTAAATGAGGTTTGTAATGTCTAATACTTCTAAGGAAAGATGGTATTGCCGCTGCAATGTGTGTGGTAGTGAGGATCAAAATAAACATAGCAGGCATTGCTAGAACTGCGTAGGCTGATAATTAATATCCCATTCCTCAGGGAAGTGATATTTTCATTTCAGTTGTGGAAAGACTTGTTGCTTGTTACACGGGAGTGCTGAGGGTTGTGCCTGCTCCACATTCCCCTGGTGCTCCCTCAGCACGGGCAGGTTTGACATTTGCATCTGGATTGCTGTGCTTGTTCCTGCTGTGTTCTCCAGACCTGCTCCTGTGCAGGGGAGGTTGCTGCACAAGGCAGCTGAGGCAATGCCCTGTGCCTGTGTGGGAGTGTGGTGTGTGTGGATGGGGGGCTCCTGACACCCACCCCAAGGCACTGGGAGGTTTCTAAGGATGAGTTGTTTCACAGCACATGATGGTTTTTTTTGTCATCCTAGCCCTTGACCATCTTGCTGTGCCATTTTGCTAAGCCTGTCCAAGATGGACAGAGTGCCAAAGTCCTTCACTGGAATAATTTATCTGAGACAATGGTGACCAGGTACCAGCAGGCAGCACGACCCTTCAGGATCTTCCCTAAGCCTGCCCAGGGCTGAGGGAATCTAATACTGCTGAGAGGAAACGGTGCCTTTGCTTTGGGGATTGTGTGAAATTGAGCCAAAATTATTATTGTAAGCTTTAGTGCAATACACACTTGCAGAAAAGCTGCTTTGTTATATATTTCTTTTGCTGACATCCTGAGAGCTTTACTATGAGGAGTTTGTTTTCTTGAAAAAGACATAGCAAAGGGATACCTGTTCTTTCTTGCAGACACAGTGAATCCATGGCACTGCAGCTGATAGTGTTTATTTCTTCCCACTATAACACTCAACCTCACCATTGCATTCAGGCAGTTAAAATTCACAATTGTTACACTGCTTACTTATGAGAGTGGGAAAAAGGATGTGATGGCTAAGAAGTGTGAATGAGTGAAGTCAGAGGAAGAGAGAACAGGCTGCTGAGAAGAGGGAAGAAATATCAGTGACTACAGCAGGTCGTAATGCAGAGGTTTTCCAGCAGCAGGTCTCCAGAATTTAACCGGTAGGTGGTGAAGCCATGAGGGATTGTGATCTTCTGGAGTGCCCTTCTGCATAATCTGTTCCATAGGAAGGCTCTGCATTCATTCCTTTATAAGGCAAAGCCTCCCCTTGGGCAGACAGCTGAGCAGGGGGAGGGCAGAGCAGCCTGAGGGGAGAGGGGTGGAAAGGGCAGCCAGGCCTGGGTTCTGTGCTGCCTCACAGAGCTCCTTTGGGCAGGGGCTCTTTGGGCTTGGGGCTTTCTACCCCTTGTGCTCAGGAGCTTCCTGGCCTGGTACATCAGAGGTTGAGAGAAAATGTATTTTCCCACTCTCCATTTGGTCAGATGAATATATGAGGATAGTAGAGACTTTTGCAAAGACAGCAGAGAATCATTAGAATTGGAATAGTGTTGTGGGTTTATTGGGGTTTTGTGTGAGGTTTTTGTATAAAGCACCCAGGAAAGAGGGAAGGAGTAGGATATTCCAAAATGACAACTGTCCTGAAAAGTGTCCTGAAACACTTCTGCTGTGTGCAGGCTGCTCCATTTGGCTTCTCTGAGTACAAATCAGCAATGAAAGTGAAATTTGCTAGGAATTTGAAGTAGATAATATGAATAAGTGACACATTGAAACCTGTCCCTGTTTGGAGTGTGATGAAGCTTTGAGGTTATTTTCCTGTCCTGATACTGTTCTACTGTTCTTGTTTTCATGCGAAATCTTGGTAGCTTTGAGCTGCCTCAGGGAGTATACACTGGATGGTCCTTGTGGCCCTCAGGCCCCTTTTTGAAATATCATGTGTCAGGATGGGAAAAAACAAACCCTGTAATTCATCTAGAAGTCTGCATCTTCTGGCAGGCAAAAGCATGGAATTGAGGTCCTTTCAGGACTTGTGAAGGAAGCTTGTCTTTTGACAGTACCTTTATTTACAGTTTGAAGGCCACAGCTAGGAACTAGGTGGCCATCTGGCACAGATCTTTCAAAGTCCACCTTGGAGGAACTGTTGATTCAGTGGGCCAGTGGTGTCTGTAAAGCATCTGACTTGCAGCATGCTTCACTTCTGAAAAGCAGTGCTTGATTCAAGCTCCTGACACAAGGCAGTGGCTGTGCAGTGGTTGTGGTTAAAGTAACGGAGCAAAAGCCTTGGCCAGTGTTTGGACAAACCTCTGCTCAGAGGATGCATGTGGAAGCTTTTCCCAATTGGGCTAACCTACTGTTAAGCACACAGGTGAGTTACAAGAGTTGGAATCACTGGGGGTCCAGTCCCTCTGCCTTTGAAGGCAGCAGGAGTTTTGCCATCACTTCAGTGGGAACAGTTTCAGCCGCAGGTGGCCAACAGCCTGAAGTTACAGCAGGTGCTCTGCGTCGCATTGAATCTGGGTTTCTAAGAGCAGCTCCTCTTTAAGGACACCTGATCCATTCCCAGTTGTTCCCCCATCAGATGCTGCCTCAGAAATTGGTAGTTCAGTGTCTCTAACGCTTTGAGGCAAACACTGACCAAAGTGCAGGTTTTGTTATTTGTGTGCCCTAATAAATATCGTGAGGCAGATGCAGAGCTCTGTAAGCAGAGGGGAAGGAGCCAGTTGCCAGTGGAAGACCATACTGGGATAGAGTCAGGGATACTTCCTCCATGTCCTTAGTAAGCCAGGTGACTGCAGTCTGCTGCAAGGGATATGAGGACTTTGAGGAAACCCAAGGTTTTGTCTCACAGGATCCATGTGGCACTGCCACTCCAACACTGTGCTTTTACTCGGCACGAATGTGGGGAACCAAAGTTGGGAGTGAAAGGGGTCAAAGAAGGAGTGAGTGGATAATCTGTGCCAGTAGCACCTGGTGAGGAAATAGAAGAGGTGACAATTGAGCTGCCAGTCCACCACCTGGTCTCCTTTCTGCAGGAGTGCAGTGTGGGCCACAGCTGATGAGGCCTGTGCGTGTGAGGATGTGTGGAATTACGTGTTCATCATCCATTGACTACAAGAGATCAGTCACATCCCTTTCATAAATGTAACAGGGAAGTCTCCTGGCTGAATTTCAGAGACAGGGCCCCAAAGATACATAGAAGACAGTGAGTTTGTTTTGTTGAGGGGTGGAGTTCCGTATGCCAAGAGAAGGAGGGTAGTCTGGAGTGCAGAGGAAGCTGAGTGAGCCAGTCATACTCAGGAAGGAGAGGAGTGGGATATTTCATGCAGGGGAGAGTGTCCACAGCTGTCTTCCTGCTCCAGCGAGGCTGAATGACGGGCATCACAAATCCCAGGGGGCTCTCAGCAGGAACAGGACAAACATCCTTTGCTGATGGTTGGAATTTGAAGTAGATCAAAAAATAGACAGTGTGTGAAGTGTATTAATTAAGGGGGTTTCAGCTGTCACAGGCAGTGAGGATGCAATTAAAGCTGCAGATCTTGTTGCACTTTCTTAATTCTAATGCTGGGTAAGTGCTGTTTCCTGTCACTTTTGCATGCTGATGGGTCTGTTGTCCTGATTCCCAGATGAGGGAATGATCTCTGCCATTGCCTGGCACCCTGGCCAGGGACATGGGCAGATCATCACATCCTGGGAAATGGAGAATGAAAAAGTCATGAGTCCACGTGTTTTCAGCAGTGAGAGCTGATCAGTGGAGTCTATTTAGAGCTGTTTGCCCAGCCTGTTTCTAAGTGTCCCCAGTGGGAACACCTGTTCCCATGAGATTTCCACTTGGATTTTCTCCAGCACAGGTGCACTGAGGCTTACTGTGACTGGCATTCAAGCTGTGGGAGCACATATGGCAGGAGAGCAGCAGTCCCTCAGCAGTACCCTGAGTAAGCCTGGAGGCTGGAACATGACTTGCTTATAAATACCAAAACCAAGAGAATTTCATAGTTTACTTCCGTGGGTGCTCAGAGGGTCAAATCCTCTCCACTTCCTACTGAACTGGTCAGCAAAGGCCACAGAGTTAGCTGGTGGGTGGCAAGCAAGCTGCATAGAATTGTGATTGCTCTGCAGAACAGAGTCTTCTGCTCTGGAAGACTGCTCCTAACTGGGCACTTGGTTTTATCAGAAATAAGCCCAAAGGCAGGCAGGGTCAGGGGAAAGCACTCTGCAAGGCATTGCTGAAAAATGTACTGAATGTGGTGTTAGTCACTGTCACTTACTGGTCAGACTGGTATTAAATTTTCCCTAATTGCTTGCAAAAGGAGAAAGTGATTTTCAATTACATTCATCATTTAGGCAAATAAAGGCCAGACTGGTGAATGTCTGGAGGTCACTTCTTTAGGAGTGCCAGGAACATTTCCCGCTGGCTTAATTGAATCTGGAAGTGGAATTGACTTCCAGACTTGATAAACCTCCAAGGGGTGGTCCCTTTTTTCTCATGACAAGAAAGAAAAATTTGGGGACAGTACTATTGTGCCATGATGCACAAAGGATATGATTATTCAAGAGCAAAAGCATCTCAATGAGTAAGAGAACAGAGGGATCAAAAGGAGAAATTGCTGCTTTGTCTGGGGTCCTGGGGTCCAGAGTTAAGTACCTGAGACCTGATGCACTTTGAAGCAGTATGGATTTTCCCAGGTGGGAATGGCATGCTTACTTGGATACACAGTATCAGGAGAACTAAATTCAGATTTTTAAAGGTGTGTTTTTCACTGACTGGCCCATAATGTCTTCTAGGGTGGGTGTAGACCTGTTGCTTACATTCAGGGGAAAAGTGGTGAAGGAAAAAAACTGTGCAGTTTGCATTTAATGTGAAATCTGCCACTTCTTAGCATCCCTCAAGCAAAAAAGACCCAATAACCAAAATGTTGAGAATGTACCTTTTTAAAGTTATAAATTCCTGAAATTGTAAAGCTTTTCCTTCAGCTATCTTTCTGCATTTAGCTGAGTGCTTAATGAGTGACAGTTTCTCTAAGATATTCCCTAATCATAACCATATTCTAGAGAGACCAGTTAGAGCATCGTTATCTTCTCTTACTCTATGAACATGTTATGTCAGGTTAATAATGGTTGCAGCAGGAAAGTGTGATCCAGCCCTCTGAAGCACAGCCCTTGCTAACATTCCTGTAAATGATTGAAGGTACATGAGTTATCTTACTGAGTTCATTTGCCTCCTAATTTCTAACTACCACCTTGAAAAGCAGATTCAGGGAGTAAATGTAGAAAATCTGCTTTGTTCTGTTTTTAGGACATGGCAGGAGTTCAGATCCTCCTTCCTGCAACATAAATACTGTGCTTGCTGCAATTTTTAGCAAAGATAAAACTCTTTCACACTAAAGGGAGAATTTCCCTTTTATGGCTTTCTCAAATCATAGTGGTCAAGGTAGTGGGGTATCTGCAGAGACAGCTGGTGTTGCTGTTCCAGTCCTCTGAAGAGAGCATCGGGATTTCAGGGAGCTTGGAGGCAGCTGCCCTCAGGAATTCTGCCTGGTACCTTGCAAGCACTCTTATCCTTGTCACTCTGCCAAGCTGTCCGAGGGGAAGCTCATTAGTGCTGGCATGGGGAGCTCTGAGGAAGGCATGAACCTTGCAAGGTGTGAGAAGCTCAGAGGCGGCCCAGTTTCCCATATGCCAAGATCACGGTCCAGGAAAACAGGGTTTGAAGCATGGTGATGGTAAATGGTGCCATCTGTTTCACCAGAAAATCAAATTGCCTGGATAAATTAGTCTGTTCTTTAGAGAACCACTCTGTTCTTTAGAAACAGTGCACCAAAGATGTTGGTAAGAACACTCAGGGCATTCACAGTGATCCAGTTGCAGACTGAGGCCTCTAAGTCTTCCAGCTCATGGTTTTACACTTGTTTCTCTCAAGCTGTGTAACTGCTGCCCCTCTCTGAGCTGGGACTGCACTTGAGGCAGTTCCTTCTCACGCTGCTTGTGGCATGCAGTGACAACCAGGCACGGTGCCCAGAGGCTGCTGTACCTTTCTGGAGTGTGGTCCATATGTGTGAAAGCAAATCTCATTCATGCCCAGGCGTGCTGAACCCCCAGGATGCTTCAGCCAGAGCTAGTTGGAAAAGAGTAGATGCATTCCTTTGATATTCTTACAAATGCAGAAAGCAGTGTGTTTTTCTTGAGCAGCTGAAAATGCTGTGAAATGCTCTGTTTAATTTTGTCTGGGATAAAATGTCCCACGGGGATGTTTCTCTTGTCCCTTTTCCTCCCTCATGATTCCTGTTAGTGGTCCCTACCATGCTTTTTGTTCTTGCTGAAATGTGAGCCCTAATGGAAGTGTGAGGCAAGGAGGAAACAGGCGGGTTAATATAGGGCTCAGGGTTGAGTCCAGCAAAAACTAATCTCTTATAATCCCTGGAAAATGTTCTTTCAAAGCAAAAAAAAATGTGAAGAAATCTAGCAGCTCTATCCCATGAAATGTAAACCCATCTTTGGCATTAGATGGGTATGCAGGTTTACTCAGGATGTCAAGGTTCCTTAATACATTAAGTTAACAGTGTAGATAGGAATGTTCATGGATACATCCCAAGGAAAGTTGAGCTGTAACTGTTGTGGGAATCAAACTACAAGTTTTTAAGACTTCTGTTTGAAACTCCCTGCTAAATTGATATTTTTGGTCCCATTAACCACACAGAGACATGCACAGAAACCAAACATTTTGTTTCTTTCTTAAGTACTGCTACAGCCTCAGAAGTGAGAGGGAAATTGAAAGTGTGGGGAGAAAAAAAAAGATCTTTAAACGCTTTAAAAAAAATAATAACTTGCTCTAAAATTTCTCCTGCCAAATTTCATCACAGACTAATTTCTTGCAGCTGAGCTGCAAACCTCTATGAAAATAGGGGTTTACAGTGGAAACACTGACTAACTATAGCTGTGCAGTCCCATGAATAATAACGCTCTAATTACGCCTTACGATTTACCAAGACCTGCTTTCTGTATAGCTCTTGCTGGTTTGGGGAGCAAGATCTTTTTTTCTTGACTGTGGTTTGCTTCTTTTTGTTCATATTGTGTTGGCACATAGTTTTTGAAAAGCTTTTCTCTGAAGGGAGCTGGGCAGACAGCTATGATTAAGTATGAAATGATTGGTTGAGCTGTTTGTCAAAGTTATAAATAGGATACCACACAAACCCAACACTAATCTCACTGAAAGACAGATACTGGCAACATTTCTTAGTCATCTGTTCCTGACGCTCAGGGGAGAACAGCTACACTTCCATTAAGTTTTCAAACAGAAGTTGCCTAAAATACATTTCTCTGGTAAAATTTTGGGCATATGCACTGTAAGCCACACTGAGATTTAGCAAGATGTTGGAGTTTTAAATGTTCATCCTGGTTAAAACTTGGACCTCTGGATCCACCCCTCTGTGTAGGGGTGAAAGGTGATGGTTTGATGTTTGTGGAAACAAAGATCTGCTGGTGAAACAGTTCTGGCAGCACCAGACTGATGTCCTTATCTCCTCATACCCCTGGATTAATTTTAAGGGCAGAAGAGGAGGTCCCTAGGAATGTCCTTTTCATCTTCAGGTTTCCAGGCAGCTTTCTGTAAACTGCTTTTGGAAGATCAGATGGAGGCATAAAAAGAAGAGCAGTGGCACACATTTCAGTTCTGTGCATCTGCAAGCAGAAGGGAAAGGCAGCTGATTGAATTCCTTCTGCTGCAGATCTCTCACACAGCAGCTTTGGCAGACTCCAGCCTGGATGCTGCTGTTTGTCCATCCTGGTTCTGCATCACTTGCATCTATTCTCTCAAACTAGAAGTCTGCAATTTCATGTTCCCACAGGATGACCCCATATTTGCCATTTGCTTTCATGGTGCCTCAAATTGTAGGGAAGGGCTCCAGATTTCAGTACTTTTACTGCCGGCCAAAACGTTCATGAGACAATTAAAGCAAAGCAATAGCTGAAGGAGAGCCAAGCATTTCTGGGGCTGAAAAAAGCTTCAAGTTGCAAAGTGAAAAAGTCCACAGCAACCAGAATTTGCCCCTCCAATCCTGCACCTTCCCACATCCCTGCCAACACATACAGCAAGGAGTTTCAGAGGAAGTATAAGTGCTTTGAATTTATGGCATAAGTCAACAACTCTTCAAATGTAACGTCTCTTAATTTTTTACAGAAATCTAAAAGAGGTTTATCTTGAATTTGTGGGGTTTAGACAATTCAGACACGAATATTTTTATTTTAAGCTTCGGTAAGTGTACACACACCTATGGAATTTCAAAATAATGAGCTTCATTAAACATAATTTCTTAAATTTTTAGGCTTAGACATTCTGGTTTTACAAACTCTCAGAATCATATTCAGGTCCAAAAACTTTGTTTAATAACTATTTAAAAATAAATTTTTTTTGCAAATTCAAGAGTAATTTTCATTCTTACCAGCAGACAGAGTAATTGAGGGTTTTTTTAACTTCTTGATTTTCCCTTGGTAGATTTTTGTTGCTAGAGAGCAAGACCCTACTTGTGTGCACAGAGCACCTCACCTGAGTGAGCTGGCAGCCAGGAGTGGGGCTCATCAGGATGTGAGCAGTGCCCTGTACAACCTTCCCAGCCTTCTCTGGTGTGGTACATCCTGCTCATCCCAGGGTGCTGCAAGGCTGGCAGAGGGATAAGGAACAGGGAGTGCCTTCCAGGAGCCCAGGGCTGAGCATACAGCTGAAACCCAGAAAGGTGATTCTCGTGGTTTTTACACCAGCATCAACTGCTTGAGTTTTGCTGAGGTTGAAAGGAAATGTTCTCTAATTGCTGCCTTCTCCATGAGAGGTTAATATAGGTTTGTTCTTTGCACTGAGATGGTTGGGACCAGCCATGAGTGCTCCCCATCCTTGAGCAATAGTTTTACAAGCTTGCTGACCCTCTGTAGCCTCTATCTCAAACCAGTCCCAAGTGCAGTACCACTGTTTTCCTTGCAGAGCTTCAGCAGGTGAGCTGGAAAGGCCTTTTGGTTTTGTCCCTTGCTCAACTTTCTGACAGGGATTACATGAATTATTGTCCCAAAGTTGGGGGTTTTTAATGGAGAATAAACTAAAGGTCTTCGGCTCCTTAACTTCCTAGTGTGAACTACATCTTTAATCCTTAGTTTACTACCCAGATTCCTTTTGCAGTCTGATGCTACTGGCAGTGACTTGCCAGGGTGTGAGGAAGAGCTGACAGTTTCTCCAATAGATGTTTTTCTGAGAAGCTAGTAAAAAAGATTCTGCTTAATGAATTGCTTTGCCTCTTATGTAATAACAGATTTATGTTATGAAGCCTTCAGTGAAGCTGCATCTGAGAAGAGTGATGGGTTTCCAGTTTGATCTTATTTTAGATTGCAGCAAACTGAGGATAAAAAGACTCTTTGTTCCAAAAAGAAAAAACAAGAACTAAACATCTGGTGAGAAGCTGATGTGCTCAGGACAATTCTGAAAGAGGTTGATCATGATGGATTGCAACACACAACTTCAATAAGTCCCCACAAGTGTTATGTGAAGAGACAAGATAATTCTTCCCTTGTCTAAGATGCATTATAAAAGTTTTCTCTTTTTTGGGGAAGGGGAGAAGAATGAGTGTAACAGTGCTCTCCCTGTGTGTTTCTCCATGATTCTTGCAACTGGTCTAGTTTGAACTAAAGGCTTCTTTCAGGATTGATTTACTTGGAGAGCGTTAATTGCAGACCATGTCCTAACTCCCAGTTGAAACCTTCCATAAAGGATCATCTCCTGTAGCAGTCCTGCTCAGAAGCACCCCCACTGTGTGTCCAGTGCCCAGAAAAGCATCTGGGGAGTGTTGGATTCAGTGTGTTCAGTCAGTTCTGCTAGCTGGAGGTCTTTCACCGCTTGTGGTACATGTGGGGTTGGCCCTTGTTCCTTCATTCCTCTCTCAACTGCTGAAAAAGATATTTTCTACTGCAAATTATAAAGCATTTCCTACTCTGTCCTTAAATACAGGCTTGGATCATTTCACCCTGTGCTGGTTCCTGCTGTGTGTGCACAGCTCAGAGGCAGAGTCAGGCCCATGTAGCTAAAGGCAGGTCCTGAGAGAAACTGGGGGAGCAGAGTGATGGGGAGGAGTATTCTGTTTCATTCAGAAAGACACTCCCAAAACCCAAAGGAGCAAAGCGTGGGTGAAGTGCTTTCATGCAGAGCTTTTCACTAAGAATCAAGTCTGTTGTCAGCACTTGTGACATTTTCTCTGTTCCTTTCCTCTGGGCAGTTTGCCACTGTAACATACACAGATGACATTAGGATTTGCAGACTGGCGTTTCTGAAGGCACTCTTATCTAATCTGTACTTAGTATTTTTCCAGGACACGGAGGTGGCTCTTTCTCCTCTGTTAATTAACTTTTTTTGCCCGTGTTTGCCTGCCGTATAAATTCCTCTGACATCAGGGTCTAGGATTAAACAAATTGATACCACACTTGCAGTGTGTGTGAGCTTGACACTGAGCTGACAGCCTGGGAGCCTGAAGTATTTTGACACACGAACAGAGCAAATGCAGAGGAAATTGCTGTTCAGCCTCCTCCGCATGCTCCTGCCAGGCTCCCGCTTTGAGCAGCCTGTGTCAGTACTAATGGGGCAGTCCCAAAGTCCTCCCACCCATCAGTGGCTTTCTGCTCAAGGTGCCAGTTGTGACATTTCTCAGAAGTACTTGTATTTATTCACTGTGTCAGGTTTTCACTGTAATGCAATTACAAAACAGCACTAACCTGGTAGGGAGCCAACTCCATGCAGTAGCCAGATTAAGTTGTCTTATTTGGTTAACAGTATTTTGATAGTTTATTAAATCCTAGTAAGAGTAGAAAGATAAGAGTGGAAAGAACAAATCTTATGGATTATCTGCTCTTGGTTGTTCACTCCTGTTGGTATAATCCTGTTCTGAATGATGAGCTGTGGGAACAAGCATTTAATGTTTTGCTATTGTCCCATCTTAAACATGTGCATTGCTTTATCAGAATAAGCATATTCTCTGGCTATTTTTTCCCAAATTGTTGTTTTTATCATTGATGTGGAACACAGTGCTTGTTTTCTTTATCTGGAACAAAAACATTAGTTCATCTCAGATAGCACAAGCTATTTGATCAGCCTTCAGATGGCGAGGCATTACAAAAGCTGCTGACATGGGACAAATCCAGACCTGTGGTGTGCAGCTTGAAAAGACTTCATGCCCTTGTTATCAGTCCCCTGAGATAACCAGCCACTCACGCAGCAGCAGCAAAGAGATAGGATTGATTGTGCCAGAGACAAGCCCCTGTCTCCTTACTGAGGCCAGGAGGCAGCAGGGATGTGCGTGGGGTCCCAGCATGGATGCAGCGGTGAGAGAGCCCCTGCCTCTTCTGCAGTGCTGCTCCTGTGTCAGCTGTGTCTGCTCTGGGGTGGCCTTGGGCTGGCTGAGATAAGCCACATAGCAGGAACTGAGCTCCATGAGTGGTTCCTGCAGGGTGCTGGTGAAGCAGACAGCTTCCCCATGGCTCTCCTCTCCACCTTGCTGCATTAGCTCCCAGGCCAGCTCATTCGAGATGTCTCTGAGTCCATGGCAGGGCTGGTTTCCAGCTGCACCCTTCCACCTCTGCTTATCATCCTGAGAGTGCATCTTCCTAGGAAGTGCACGCAAATAAGGGCTTCATTTGAGCACAGCTCTTCCTCATGGTCATATTCTGCCCCACCTTGCCTGTCCTCAACTTGCAGTATCACTGAAACCAGGGAGAACATGGTTCAGTGCATTTTGATCACAGTGTTTGCTGTATGATACTTGATATTCAGGCCTGCTGTAACTCCCCTGACATTATGTGCAAACTGAAGCCAAAATGATGATACTCATAATCAGAAAATAGAAGATATTATATTTTGCCAACAGCTGACTGCAAATCAAAGAAATAGGCTGTACAGATAGCATCTGCCTTTGCAACATGGGAAAATATCCGATTTTCACTCTGCTTAATAGAGCAGTCTTGTCTCTGGTTTGATGGTAGCAGCTACAGCAGGAGACAGGCTGTACAGCTGGACACCTTACAGAGGTGTTATGGGCTGTAGGTGTTTGGCAGAGCTTGCTAGTGAATGATTGTCAATGAAAAGGGCACGAAGAGCTCTTCCTAGCCTGGTCAGCCAGGACTATCTTCTAGTCCAAATGATTTTTGGATACCCTTGTTTCCCCTTAGGAGTCATCTGGCAAGACTGAGATTCAGGGTATCATGGTGGCTGGGCTGTCAGCTACTTATTAGCACGTGCCACATTGTGTTCTCTGTAAAGATCTATATTTGAAGACAAATGAGGACAGGAACACCTGAAGCAGGAAAAGCTGGGAGGCAGAAGGAAAGGGATTTACTTTCATTGCACTACCTCTTTGCAAGGTATTTTTAACATCTGTACCACCTTCAGCCTCATTTTGCATCAGCTGTAGACACTCTGACATGGTTTAAAAAAAAAAAAAAAAAGAAAACCCATATTCTAAAGTACACTTTTCTGTCCTCAGTTGCTGGCTGTGGTGCTCATTAGTCTGGATGGGATGTAGGTGTGAAGAGGGAGAGGCCAATTGAACAGTGCCTACCAGGGACAGTAGGAGAGGACTGGAGCTCCTCAGGTGCCAGGTGCTCTCAGGCTCTCTGGCTGCACCTGGCCAGGGGCTGTGTCCTGGCATCCCTGCCGTGCCTGGCATTGCCTTGCACTTCAGCAAGCCTGATTGCCTGAGACATGTCCACCCAGAAACCTCCCAAGAGTGAGCTTGGGCTGGAGCTGTTCCTGGCATGGGGGGCTGAACTGAGGCTAGGAACATGAAATGAGCTGTTGGAACAGTTGAGAGAGCGAGTGGGAGGAGGGTTACAAATATGAGGGAAGAATTATGATGGATTTATCATAGCCTGAAATAAATTAACCTCTGGGAGGAATGATTTTGTAATAATTTGCATTTAGATACTCTGACACAGCCACATAACCCCAAACCTTCTGCAAACACTATAATTAATTCAATCTCCAACATCCTGTGAGAGGGATAGAAATAGCACTATTTACATGGTTAAAGGAGCCAAAGACTCTTCTCTCAGTATTGCATTTTACACCCCTGGGACTGCCCTTCTGTCCTGTTTCCATAGCCTCCTGGTGGGGTGGAAGGCAGGAGCATGAACAGCTGGAGAGCTTTCCTGGGCACAGCTAGCTGAACTCCCGTGTGTCACAGCACAGGGAGCCCAGGAGCCTCCACATGGTGGGAGAAGCAGGAGCTGGGCCCTGTCTCAGCTCCTGGCAGTGGGGGCTGTGGGCAGGGCTATTCCCCTGCAGGGACCCTGGGCCTAACTCCATCCAAGTGATTTAATATTCAGCACTCTGAAGTGCAGTAATGAATTTGATGGCCAAAATGATCTGCTAACCCAGCCAGCTTGAGAGGGTGTTTCAAGGACAATCCAAACCTATAGCTATGCAGTGGGATAGTCTCTTGTCATCAGCCTCCTGCTTTTCCTTTCCATTCCAGGGCAGTTAATCATAAATGAGGTACTTGCTTGATGCTGTTTTCATGCCTGCTCTACCCTTTTTCCATTTCCAAGGGACCATGCAGTCAGTGGGTTACATCCCACCCCAGCTTCAACAGCTTTTGCAGGAGAGCTGGCTCTTCCAGAGAGAACCAGATTGAACTTCAATTTGTGACTGTGAAAGGCTTGGGCAAGCTGATTGTTTTCAGAGCATCTCAAAGTGCATCTTCTCTTACTTACAAATGTGTTTAAAATCCAGGGTTCTTTGGGCATGACCCAGAGCTGGCCTTGGTCACTGGAAGCATATCTGTCACCTTCAAAGAGATTTGAGCAGCCCTCCCTTTGCTGCCTTTCTGCTTTCTGCAAAGCTCTTCCAGGAGTGGGAGCACGTGCTGTCCAGCAAGTGGTGAGCAACAGGTCAGCTGTGTGCAGGGAGAACTTGTGTGGCACAGCAGTGGGCAGAGAACACTTGCTGAATCGTGGAGATTTACTCCTCGTAAAACACCTCTGGCTCTCTGTAGGTGTCTACAGATATCTCCTGCCAAGTGAACCCAGAGATATTTATAGTGCAAGCTTCAGCAATAGGACAAAGACAAGTTGGCAAACAAAGGGACTTTGAAATATAAGGAGAACCAAAATATGGTCTGGAGCACATTTATTTTGGAATCAATAGAAAAAGGTTAAATAATAATAGTGAATGTTTCCAGGATGGGTCAGGTGAAAAAGAAAAGAAAGCAAAGCATGTTCACAGTGCTGTAAGACTATTCTGTGTCTGCTGAGTTTGAGTTACAGAGATAAATGATGAAAACTTTACTTCGCACTGAGATAGAGTGTGGTGGTGCTGGGCACCACACAAACACCTGCTGAGTACCTTACAAACACCTGCAGAATGCTAAGGTAAATGCTACTTCCTTCAAAAGGCATTGAAACCGCTCTGAGGTCAAGAATGGAAACAATTCTACATTCAATTCACAAAGCTGTGTAAAATGAACCAATTTTAGCGATGGCTGTGACTCTCCCCTGCTTTCTGCCTGTTTTTCCCGTCCCCTTCTCCTCGGAGGAGTGGAGGCTGTGGTGTCATGGTGGGGTTGGAGCCATCCTGCTCGAACACGCTGCGCCTCGCCCAGGCCGGGAGCGCGGGGTTTGCCTGGACGTGTCCCATTTTAATGAGCTCCCCTCTCCCCGCTCCTCAGCGTCCCTCAGGGAGCTGGGGCTCAGGGCTCCTCCTCCCCTCCTCTCCCCCTGGGGCAATCCCCACACCTTCCCCCCTGAACCTGTGTGGGGAGCCCGCCTGAAGGGCAGCTTCGGTGAGCACGTTGGTGTCTCCTTGCAGGGACATCCGTGTTCTCTCCTAGTCTGAGGCAGACCTCCTGCCTGAATCCTGCTGGCAGCAGGCCAGGGGATTGGAGATCCCCAGGTTCCCCCTGGTTTGACTCAGTTTCCCTAAACAGAGCATTTGTAGAGGGCTGTTGGAGGCCTGGGCCTGCCAGCCCCGGTGGGTAATGGCACCCAGAGGAAATGGCGGGAGTGCTCACCTCGTGGAGTGTAAGGCCTCTGAGCACAACCAGGACCTCACCAGCAAAATTCACCATCAACTGAGGTGGTAAAGGCAATTCTGGAAACTGCAGGGATCCCTTGGGATCCATTTCTTTGTTGATTGGCTTTTCAGAGAGACCAGGCCCTGGAAAGGCCTTGCTTTGTCCTGAGGGCATCAAGGGTCCAAGGGAAGGATGCGATCCACAGTACAACTGCTGTTCACAAAACTTCCATCCTTGCCAGAAATCCTGCGGCAGCAGAAATGGGATGGAAAAGGCCAGACAAGAAAAAAAGTTTTTAATTTTCCGTGACAGGAATTGAAGCCATGTCTTGTCAAAAAATTACAGCTCTCTTTTCCTGTCTGTCTGTCACATGTCAGCAGCCCTGACACTGTACAGATAAATGCAGCTCTACAGAAAGGAGCCCAGGGAATGACTTGGAACAGTCCAGTTTGTGAGCGAAGGAGAGGCTCAGGCAAGGCCTGGAACTGATCTTGCATTTCGTGTGGCAGGCGTGGAGCCACATGATATTTGACTCTGAGTTTTTATACTGAAGCGAGTTGCTGCTTTTCCTGCTGCTTTGGCAGTGGTGCCTGGGCTGTCATGGGGACAGAGTGGGTCCCCATGAGAGACAGGCTGTCCCCAGGACACACCACCCTGACACTCCTCTCAGCTGGGAGCACGACCCAAGGCTGAAGATGGGAATCACTCCCCTACAGAAGCTGGTGAGCAGCAATTCCCATCACGTAGACAGGAACACTGGCAGTGGTACCCTGTGTTCCAAGGGCAGGCTCACCCCACACCCTGCAGAGGTTGCTCAAGGGTGAGGGTGAGCCTGCTCTTGGAAAACTCATCTGTGAGCAGGAATCCAAGAACCAGCAAAATGCAAACTCATCCTGAATGGCTTCTGCCTAAAATACATCAACTACAGAACACTCCAGTTGCTCTTAGGCTGCCAATGAGATAACTTTCACAAGGGTAAACTGGTCATGCCCAGTTTCAAAGACCCTTTACCACCCATTTGCTAAGAGCTTTACACTGGAAATAGCTCAGGACTTTAATGGGAAACTCTGGAGACAGTGCAGGTTCAGGATTTGAAGCTGTTGAGACATACAAGATAAAACACAATTTTAAAAATGTTTAGGCTCAGCTATGATGTTTAGACAGCAGTCCAGTAAAAGTGACTGCAAAATTATTGTCAATCCCAATCAAATTATCTTAAACATGATAACTGCTTGATAATTGGTTTATCTCAGAACATGCTTAGAACAAGAGGGGTGTTTTGTTTCATTTTCTTAAATAAATGTTTTATTTCATTCAAATGAATTCTTACTGCTTAGGTAAGGAGAAACATAGAGTGTGTTTGCCGATGGATGTGTCTTTGTAAAGATTTGTAAGAATGTGAGAAATTTTTAAAATGTTGTTGACTGCCTAAGTGAGCACTTGCTTCTCCTCAGCAGAGAAATTGCAGAGGGCAGGAGAAGCTCCATACTGGAGAATTTTTCAATTTGACTGCTGAGTCCTCTTACCTTTCCTGTTCTTTCTTATAGCAAAGGGTATATTCAATCAGTGATCGTCATAGCAACCTTTTTTGGGGTAGTCTTGCCTCCTTCTGGGAGATAAATTTTTCACTGAAAATTTCCATACGTGTGGAGGGGAATTAGCCACCCAAATTCCACTGACATTCAGCACATCTCTGTCTGTTGACAGCTTCTCTCTGGCCTCGCCTCTCTAGTTAAGGAAAGGCCTTCTCGGGGTAAATTTGGTAGGGCAGGGAGCACTTTGGAGTTGTTTCTTTTTTTCTTGACATAGCAGTTTCAAACAGCTGTGCTAATATACATATATTAAGTCTAATGAGAAAAGCTGTCATTTAATCAGACTTCCATGTCTTCTGGGATTCTAGGCAGAGATGGATTCTAGGACAGACTTTGAGCAGGAGGCACTTGTATTTTCCTTCTCCTTGCTCCATATATGAATTTTTTTCTCCTTTTCTTTTTCTTCTCTCACAGTCAACAGTGAAAAAATTTGTACCTGCATTGACACTAACCACTGTACTGAAGCAGAAGAACTCAAATTAGGTGGTGAATGTGACAGAAAAGATCTGATGTGATCTAGGCTACCAGGAAGCTGAGATACTTTTAAGCTGAGATTGTGAGGTGTGAAATCCTCCCTTTTCCAAACCTGACCATTAAACTGCATTTTCTCTCATTTTAGGGGAGCACCTGCGAATCTGCCCACAAGGCTACACCTGCTGCACCAGCGAGATGGAGGAGAACTTTGCAAACAAAAGCCGAAATGAATTTGAAGCCATGATGAGAGAGGCTGGTCGCTCTGTGCAGGCCACCCTAACAGCACAGCACAGAAGCTTTGACAGTAAGTAAAAGCTGCCTGGCTGCCTCTGCTCAGGATCCAGTCACTGCTCAGTTTTCCAGGCACTGCTGGAGCCAGGAGCTGGTGTTTGACACGCTTTTCTCTGCATCTCACTCAACAGTTTGTGTGTAGTATTGGCTTGGTAGAATTGTAGGAATTGTACCTCTGGCAGTGTTTCTGTAAGACCAAGGCATTTTGAGATCTCCATTTCAGAGCAGCCACTGGAGGAGGCTGGCAGACACTGGTGTGCCTTGGCACCAACACAGCTTTGACAGGCCTGCTGTAATCAGCTCCTGCCACAGCAGAGGAGCATTTGAGGCAGTGATGTAAAACCTGGCACTATGCCTTGAACTGTAAGTTGAACAGGATGGTAAAGGTGACGGGATAGCTCTCAGTAGGTGCAGAGAGTTTAAGGAGACATGGATTTTTCTTGCCCTTTCCAGGTCGATTGCAAGTGAAAAGGAGATTAGTTCGTATTGGACACTTCTAGCTGTCAGCTTCATACAAACATCAGGAAATGTTACAGAGCAGGGGAGCTCTTAGAGACTGTGGTGCATAAGATCTTGTGGACAAATATTCTCCCTGAAGTCCAGTATCCCTCCTAACATGCTAAGCAGAGGCTAAGGATGGCTCTCTTACTTTTATTGTTCCCTGAAAAAATCCATTTTGCAGTGCACAGGAAGCCTGGAGGTCTGAAGGCCACTGGAAATAAATGGTTTACTGGCAAAATTGAGATGACCCGTAATTCAGAGACTCTATCCATTATCAGATTTTGAAGAAGGTCAGATGTTTAGAATCATGGCCCTCCTAACTTTATCAACAGTCATCATATGGAGTTACTGTGAAAAGGAGTCAGGGAAAGAAGCTGTAATAGCCAGAAAGGTGGAACTGGAAATTCAAGTAGTAAATAATAGATCTAAAGAAATAAGCCTGACCTTCAGGCTTATAACCAAGATGAAGTGCTTTTACACTAAATAGGAAGAAAAGACAGTGCATCTCTGCAAAAGGCATTGTGTGTGTGGCCAAGGTTGGCCACAGCAAAGACATTCCTTTATAAGCTCAAAATTAATTGATTTTCAGCCGCCTCAAAAGGTGACAGTCAGGATTTTTAAAAGAGCCTGACAATGGTGGTTGCTCAGATTGATGTCTGAATGGGACCTGTGGTAGCTGCTGCTGAGCACAATCCCCAAGCTCTGAAATCCAGCCCTTCACAGGGGTTCGTTCTTGGCACCCTCTCTCTCCATTCCCTGTCACAGCACTGGCTGCTGTATCTGCTCTTTATTTTCACCACAGCCACTCAAAAGAGCAGAGTTCTGCATCTGACATGTAAGAGAGTGCAAAATTTGATGGAAGCTTCAAGGATTATAGTAACATGCAGAAATTTCCTATTGAAGAACTGGTTTAGTCTAAGTGTGATGTTTTGGTGGATTAATAATAATAATAATAATAACAGCAATAAGAGTAATAGTAAGCAAAACCAAGCATATGAAAGGGGGATGCTTGTGTTGAGATGTCAGTTAGAACCATTTGTTTTTATTCCTCAATATTTTATTTTATTTTATTTTGCTTTTATTCCCCAGAATTTTACAAGGATAGAGCTTTATTTCTGTGGTGCATACCCAAGTTTCTTTTAAAAATCAAACAAAGTAAGTGTTCAATAAGCCACATATTACTTCAACAGACCATAATGCACAGATCACTGGTGTTCTGTAGTGGGAACAGCCTCACTTGAGCCCACAGGGCAGGAAGATGTCTCCTGCTCCCATTATACCCTTTTAGTTTGCCTAACTACGTTTGCAATCAATAGGGAGTTTGTAATTTATGCAAGATGTGATTTTAAAAAATCATCATATTGTCTCAGTTTCAAGCATGACTTTACCTTTAAATAGTATTTTTTTCTTTAGCTACTGTATAAATGGTTTGAAATTGAGGGAGTTCTGGTGATGGAGCAGTGGGATCATTGCTCAGCATCTGAAACAATGCCACAGATACTTCCCTAGCTTCCAGTAAATGTTACTAATCTCACAGTTAGCATTTTTGGAGGTAGTGCTGCTTAGAGCTGTTCAGCAAAGGAGCTTTTTTATGTCAAATTGGTGAGTTCTAGTCTTGCTGGCACCACATGCCTTGTGTTTGTTGGGCTTCCTCAGCAGCAGCTTGGAGTGCAGCTTTTGGGGTGGCAGAGCTACTGATGCACAGTTTGTCTTCAGATTAGTGATTTCATTTGGCTTTAGGAGGATGTAGAGGGGCACCACTGGATGGGATGTCCAGCACTTTCTCAAAGTATTTGTAGCCTGGAGATCAGATTATTCATATATTTTCTGCTAGCAGATGTGGCATACTGAACTTTAGGCCTGGAACTGTCTTATTTTTGGATTCATCACAGCAAATCTTGTGCCTGTAATCTCACTGCTGATCATGCAATAGTCTCTACTTGTAAATTTCCCAAGATCCAGATAGAAAATAGCAAGGCTACAGCAATCATCCTCTGAAGTAATGTTCTCCATGCTTGTGGTCAACATTTTGCTTTGGAGAATAATTCATCCTTGCAGGTTGTGGTCTGTAAAGCCCTAAATTGTCAGCGTGCCTCTGCTCTGAGCTGCAGTTTTGTGTTGTTGCAAGGAATTACAGAGTGTGCTGTTTCAGTCCCCCTGGCTGCTTTTGAGGCAAACATTTTGTGGCCAAGAGCTGAGTGTCCTTTGTCTCATACAAAGTACCTGTAGAGAAAATGCACGTGAGATACAGATGGCATGCCACATATTCAAAATGTAGCCATAAATTCCAAAGTGAGGTGTGTGGAATAGGATCCCATGGTCTGAGTGCTGCAGACACATGGCTTCTGAGATGCCCTTCCTCCAGGATCTGCCAGGGCTAAATTTAAACAGCCTACAGTCTTGCTTAGCTGCTTACCAGCACATTTGTTGTTTTGCTTTATGTTACTGTAGTTAGCAGAATTTGGGGACATCAGTTGCAAGCTATACACGTGGTCATAGGCTTTCTGTTAACCTTTTAACTGAAAAGGTAGCATTTTGCTTTACAACTGATTGGTTTTAATTTAAAAAAATAAAAAGAACCAGAAGCACAGACTCAGTGATGTGAGCATATGCTTTTGATAACTCAGTGCTAGGGAGGATGTTGTGATCAGAATAGAGGTATTTCATTAGCAGGATTAAAGGCACAAATTCTTTGTTAATTTTGATGGCCCAGGGCTCTTGGTCAGACAGAGAGGGAAATGTAGTTTCCTGGGAGCACAGCCTGTAGCAGAGACCTACTAGAGGCTGCTAGGTTGGTTTTGGCATTTATTTGCTTGAAAAATTGTATATAGCCTATACTTAGAAAGAAAAATCATGAATAATAAAATTAAAAACAAGCTGGGGGTCTCAAGGGAAGCTGGGGTACAGCCTCTGTTGAGACTGGTACTAAATACTATTTTAAAGGTGATTCCAACACTGATTGCAGAATGTACCTCTTTTCAAACTGGTATCTTGTCAGTGAATGGGGAAGTTTCACTACCTTTTATTACACAATTAAATACATTGACAAAGAGCTTTGTCCACAGAGTGGTTCAGGATACAGATGTGAGCTGGCTGTGCCCCCTCTGACAGCTGCACAGCAGGACTTTGGCTCTTCACTTGTGCTGAGAGCAAGTTACAAACAATGCTGGGGGAGATTCCTGTGGAAAATGAACTTTTTTTTTGCATATCACACAACTGCATGTCAGTGTTGCTCACAGTCATGAGAGTTCTGAACTCCTGTACAAATTAAACTTGTACTTCCATAATCTCTTGCAGCAATGAGCCTGGAAAGTCTGGGCTGTGCAGGAGAGGCTCCAGAAGTGCTTTGTGGTGCGTGGTCAGAGCAGACCCTTTCCAAGGCCGTGCAGGGGATGCTGCAGAGGGATGGGAAGAGGGAGAAGGAGCAAGCTGTGCTCGGAGTGACAGTGAGGGGCTGCAAGCAGCAAGGAGCAAGGCTGTTTTTCTAATCATTGTGAAAGCTCCGTTGTTGGGAGTCTAATCCTTGTCTGTCACTCGGTTTTCTCCCTTTTTCCCCACTTAAATCACTTTTTAATAATACTGCAATGTTGCGCCAATCTTTCCTTTTGGTGCACTTAGCAAGCAGTCCCTGTGTGCCTGCTGACCTTTAGCTGTGAGCCAGGAAATCTGTCCTTTCAGAATTGTTTCAAGTTTTCAGGAAATATCAACAAGCCAAAACAAAAAACCTTGGCTTTTAGTCCACACTGCACAGTTCAAAAATGATTTGTAGCTCTCATAAAATCTGTGGTTTTTAAGCTGCGACAATGAAATGCAGATTAAAAATTTTGTAGTTTATACCTGGCTGGTCATTGGAAAGCTGATGTCATGTAAAAGCTTTAATAATGCCTAGTCTTGGTAGCTGGAAACTGCATGTACAGAAACACAGACCATGCAGATAATTAACATTATTTGAGAGTTAGTTTCAGACAGTTACATATTTCTTATGAAGATGAATCATTGTTTTAAATGTTACAAGGTGGGAAACGTCCTAGAAGCTGTTACACAGTGATGGTTAAAAGTTTGCAGATTTCTAAAGGTTCCTTGTTTAAAGTTCAGCCAAATGTGTCTTTGTCAGAGGAACTGAGTTACATAGCCCTCAGTACCTAGAGCTGCAGTCCAATGCACTGTTGAAGAGAGGCATATATAAATATTTTTATTTACATTCATATATACTGTGAATGCTGAAGAAAGCTGATCAGGAGGCTGTGGAGTAAATCCAGCAGGCAGAGCTCTGTTCTATCCTGATGGCTTTAAACCTGGACTACAAAATCCAGACCTAAATCTGAATTTTGCTGGCATTTTCTCAGTTGATGAGAACTTGAACCAAGCACTGATAACCTGAAATTTCAAAGTATCTGAATTTGGTGGCCCATGCACCAAAAGATGTACTCTGTGAGATTCAGGGCTTCTCTGTGCAGAAAATGATTGACACAAGACCCGAGCAAGGGTTGTCTGTGCCACAAGGGCTGCAGTGCCTGTGTCCCCAAAGGTGGTGTCCCAAAAGTGCTGCTCCACACTTGCAGTGTCCTGCTGCCACTGCTCTCGGCTGTGGGTGCTCCTCGGACGCTTTGCATGGTTTGCTGAGGTGCTGTCTAAAAGATACTGTTTATGTAGAAACAGGGAAGAAAGGACTGGTTATGCCTTAAAATGTGGAAATGCTGCTGTGTTTAGGAATAAATTCCTTTGTTTCAGAGCTTGTGGAAGGGAGCACTTGTGGAGTGAGCAGAGTTGTTCCAGCAGTCGTGGGCTGTGCTCTGTGAGCTGCCTGCCTCCTGCCACCCCTGGCATCAGCACTGGCTGCTCCCTGGGGCCAGGAATTTGAGTTAGGACTTCAGATGTATTGCTTTTGATCCAGAAATCCCTAATTGTCTTTCACCACTCTTTCTTGTGGTGACTCCCCAGGCCAGGGCTCTGCTCTGAAATTGTGGTGTGTGGCTCAGTTGGTGGCCCTGGCCATGGGCTCAGCACTGTGGGAGAGCTCTGACCTCTGGGGCATCTTTGGGCAGATGGGAGGCAGCAGGACTCCAGCACCCCATGGGACAGCAGGCTCAGCTGTCCCTCTGGATATGTGCTGGGGACATGACATGGCTTACATAGCTTACCTGAGCTTTGTTTCTCCTAACATCAGTCTTGCACTGGCTGCCTGCTGACTCCCTAATGAACATCTACTATGAAACAGTGCCTGTGCATGGGCATTTCTTCCAAATGGAAAAGAATGAATGTGCCTAGAACCAAAACCTGGTAGAGTCAGGGAGACTGAGTTAGAGGGGAGACTTAAGGGCGGGAAAATGTTTGAGTGTTTTTTTCTAGTGACATGGCAAAGGAATAGGAGGAAAGGAAACCTGGGAATTAATCTCTTTCCCTGAGTGTTCACCACCTGTACTGCATTTTTCTGACAGGCCAGGGGCAACCTTTTTGGTAAAACTACTACTGTGAAAACACCATTGTTTGGTGTCTCTTTCTGCACAGTGCTTGGGCAGCATCATTCAGAAGAAGCATATTTGTCCTACAGCTTTACCTCTGAGGTGCAGTATCAAAAGGATTTAGAGGCCATCAGAGATGATTCCTTTGGCTCCCATGGACTTCCTTCCCTTAAGGTTGATTTGGGGACAATACAGACAAGAGAGTGCACCTCCTTTAAGCTGAAATAAAAAAGCAGTCTCAGGTGGATCCAGGACAGAAGAACAAATAAGGGGGTTCCCTTGGAAGTGGCCATAGGAGAAAGGCAGCAAACACCCATGCTCATATCATGTCGTCCCCCCTCCAAGGAACCCCCTTAAAAAAAGCCCAGCAGATGACAGGATTGATGCTAGCCAGGCTGTCACTCCCCCACAATCACGGTCTGAAGAAAGGAGATGCTTTCATGTGTGGTGCTGAGCATCTCCTTTGGTATTTTTGGGTTCCTGGAATGGGGTGCGGTATCTACCAAGGCACATTCCTGGGCTGACAAGATTAATCCTGGCAGGTTGCTGCCTCGGGGAAGCAAATGCTTAGGCTCACCTGTAACAGCTCCAGCACCTGGAGTTTTCTCTCTCCTTACAGCCACTTCTCTTCACATTTAATTTGGAAGGCTGTGCTCTGTACTGCAGGGTATATTGCAGTGTACGTGCAGTGCCTTGCTTAACAGATGGCATAAGCATGATATTCTGTTTCATTGAAAGAAAAGAGAGCAAAACACTGGAGTGGCTGGGGTGAGAGCACTGCACTGAGGTGCCTCCTGCAAGGGCCTGCACAGCCCAAGAGATGGGCTGCTTCATCCCTGCAAAAGTCAGGTTAGGTGGAAAAGGTACATCAGGCATCTTGGTTTCAGCAGCTGTCACAATGTTTTGTCAAACACTCGAGAAAAGTTGCCTCAGAGTGCTCAGAGAATAGCAAAATGTGCATCTGCTTGGGAACATAAAAGAAAGCACCTGCTCTTCTGAGATAATAGGATAACACAGGCATATTTTGAAAGAAATTAGTGATGCCCAGATAGTAATCTCAGAAAAAAGTGTTGGCAGAGTTTATTTCAACATTCAGGACACAGTGCATGAATCTCTTGGAAAGCCTCTGATTTCACAGAGTAAGCAGCCTAATTTTTATCCCAGGTGTTGGTGTTGCCCTCAGTGGCTGCAGAGCCTTATTCCCAGATGGCTGGATGGAAGTCAGGACAGGGAATGGGACGTGAACAGCTGAGGTTTCTCTGCAGAGGAGCCTGTGTCTTGAACCACATTATGCTTAGCCATTTTCTAGCTGGTTTACTGGCTTCACATGAAGCAGTTGTCACCCTTCATCGTTCTGATGCCCAGTGTTTCTCCTAAGAGGAAAATAATAGGATTTCCTGGGTTGCTTTTAATGCAAAGAAATGTAGGTGCTCTGAATCAGCTCTTGAGGGGATATTTTTGCTGTAGCTTGATGTTTGCCAAGAATCCCATCTCTGTTCCAAGCCAGGTGCTGTGGATATTTAGGAGCATGGGGGGCTCCAGCAACAAGATGCCGTCCCCACCTAGAGAGCAGCAGACACAACAAGCAGGAAAAATATGCTACTGAAATATGTGGCATGTCCTGACATAGGAGCTTGGGTTATTTGGAGTACTTCAAGGTATCTGTTCTCATTTGAGATGATAAAAGTACTTTGTTCTCTCTCACCAGAAATGCTTGCAGCAAACTGTTGATTCTGCGTTATTAATTATTGCCATTGAAGCAGCACATCCATAGAGCCAAGAAGTGCTGCAATGCACTGCAGGGCATCCTGCCTGTCTGAGCTTCAACCTATGGTCCAAGGACTTTGTTTGAAAACAAAAATAAAAACAAATATCTGGTTTGGAGAAGTGGGTTATGGAGGGAAGGGATGAGTGGAAGGTCATGCCACAGGTTTGTGCCAGAGGTGGGAACAGTGCCCAAGTGCCCGAGTGTTGAGTGAGGTGCAGGAGTACCACAAGTCTCTCTAGTTCATAAAACAGTGATCCTCTTCTGGTAAGGCAGCAAAAGACATCATGTCATTCCCTGTCTTACAGGGGTTTATCAACCAAGGTCTATCCAGACTTCTGTTCTCAGCAGCCCAGCTTTGGAGGGAATAGGCACTGGCTCTTAATGCTCTCTGGTCATTGGTGTTTGTGGTTTTGCTGTGCAAGGCCCCTTCTGAAGTGGAAGTACTTCTCCAAATCATGAGGGAGGTCTGCAAACAACTTGTGTAAAATGGAGGCAAGTGCATAAGAGTTTTTTGGTGTCAGGTAACCTGTTGTGAGGAGTTGACCTGTTTTTTAGAGTGTAATGTGAGTACCAGTAGTGCCAATAAGAGCTTGAAGGTGATACCTGCCTATGAAAAACAAGCTGAGAATTGATTGTCTACAGGGAAACTCAAAGATAATCCCTTTTAGTAGTAAAAAGAGGCTGAATACTTTCCCTGATGAACATTTCACCTTTGTATTTTCTATTGCTGCTTAAGGATGTAAATGATTCACTTCTCCCCCCCTTCCTATTCTTATTTTATTTTCTCCCTTCAGGGCAACACAGCTTCTTGTATTTAAAAAACACTTAAAATGGTGTGCAGAGCTTTTTCCAGCACAAGAAGTGCTTCACTTCTTGTCCAGGCAATGTTGGGGTTTCTTGATTCTATTTCTTGTATTTTCTGAAATTAACCATAATAGAGGGGAAAAAACTTTCATTTTACCCAGAAGTTCATAGCTACTTCTAAAGAAACCAGGTAGTGTTGAGTCACTAAACTTTGGCCAAGACACCAGTGGGCTGAGTTTCTTTCACTGCAAAGAAAAACAGAAATCAGAAAAGCCAGCTTCTATCAGGGTTTTTAAAGATTAGTCTTTAGTAATACTCCTTCTAATCCACTGCTTTCCCAGCAGGATCTACCCTTTGCAGGAAGTTGTTTGACATTGCTCAGCAGTGATTCCTGCTGACCAAAGGGTAACATCAGCACACTCTTCACCCCGAGGCCAGGAGAGAAACAGTGAGGCTGTTCATTAGCAGAGAAAATAAAAAGGATTCATTTTTTCCTCTCTGAAGCACCTTGTTATTGATTACCCAGCTTTGTTTTTGCATGTACTGCTGGAACTCTTTTTCCCTTTGTCTTAGCTGCATTTCCCAGCTGTACATGTTCACATTGTTCACTATACCTGCCTCGTGTTTTTCAAAGCAGTACAGTTAAGATCATGAATTCATTTAAACTCAGTGACTTGGAGATGCTGATAAAGGCAGATGGTCATATAAAGGAATATATATATATATGTGTGTGTGTATATATATATTTGTGTGTGTATGTAGATAGATGTGTGTATTTCAGTTGAAAAGAATTGCTGTGTTGTTTCGTAGGTGTTGCTGGGAATGAATATTTTACAGTATTTTTACATGTTGAGAGGTAACAAGCTTGTTAATTTGACTTGGAATGCCACAAATATCCAGTTAAATGTGAATGCTAAACTGTGGGTCTCCAGCTGTTCCTAAACAGAAAGGAAGCTCCAAACGAAGGAGACATCAGATACAAAAAAGAGGAGCAGCCTTACTCTGAGTATGGGGGGGATTCTGTCTTTTGGTTTTCATTTCCAGTAATGTTTAGCAAGAAATGTAGCCAGTGGTTACTGTCTCTGCTCTGCAGGTTCCCAAGCTGTGTGGCAATGATAAAATAAACAAAACCCAGCACTCCCAACCTCCCTTCCAAAACCTGAGACAGCTGTGAGCTGGGGATCAGCCTGTGGGTTAATCAAGGCTCGGGGAAATGATGTTTGTTACAATTTAAGATGAGTATTGAGTCTGGATTCAGCTTTTAGTGTTCTGGAGATAATTGAGCAGCTTCCTACAGCCCCAGCAGTAGAGCGATTCCCTTGTAAAATGCAGCCTTGTTTTAATGCTGCTGAAATGAATCAATTAGTCCTCAAGGAGTAATGAATGCCAATAAAACTATTGTGTGGCAGCATGTAGTAAAGTTCTTGTGGAGGAAACGGTTGGAATTGACTTTTCTGAGAGCAGGATTTCAGCTCTCTTCTGATGCACCCATCCATGGCCACAGCTCTACTCCTGCCCTCCAGGTCATTAAGAAAGGCAAGGGCTTATGTGGAAATAGCCAAGAATAATGTATAGCCTCAATTTGCTGGCTTTGTGCTTTATTTGTGACATCTGAGGGTAAAGTGGAGCATCCTGTTTGTCTTGGTTCACTGTAAATAAGGAGTTGTCCATGTCTGCTCTCCCGTTCTGGCTCACAGGTAATAATNATTCAGCTTTTAGTGTTCTGGAGATAATTGAGCAGCTTCCTACTGCCCCAGCAGTAGAGCGATTCCCTTGTAAAATGCAGCCTTGTTTTAATGCTGCTGAAATGAATCAATTAGTCCTCAAGGAGTAATGAATGCCAATAAAACTATTGTGTGGCAGCATGTAGTAAAGTTCTTGTGGAGGAAATGGTTGGAATTGACTTTTCTGAGAGCAGGATTTCAGCTCTCTTCTGATGCACCCATCCATGGCCACAGCTCTACTCCTGCCCTCCAGGTCATTAAGAAAGGCAAGGGCTTATGTGGAAATAGCCAAGAATAATGTATAGCCTCAATTTGCTGGCTTTGTGCTTTATTTGTGACATCTGAGGGTAAAGTGGAGCATCCTGTTTGTCTTGGTTCACTGTAAATAAGAAGTTGTCTGCTCTCCTGTTCTGACTCACAGGTAATAACGAGAGAGGGAGGTCTCCTCCTCCTCTAGTGCTGACTGCTTTGGCTGGAGCAAGGACTGATCCTCCTCCTCCACACCTGCAGGTGAACAGGCATGCTGTGTAGTTGGCTGTACCCTTGACAAATACAACCAATATTTTACATGTCAGCGTGCATTTGCCACAGCTCTGAAGAAACACCGCTGTTTCAAAGCTGAGTCTTGGCCAGCTTGAGGAGCTCTTTCAAAGGAACATAACTACTCTTGTTTCTGCAGTGTTGGGGAAGATGAAACAGGAAAGCCTTATAAATATAATTGCCTGACAAAAGATTTTAAGAATATGGGAACTGTAAGTGAGATTGAAATGAAAGCAACCTTTGACATACCAAGCCTTAGTTGCTGAACAACTGAAAAGCTGGTATGTCTGTCTGGATGAAAGTAATCCCCTCTTGTTTAGATAAACAAGACCCTCTGCCTGCTGATAAGTGGGGTAATGTAAGGATTCTGATAGGCTGTATGTAAATGCCATAGGACTTGTATCTTGTAGTAGATTGGTCAGTGGAAATTAGAATATTCAACATAGAAGAGGATTTATTGCATTGTAACAAGAACCTCGCTCTCTTACACTTACTCTTACTCTCTTACTCTTACTCCCTTGTTCCTACTCTCCTGCTCTCTCTCTTGCTCCTCTCTTGCACTTGCTCTCATCTCTTGCTCTTCAGCCTTTTGTTCCCTTTCTCTCTCTGGCCTGCTCTGAGCTGGGGCTGGCAGCTCCAAGCAGGGTCCCTGCACCCAGGCCCTTTGCAATAAACTGTGAGTTCCAGGACCCAGCTCCAGAGATCTCTCACCTCTGTCCGTTACACCCATACCCAAACACCCAACCATCTCCTACGCTGCAGGATTTGGCATCCTCTGCCTTTTGTGTCTGCCATGCAGTTTTGAGTCAGGTTGGAGATGACAGGGCTGAGCTGAGCCAGCCCAGCTTTCCTCCCATCCCCTCACCGTGCTGAGCTCGCTGCAGTTCACAGTGAAGCCCATCCCAGAAGTGCCTCTGCCTCTCTGGTAGTGCCTGAGCTGTCACCACCAGTCCCCTGAACTGGTGCACAGTTCTGCTTCTGTTTGGTCACATGAAACACTAATCAACAGATAAGAAACTCTAAATATTTTTCTGTTTCCATGGTCCATATAAAAAAGCCAGAAGGGAAAAGACGAGAACTGAGATTTTTTTGCAGTTTTAATTTGTGCCTTCCTCTCTGGCACAAATAAACTATTGATATTTACTCTTCATTGATGTGATCCTACACTGGTTTTTTTTTTCCTCACAGGCCCCTTGCCTCTTGCATATATGAGAGATGATGTCTGCTGAATCATCATCATTCGTTGGGTAGCATGGTGCATTATTTACTGTACAGCAGCCAGATCCTACACTCCGAAATAATTATTAATTTCCTCACAGGCTAATTAAAGATCATATCATAAAGCATGTGCATCAGAGAGCTGAATTAAGGTTTCACCAGCAGCTTGAATTTTCTCAGATCCCTAAGTATGGGGGTGTTTGGCTTTACAGTTATAAGGCAGCCTTGACTGGAGTCTTTAAAATCAAATGTAAGGCCCCATTTGCAGCAGGAGGTGCCAGCCTGGCTCCCTCCCTGCCATCACTGCCCACTCCATCATCCCAGGGCCCAGCAGCTTCTGGGGAAATAGCAAAGCAAGTACAGCTGGTCCTGCTGTAAAGGACCAGCTCCTTTCCTTAATCTCAGCCTCACACACAAGTAACGTGTTTGGCTGATCTTCCCTAAAATTCATCTCAAAGCAGACTCCCAGCATGGAAGGTTGGTGTAAGAGGGGCCAGGTAGGTTTGTTGTGAGGTGTATAATTACACTGGGAGCTTTTCAGTCTGCTCATCAGAAATTTGCATTGAGTATGATTAGTTAAGTGGAGACCTCTTTATTTGATTACCCTGGTTTTGTTGTTGTCTAAAAGAGAAAATGACACAGTTAGGCGGGAAAAGCTTTTGAGAGGGGTGATCTCTTTATTATATGTTTCTTTGGTGTTTGGCACAGTGTGGTTGAAAGCTTCTAGTGCTATAATAACAGTTATAATGAATGTGCATTGCCAGTGAAATTGTACTTCAAACATTACAGGTGAACTGATACAGACTCAAACTGTTGCCTTAGAAGAAAATAGCTTTTCTTTGTTGTTGCCTTTAGGCTGTGATAAGCGTTTCAGCTGGAGAAGGAACAAGTACTTTTTTACATTTTTAAAGTTAATGCACAGAAAGCCTTCAGTTGATTAGCAGAGGTCCTGCATAGGATGGCTGTTTCATTACTAAGAGTTTAAATGAGCTATAAATATATTTTATGCCCTTGTACAAGTTCAGAGGACCATGAAATATAATTAAAAGATTCTGGGCACTGCACGCATAGGAGCAACTTAGGAAATAAACGTTTGACCTTTCTTACCTTTGGTCACCAGTAAGCAATTGCTCTCTGTGCTTCTTGCCTGCATTACTTACTGTTTTGGCTTAAATACAAGATTCAGATGCCTACTGAAAACGTTGAGTGAACATTCACAACTCAGTAGTTCTTCTGTCTGGATTTTTCTCTTCTCTGGAAGGTGCAGTGAAAAATGACAAGCTATTAGAAGCTAACAATTACCTTTAATTATGCAGACCAGCTTTGGCTATGAATGAGAAAGAGATTTGGAGTCTATTATTTCCTTTTATTTCTGAAAACAAAACAAGAAATGCTAATCAAGACATTTTATACTACTGAAGCACAGTGTGTCTGAAGCAGTTCTGTTTTATTCCTAGCCAAGGGAAACTCCATATATGTATCATACCAGAGTAGGATCTGCCTGTGGATTAACATCCCTGAAGATTTACTGGGAAGCTGACTCACCAAAGAGACTTCTCTGTACAAGTGAGCCAAGTTTTGACACTGAATAAGTTGATGTAACTGGGTTAGGACATGGCCCAGTGATTTTCAGGTTTGCACTGGGGAATACAGCTGTGACAGACTATCATTCTGAAAGAAACCCAGAAAATTAAATACACAATAACAAATATAAATTTTATCTCTTGGGGCCAGAGGAAATAGAACAAGCCCTTGTCTGCTGTGTGTAAAACAGAGGAAGAAGCCAGTGGCTGTCAAGCTAAGGGAAATGAGTTTGCAGAATCAGATTATCTGTTACTTGAGTCTGTAGCCACTGAGCTCAGAGTGAGCCTGTCAGACTCAGCCCTGCCGTGCCATGGCTGCACACCACAGTCTCCTGAGCTCCATGGGATCATTCTCTTGGCCCATCCCGAGTGCTGGTGGTGCAAGCTCAGAGCTGGGAGCCCTTTGGTCAGCGATGCTGCAATCAGTAATGCTCCTGGAGGAGCTGCAGCACCTGCAGCAGCAGTTTGGGACAGCTCTGCACGAGATGTCCACAGTAGACTGTCATTAGGCACCTGCTTCAGGCATCTTCAAAGGGAAGGGAGGAGGTAGCCAGCATGAAATGTGGAAAGCTTGCTGTAAGCCTGCCTTAACCACCCAGATAACAGCTGCCTCAGGGAGTGTGCCCAGCTGAGCAAGGGTGGAATGGGTCCCCCTGTGAAATCAGCCCGTCAAACACAACTGCTGGCTGAACAGCAGTAGCAGAAGTACAGCTGTGGGAATAGATGTCTTTATTAGAGCAGAGGTGAGCCCTGTGGCAAGACTCTCTAAAGAAGGGGTCTGTGTAAGGTGTCTAAGTGCCTGCAGTGCTGGGGGCAGAGATCCTGGTTACCCATGCTCTGGGTTCCACATGGGAGCTGGTGGGGTGCAGGGATGAGGAGGTGGCACTTTCCTCATCTTGCACTGAAGGGCACGGCCATACATCCCCCTTGGGGGATCTCTGACTTCTCTCTGCAGCAGGCAGAGATTGACACCACCAAAAAAAGGCTCTTGGTACAAACTGGCCTGTCCTCACAGCAGCTCTTTCCCCCAGCTCTCTGCTCTTCATTGCAAGATGAACAGACAAGCTCCTAGTGCCATGGCCCTTCTTGTGGAGTGTAAAGCCTTCCTTGTGTTTAAATAAACATTCATATGGCAAGGATGTGACACAGAGACTATTGAAGTTGCTGGAGGGGTACTTCCATGGCCGCTGAAGTGGACCCCATGTGGATATGGTGAAAAACCACCTTGAGACAGAGGTGTAAAAAAGCTGGAGAGGATGAGTTTTAACAGGCTGTCCCTCCTGAATGTAAGGGCTGAGAATTTTGCTGCTGTGCACGATCCACAGCAGAACAGAAAGAATCACTGTGGAAGGTGACCCGGCTTCGAAGATGGGGGTAGCTTATCACCAAGAGAATATATAAATAATGGGTAAGCAGTAACACCATAATCTCCATTCAGGCATATTCCTGAGCACAGAGGAGAGAGATTTGGGCAGACAGCAGTCAAAAGAAACCAGTCTGATCAGCAGCAGTCATGTTTGAGCATCTAGGGGATAGATTGGGGTATAGAGGCAAAGAGGGAACAGGGATATTTCTTACAATATGAAAAACACCTTTGAAGGAACTAGGAGTGAATCATTGTCAGCAGACATAGTTTAGGTTTAGCCTTTTTCCATTAAAAAAAAGTATGATGGGTAATTTTCATTAAAAGGACTATAAAGATTGGAATCTCCACTGTCATAAAACTTACAGGTCTCTGTAGTGCAATATATTTTAAAAAGGCAGGCACTCAAGAGAACAGGTGATACTGCACAAACCACAGACCACAGCAGGGATAAAATAATTCCCAGTCATACCTGAGTGATGGGACACAGCACCTTGACTGAGTGCTTCCACCTTGGGAATTGGACTGTGATATTTGTTGTGTTCTGTACCAGAAGCTTCCCAAGCAACCCAGGAAGGAGGCAGCGACCAACAGCACTGTTAAATCTTCTCAGGTCCCTTCTGCAGTCATAGCACTGCAGTAAATCTTGCTAATTATTTCACTGGAGTTTTGTCCTCTTTCTGTGTAAGCCCAGGCATTTATCTGTAGAGTTGCACATTTAGGGTATTTTGTAATGATAGTAAACTGAAGATAGAGTACACATTCTCCATAATTCCAGAGAGTCACAGGTGAACTGAAACAATTTGGAACCTGAAATCAGGTACTGTGAGTTCTTTTTCTTCTGATAATAGAAATTCACTGTGTCAAGCTAAGCTGATAAAATACTTCCATTTCAGATTGCTGCAAACAGGCAATTTGGGCAGGGAAGCTGTTTGTACTTTGAAGTCTTATTAGGAATAGAATTAGTTTTCAGCATGGTCGGATTAGCAAAACCAGTGTCTAAGGACCAATTTGTAATTTCTTATTTAAAGCAACTGCTGGAATTCTGAATGAGACCTGTGTTCACACTCTGAGGGACTGCAGTCGTGGCCATGCTAGCATGTTAACATCTAAGGCAAAGTGAAGAATGCAAGCCCCAAAACACAATATGATCCTTTATGGAGACAGTTCTCATCTTTACCCCTAAAGTTGTTCTCAGCTTCATCACTCCCCACCTTCAATGCACATGGTTGTTGTGTTTCCTAGCCTTATACAGAATCCCCTATTTTTTACATTCTAGACCACTTCAAGTTAATACAAAAATCCACCTAAAATATTAATTTGTGACTGGAAATAGATAGTATGGTTTTTCTCAGCTCCCACTTTAGGGAATTTAGGTTGCCAATTTTTATACAAAATTCTGTGCCTTTACAGAACCAAGAATCGAAGACTGTTTTTAAGATGCTGAAAGACATTGAAAATGTCCAGGTAGTTAGCTTTGGATGATTTAATACTTGGCTTAATTTAAATCCTGGAAAGATTGAACTAACACATATCTTAAGAGGTAATTGCTTTGAGCAAGTGGAAAATACCATCTCTTCTTTATTCAAAGGAGTGTGTCTGTGGCAATTAGGATGGAACATTATTTTGGGCTTACTGTGGACTGCTGAATGACCATGGAGGAAAAAAATCTCATCTTCCTGTTGTTACAGTTGGAAAAAAATACCCACTTGTGTTGTCCTGATGGATATTTGGCCACTAAAGGTCACGGTACCACTGCATCAGGAGGCCAAGGTGCTCATGGTGACACCCCCAAGGCAAGCTCAGGGGAGCTGCATGTGTGACCACCCAAAGGTGCCCATAGAAAGCCCAGCTTTGACACAGTGAGGTTTTGTTTCATCATTAGAATTGTGTACTATTACCTTGTCTTAGACTGGTTTGCTGTTTGCTTTTGGGAAGTTTGATGCTGGAAATAGATTCCCGTGTTTGGAAGCAAACTATGTTTAGACAAATTTCCAGGCATGGAGGACAGGAGCTACACTGCTTCTGTTGTGCCATGTGGGCAAGTGGCTGATGGGTTTTGTATGTCTGTTGCTCAGAATTGGGCAGGGAAATGGTGGAGTCCCCCAGGAATGATGGAAATTTCATTTGTAAGTGTCCGTGCAGGTGAGGACGCTGCACACCCACCCAGCCCTCGCCTCAGCACACTCTGCTTTGCAGGAGCAAATGCAGGACAGCTGGTGCTGCTGCAGAACAAAATCAGGTGCAGAGGGCAATAAAAGTCTGTTTGCTGCTCTGTAGGGAAAGAATCCAGGAGTGCTGAGCTAAATAGGAGATTTGGAAGTTACTTTGGCAGTTTTACGTAGAGCCTTGTGAGGGGAAACTGAGCTGGAGTAAAGCAGAACACACTGAAGTGCTTGGCAGCTTGTGTATGCCAACAGTACTGAAAGCTTTTCAGTTATTCATAGGCAGAGGACAGCAAGGATGAGGATTTTACCTTACCTAATACCTTCATCCTTGAGCAACATAAGACTAAATCAAAACAGGAGAGCTGGTCCAGAAATGAGTCTCACAGCTTAGGTAGTGAGTGATTCTAAGGAGTGGTTCCCTGCTTCATTTAAGATGTCCTTTGTGATTTTAGGGACACAGTGGAGGCTCTGAGCCAGAAAAGCCATGGGGCAGCTAATCCTATTTATCTCAGTGGCAGGTCCCTAAATTTTTCTGATGTTCTGGGCCTGAGACTGTAATAGGACTTTCCCAGCTCCCACAGGTATTACAAAGATAGATAGACTAAGGAGGTGCTCACATCCTTGAGTTAGCAACAACCATGTAAGTACCTTGAATGCACTTTATTATGCATGGAAGGAGTAGGATAGAGGAAAGATAAGATTATGTGTTAAAACAGAGTTTGGCTTGATTAAAGAGGAGAGAATTAAGCAATACCCAGGAGAAATCCACGATAAGAAGCATTTTTGCAAACAAATCTTTACCTCGTCTTTCTTTACTCTCATTCCTCTTTATTCCAAAATGAAGTAACTTCCTTTTCAGAAAGCCCTGCACCCAGAAATTAAACTAAAAACTTGCTGCACATAACGAGGGAGACACCAAAGTACATCATCATAGCTCTGAGAGGTAATTTCCAGAGCTAGATGGCTCTACCTTTGCAAATGTTCATCCATCAAAGCCATTCACTTTCTGCGCTTCCCAGGATTTTCTGGGTTACTGGAACTTTACAGCACAGAAATTGGTTCTACTCTGCCTAATTTCAGGGCAGTGTAACAGAGCTGATGTACACCAGTGTCATTGCTCAGTGCTCTGCACTCCCACCAAAATCAATGGACATTTGAAGGCGGCTCAGGATGGCCCAAGGTAGGCGCAGTAATGACCATTAAAAGATGTTTCCTAGGCTTTGAAGTGCTTGCAGTGATGGCATTTTGAAATGGATTTCACTCGACATAAGCATGCTGGGAAGATGAAACTGTGAATTGCTGGGATGAGCAGCTTTCTATGGGCCTAACATTTTAAAGTTATTTTGGGTTAAAAGGACGACAAATTTACACATCAGGAAGGAGGCTGTACACAGCCAGGCCTCTTTACACAGCAGTGCTTCATGGAACACTTCTTTGTCTTGTTTCCATGTACTCTGAAAAATAATAAAATGAATAAGACATGGAATTTAGCATTAATTCCGGAAACAAAACGAGCACTTCAGTATTTTCATGTACATTTACTTTTTGTGGCTCTTCAGACTGGTGTAAATTCTGTACAGTTCCATCACACTATTGCCTTATAAAATGGAGTTTTATGCAAAGATTTGCAAAGCTCCCACACCACAGGCAATATAGACTTTTTCTTAATAGATGCAGAAATCAAGCCACAGTGAAGGTGTCAAAAAATAGCCCTTGAAATATTTACTCTTGCAGCTTCAGAAGTAATAACACTTGTGCCGCTGCTAAACCCAAGCCTGGGAAATATTCCTCTGTCATTAAAATAAGCATTTCCCAATGCTATTTCCTCCCTGTCACAGTGAGTATTGGGCTATAATTCTCCCTGCTGCTGCTCTGCTGTGCTTTGGGGGCGGGTGGAGGAGTCTAGACGGGACGTGGTTTTGAAGGCGTGCCCTCAGCCCCGCTGTCCTGGCAGTGGATGGGTTTGCTACGGGCAGCTCAGTGCTGGTATCTCTCTCCCTGCTCATTTGAGCTTACATATCCTTGCTTTTGCAAATAGGCCCTTGGAGCCAGTGAGAATAGTTGTGTGCTTGAGGCAAACAAGATTTGACCTTAACATAACATAATAGCAAATATAGGGGCTCAAATGGATGGCTTGGTGGATGGAAGCACCAAGAAGGACCTGCAGCAATTAGTTGCTCACGGATTAGAAATTTTATGCTCTGCAGCCCTCATTGTAATCCCATTTATTCTCTCACATATTTCAGGAGAGGTACCATTTAGTTTACATTAGCATGACTGATGAGTGCTAATCTGAGATGACAGAGCAATTTAAAGCTGGCAGGAAGTTGCTGAGGTAATATCTAAAATATGAAATGTCTCATTCGTTAGGAGAGGCAAAGATGACAAGCTTAACTGCACTCTCCCTCAAACTGGTTTTATGCCAAGGCTGTAGAGCTGGCTTCAGTTCAGATTAGAGTCAAGGTCCAAGTATCACCTTCTTCACAGCAGCTCAGCAAGGTGGGTATGGAACCAAGTGCTGTATATATGTCAGCAAAAATCAAGCAAAGAATGTTAATAAGGACTGCACCTTTTCTTTTCTTAGCAGAAGACAGGTAGAGTAATTTAGTGTGATCCAAGAAAAAATAGTTCTCTTAAGCAAGGCAGTGTGCTTGCCATCTTCAGAGAAAAGGAATGACAGCTGTCCTACTCCTTGAAAGCACAAGTGACACTGTGGCACAGCTGGCATAATTCAGATTTTTAGGAGGATGTGCAACTTTTTTCATTACAGGCTCCACTAAATGATCTTGGCCAGAAATATATGACCAGATGGCATTAGAGCTGCTTTTCCTATAAGATTACAAAGTGCCACTGTTCACAATCTCAGCAGCTGAGAGATTATAAATTGCTAGTGCAGGCGGTCATTGCTTTTTCAAGCTCATTTTCTTGGTGCATGGGGAGTCTTTAGGTTTTTCGTCATCATACTTTCAACTTAAATATGTCAGGCTTTATTAGTTGCCTGGTTTAGCTCTCAAACCCCATCTTTTCTTTGTTGTGAAATTGGTGTGATGTTGTACCCTCATCCTTTACTCTTTCTTGTGCTCCATTTGTGGTCTTTGTCCACCTTGGCTGTGTTCCCTGACTGCAGGGTGCTCCTCTGACCTGGCTGTTGACTTGGGTGAGCGTGTTTAGACATCTGAGAAACAGGCTGTGAGGTTCCTGTGGGACAGACTTGCTGCTGAAGAGGTAGAAGAGCATTTCTTGCTGTTTTCTTCTGGTCTCTGTCCATCTTGGGTGCTAGGGCTGCCACAGGAATAGCAATTTGCTCTGGAGCCAGGAAGTGAGCGAGTGGGACTGGGGATGTGCCTGAGTAGAGGGTGGTGGGAGGAAGAGGTGCTCAATAATCCTGGGCAGTTTCTGGGCAAGAGGAAGCAGCAGTGGGGAATGAACCTTGCTGGACAGTAATCTTCAGATCATCTTTGAGTATCAGCTGTTGTTTTAGTAGGTAGATCTATCAAATGAGCCCAGTCCATCCACATAAGGTGTGGATCTTTGTAGGACCATGGAAGGACAAGGGTGAAAAAACTTTACTATTGTAGACTCCTGGGAATGTGCATTTTTTGAAAGTCAGCTCCAGAAGTGTAATATGATCCCAAAGAATCAAAGAACCTCATGGGGTGACTGAAGGATCATCTATGAAGGCAACCTGTGCTTTGGAGGGGATGCCCCCTGTCCCTCTGCAATTCCAGTGGCATTCCATTTGAGATTTTCTGTGATGGGTGATGCAATTAGTTTGTCTTACAGGTTTAAGAGTATCAGTATTTTGCAAGTGCAACATTTGAAAATATCTGCCTCTGCTGGAATCCTTTGAAATGGAAATGAAAAACACTTTGGTTGCTGGTCCACTAACCTCCTTTTAAGTACAGAACTCACTAAGTCTTAAGAAAATGGTTTTAGAGGTTCTGAAATAGGTTTCTCATTAAGCATTCCAAAGAATGCTTTTCAGATACGTATTAAAAGACATCCTCTATCTATATACACATTTATTTATTGCCTGTAATTTTCTCTGTGCCGTAACTCTGCTTGCACAGTGCAGCTGGGCATAAATCTCATTTTTAGGAGCACTGCTCATGTTATGTTTCCTGACTTTCTATAATAGCAAGAAATGGGATGCTTTGAGATAGTCTAAACAAAGCTTTGTGCAATATAATAACATCTAGAGGAGTTGCAAAGGGATCATTAAAGCTGGGGGACCTAATGACTGAAGGCTTATGGTCGCTGTGATGTGAAGGTGACTTGAGCTAGAAATTAGTTGCATTTGTGCTGGCCAAAACACTCACTGGGGCTCCAGAGCAAAATACAAGGCTCATGGTGTGAAAAAGGATGAGCTTGGGCAGCCCACAGCCTCTCCTCAACCCATGGGGTATGAACGGAAGAACAGAGTGGGTGGAGGAACAGCTCACCAAAGAGGGAGGAGGTCGGTGAGAGCAGAGCCCGGAGCCTGGCCATGCCAGAGTCAGGATGGGCAGGGATATTGTAAGGATTTGTTCAGAGATGGATCCAGGAAATGAGCCAGAGTGACTCCAGAGTCACAGCCACTGCTCAGTGAGTAGCTACTGTAGGGTTTAGCACTATTGCAGCAGCATTATTATTGTTGTTGTTGTTGCTATTATTATCATTATTTCTTTTACTATTTTTTGCTCTGAGCACTGCTGTGCAGTAACTCACTGTGTTGTGTTCTGGGGAGGAGGGGGATGCCAGACTCTGAGGGGGTCTGGCCCATGTCTTAACCCATGCTGGCTCTGTGTGTGACCTAAGGCAGATTCTAAGCAGAGAGAAGAAAAGCAGCCTTTAAATTTGCAAACAGTGATTAATTCTAGCTGTATTTGAACTGATTAAGGATGGAGAAGGAATCAAAGCTGGGATTAGAGGCTTAGCAAGCATGAGCACATCCTTGGGCAGCTACTGCTCTCTTACAACTCTGTTGCACTTGAATGTCAGTGTGCTGGTATAATGCCCTTGTCCCAGGTAACCTGCAGAGTTCCAGTGGCTGCACCCAGTAAAAAACCATCTTGGTGTCCTGCCTTCCTGATGCTCTCTTGTTGTGGCTGCTGGAACCAGACTTGTTTATTTCCTAATAAGTTTCTGTGTTACATTTTATTACCCTCACCAGATTAGGCTGATATTTGCCTGCTGTTGATAATTTTGTGCATAGGTGAAGTTTCAAAAGGCTAGAAAAGTTCTTGAAAAGGTGACATTTCTGGGGTGTGCCTCTAGACATGAGCCTGCTGTATCCTTGCAGTAATATTTCTTGCATTATATTTAGAGCTGATCTCTCCAGTATTAACGTGGAAAGGTTGTGGCCTCTTTCTCCTGGACTCTCAGTGTCTCATTTTATTCCAGTGGTGAAATACTGACAAATCACCAGGACAAGGGAGGTGTGTCTTTCAGGACATTCCTTGGAGCAGCCTATGTTACTGAAATGCTGTGGCAGTGCTGCCTGGCCAGGGCCAGAAAGCACACAGGCCACTTCTTGCGGGCACATTTCTGGGTTTGGCATGTGAGCATTAATTTTTTTCCCAACCCCGTATTTTTTGGGGTGTAGAGGTTTCCAGGCTTCATTTGCCTCCCACCCTCATCTTAAGAGAATTAATGATTGTCACACTGGTCTTTGTTTGCTAATAGCTTTTTATCAGAAAAATATTAACAAAAACTTAAAAGTTTGCTTTATCAGGCACTTTCCAATAAATGTTCTGTGTATGTATTTTTACATTTGAAGAATAGTAGCACTCAGTGTTTCTTGAGCTGTACAGCATCTCTCTGAATTTGGCCTGAACATTTTAAAACATTACTTAAATAGGATCAAGAATCTTGAAAATAAGATTTGTTGTAAGCTTTCCATTGTTGCCTCTCATACCCTTGCATGTCTGTTTTTCAAGCATCACTTTATAATCTGCACTAATCCCTAAAGGATGCTTAGTTGTTATGGTTTGACTTAATATAATCTAAAAATGGCTAGCAATAAATCCAATCATTTCCATGTAAAGGAAACATGGGATTGGACTGGTGGAACTGTTATACCTCACTCAGAGGAAGAGCCAATAAATCCAATATATTTGTTCAACTCCAAAATATCCACCTTCATTTGGTACAAGGGGGAAATTAAAAAGCACAAGCCTATATTTTGAAGTCTGGTACAACAGTCGTGGGAACCATGTCTTGCATTTCTGAGAGTGGGGAAGGCTGAGGGGAGTGGGATTTGATGTGATTAATGCTGTCCCAGGGATGGGGAAAGCTGAAGGGAAGACAGAGCTGTCTCCTGAAGGCTGTTGATCTCTGCTCTGGGCTCCTGGCCAGACTGGCTGTCCGCTGAAATGACTGTAATTTCCTGAATTATACAGAGCCAAACTTCCATTTTTGAAAAGGACAAATTGGGCCACAGGACAGTCACTTGTCTTTACAGCTCATGACAAAGTGCTCCCAACTTAGAGGTTGGCCTCACCTTTCTTTGATTTTATAGAGCTCTTAGTGGCAAGTACTAGTCTTGTTATGGTTTAATCAATATTAATCTCAGTTGGAAGGATACTTCTGGTTGCTAATTGAGATCAGGTTCAATTCCATCTCGTCATATTTGCTGTATAATTATTATATGCTTTACATCATGTCAAAAGAGCCCTGGCTAATAGCATTGGTATGACATTCCCATATGCCAGCACAATGTACAGCACAGAAAAAGCTTCCATGAGCTTGTTGCTGTCTTCTGCTCAGGGTATGATTCTTTGAAGTTCTCCAAACTGTGGAAAGGTTCACAAAACCTAGCAGCAGCTCTCCTGCTTCTGTTCAGCACATGTCAATCCTCTCTCATTCATAGTTTAGTTCTTCTAAACACTTATGCATGATGATATGGCTGGATATTTCTGGAATGTGTTAAATAAATTACACCATTTTCTGCGTGTTTCCCTTGACTGAGAAAGAGTTTACTGTTAGGAGGAAAGAACAGTGACCAGCAACTCCTCTAAAATGCCTGTGATGGGAAAGATGAGAGCAATGATACCTGTCTGAAACCATTTTTTCTGTCCTTTGAGAAAGGCAGGTCCCAGTGTGTGCCCTGACCAGCACATGCAGCAGAGATCACCCACACTGCCCTCACCCAGGCCCCACTGACCATGTGTGGATCCCAGGGCATTTTATTGTGCACTGGTGCTTCTGAAGAATTTGGTAAATGTCAGTAGCATCTGTTCCCTGGGCTGCACCACACACTCCACTGCAGGATTTGCTCCTCCATCCCAGCTCTGGCACTGCAGCATTTCTCAGGATCACTGCCTTTGTGCAGATGGTTCCAAGCCCTACATTTGCTGTGGGAATCAGGAATACACAGTAAAAGTGGCTGTGCTGGCAAGGCCTGGGCATCCACCAGGCAGCAGCCAAAAGCCCAGCTGGAAAGGCTGTCCCCAGGAAAGCTGCTCCCCACGTTGCTTTGTGTTTTTGTGACGTGGCTTGCTTGGAAGTACAGTAGGCTGGTTAGGCTCCTGTTCCTGGCAGCAGTTTCTGATGTTAGTGGGACCACTTCAGCCCCAGGAGATCAGGACAAAGCCTGGGAACATGGGATGGGAGGAGTGGGTATGGGGGGCTGGTTTCTATACTGGGTTTGGTGCCCTTGACTGAAGTGTGCACTGTTCCCATAGGAAAGGGAGTCCAGTCTGGGAACTATGGGAGTTGGTGAAAAGAAAACTGTTCCCTCCATTCTTGCTCAGGTTCCCACACTGACAGTGAATGGCCTTTTATAGGTTTAGAAAAACTGGGGGCAAACATCAGTGCACCGAAAGGTTTCAGTGAAAACTGCAACATTTTGACAAGAATGCAATTTATTTCTTCCCCCTCTTTGGCACAGCCCCCTCGCTGTGATTTTGCCAAATGCCAGTTGTGGCCTCTAACAGATTGGCTCTAGCCAAAATGGCTGAGCCTGACCCAAAAGAAGGGAGCAGAGCTTCTCACCTCTGCAGAGCTGGGTGCAGCAGGAGGTGTGCAGGAGCCTCTGGCCATGGTGGGTGGAACAGGGCTGAGCAGCAGCCAGGGCAGCTTTGGGGTGGGAGAGCATTCTGGGTTTGATCTTCAAGGAACTCCTGGGAAACCTCGCTGCACAGCAATCTGGCCACAGTTTGGGGATGCACGTGGGTATTTTTAGAGTTTATATTGCAACATGTGCAAGTTTATTAGAGCTTGTTAATTAAAATTACTGCGGCGAGTGCTCGTTGCTATATCTGACCAAAAAGCTTGCACAGACAGTTAAAAGAAAAAACCACCAAACCCCATGTTAGAATAAATGCAGGTTAGTAACTAAAATGGGGTATCTAAAAATAGTCACACTGCAAATGAATTTTGGCATTTATGTGGTGCAGTTGCTTTTTCCTCCCTGTCATTTTATGAGTTTCTTTAAAGATTTTCTGGTTTCCTCTTTGTTGTATATATTTTTTTTATTCATATGTCCAGAATCCATTTTTATTTCCGTGCTATTGATCCAGATGTACAGCACACAGCATTGATTTCTGCTTGTATGTAATACATACACATTACCAGTGGCATCCACCTCTGGCAAGAGGGAGAACCTTGGGCGACTGTGGTTTGCAGAAGCATAGGAGTGATTTTGTAGGATCAAATCTAGATGTAGCAAGGACTGCAGAGTGAGATTTTGCTCAGCAATGTGGAGTATTTTGAGAGTATCACAGCCAATTTTTAAGTAGGTTTACATGAAAAACAAAAGAGGGTGGTAAATTTAAACTGTGAAGAATAAGGAAGACAATGTAAATGGATAAGAGACAAAGAAATGGCATTGCAGAAGAAGCTTAGAAAACTAAAGAGGCCAAAGGACCTTCCCTCCAGCATCCTCCCAGCCCTCAAGTGTTTCTGTGCTCTTGGTTCTTTCCTGCAGCAGGGCATGAGGAGGTTGTAAGATGAGAGCCAGACCTCGTTGCTCCAGCATGACTGATGACCAGACTAAGAGGCAAAGGAGAGATTTTCTTTTTTGTACGGTTGGACTGAACTCACCGTTCCTGTGGAGAGGATTTCAGTTGTAGCTGGTAGAGCAGGCTGGTTTAACTCTCACAATTAATGAGTGTGGTTTAATTCTCTTTACTTTCTGAAGTTACTGGTTATTGGCAGCACTTTTTTTCTGTCAAGGGAGCTGTTTGGAGACAATTCCCTGTGTTGGTTTGACAGGCTGCTCATAAGGTACCATCTTCCTTTACTTTACAAGTCACACCTCAGGTCAGGCAAGGCACTGGCATGAGGCTGGCAGAGCTGCAGCTGCTCACTTACCTTCTTCAGAATTTGTACATTCACAGTTTTCTTCATCTGAAATTTGTCCAGTGTTTTATGGGTTACTAAAAGTAACTGTAAAAGTTACAGCAGTTTTAGCACTTTCAGATACTGAGTAGCTGAAGGGTTTGGATTTTTTAAATGTGCTATTTCAGTTGTTGCTGCTTTACTGCTGGAATGAGAAATTTGGTCATCACCCTGTGATAACACTGCATTCATCTGAATTTTTTCTAAATAGTGAGGAAATATAATTATTCTCCCCCTTGTGTTATCTTTGGCAAGTCTGCTAGTTCTGCAGAGAAATAGCTCCATGTAATTGTAAAAGTTCTTTGCAGTATCCTTAATTTTTTTCTTAATATCTTTCCCCTTGTCCATTTTGCTTCTGGCTCTAGAGCCCCCTCCTTGCTTTATTCTGCACTGGAGCATGGGTCTGTCTGTGCTATGGAGTATTCTTCAGAGGCTCTGCAGAAGGACCACTTTAGCACAGCTGTTCTGCTCGGGTTATGTTCTCCACCAGGACAGGAAGTCCATGGTAATTAGTATTTTCAATAAGAGAAGAGGCAAGAAAGGAAATTTCTCGCCATCAGCTTCAAGGAGGAGCAGAGAAGATGGTTTTCCAAGGTCTCTCCTATCCTGAGGTTGTGCTGCATTTTGACCCTAACTTTGGAGTCTGTTCTGTCAGAGGTTTTTGGTCCTGGAGTGCAGAGATGTGATGCTGACAGGCTCAGCACTGGCTGTGTGTGACACTCCTTGGAAACCTCCAAAAGACAATGTCCCTGAGCAAGCTGTCCCCCTGGCAGCAGGGAGAGGCTGCTGTGCCCTGCAGGAAGCCCCTGGTGCTCCAGCAGGAGGAAAGGGAGGTGCCCCTTCACTTTCAAGGCATGCATGAAATATTAAACAAGGTTTTACTGTTCTTGTGGTGTAAGAAGACAAGCCCTAACCAAAGTCTCCAGGACCACATGACCACAGAACTTGGGAGAGGTGTGGTTATAAATACCAGCTCTGTGGTGGAGCTCAGCACTGCTTCCTTGGAGGACCTGGGTGGGGAGATGCTGCAAGTGCAGGTGGCCCTGTGGTCCTTGGCAAGCCTTTGTCTTGAAGGAGCAGGACCTTTGGAATGAAAATATTAGAAGTGTCTGAAAAGACGGGAAGTATAGGCTCGTCTTGCAGCTATGGAGTGTTTAAAACTCCTTATTTCTTACAGTACCCAGACACACACCAGGCATTTCACGACATGGAGGTGATGCTGTACTGCCTCACGTGGAAGAACGTGCTGCAGCAGTAGAGCAAAACAGGCTGGATGCAAGAGAGACAATGAGTGTCTGTCAGATAACCCGGTAGCTCACTGGAGCTCCACATAGGCATGTACCCAGTAGGGAGTATGTTTTTGAAGGAATAAAATAAATGGCAGAGCAATGGGAGAGGGAGGAGAAGAGGGCGGAGGAAGGGAGCAGTGGGGGAAGAAAGCACGAGACAACTGCGAGAGGAACAAACATTGCTTTGAGGATTTGTACTTTATGCCTTTTGCGGGGTTTTCCACATTGCCTTCAGGCAGTTCCGGATGTGCAAGAGAAATCAGATCAGAAGTGGTTGGATAAAAGTCTGCTCAGCCTCCTTCATCACTAAGCACACTCTTCTTGCTGGAGATGAAAAACAAACATTGGGTGCACAACCTGCTGTTTACACGTCTGGTGGATCTGTTCACACCGGGCCCTTCTTGCAGCCAGGGAAAAGGCTTTTTTCATGGCTTCTTTTTGAGCTTTCTTGTTATTTTCACGGAAAGGAGAATCTGAGTAATGAATGAAAGGTGTAATTGAGTAGGGCTGAGCAAACGACTTGGGGGCATAGGCCTGGAAGGGCTGGGTCTGCAGGATGGCAGATGGCTCCTACAGCAGCATGGGGTTTCTGAGAGCAGTGCAGACCAGCCCTGAAGCAGGAAGGAGCTGTGGGTGCTGCAGGCAGCCCTGAGCCTGTGTGGAGAGGCTGGGACAGCCAGGGGCACCCTGGCCATGCTGTGAGCCATTGTGGAGCGCAGCTCTGGGCTCTGCAGCGGGGTATTTCCAGGGTCACTGGATACCTGTGTGCACCATCCTGGGGCTGTGCTGTGTCTTGAAGCAAACAGAGATGGTGCTGTGATGCAATGGATGGGCTATAGAAGTTGGAATAGTTTCTTACTGCAGTATTCCAGAGCACGGACTCAATCCCTGCGTGGTGGTGTGTTTGGAGGAGCTTGCTGTGTGCCAGGCACAGGAGTCCTGTGCAAGGTGGGTAGGACTTACAGATTCGTGTACAATAAATATACCCTAAAATTTAGAGCCACTTATCAAAAACAATTGACAGACAAGAAAATTTAGATGTAGGCAGTGTTCCCTTAAACTGTGTCAGCATTGTTTCAGTACTTCATGTGCTGGGAAGCATTTACTATCACTGAGTATTAGTGTTCCATAGCAGCCCTTCATTGTCAGATGGATTTTCAATCTTTATTCACTACTCTGATTGTGTTTCCTGTTCATGCCCTTCATCACACTGTCTCCTGAAGAAGAAATCCCAATATTACACGTATTTTCAGAGCTGAAAAAATATACTAGTAGGTGGAAATACAGTGCTTTCAATTTCTAGTCCTGTGAGACATCAGACTAGGTCTGAGGAAGCTTTTCTGACACGAGGCTGTGTGTGACAAGCCTGGTGCAGCCCAGTGCATGCAGCCTGCAGCCCCTCGGCGTTCTGAGGGTGCCCAGCAGCTACAGTCCAGGTCTGGTTTGGCAGAAGTTTTTGTTCCCTTTAGCTGCCCACTTGGCACCCACAGGGTCCTTCAACTAAGCACCTTGAAGCCTGTCAACACTGCTTTTGGTGGTCACTTGACAACAGGCACAGATTTATGGAATATACTGTGAACACAAAGAAGAACCTGCATCAGTTTTCTGTCAACATATTTATCTTTTATGCTGCAAATTAAACTTTACAAATTTAATTGCAAATTAAATATTTGGGCCGAGTCCCAGAGTTATTATTTGGGAGTGGTGCCAGGAGCTGTGGGATGTTTCCATCCTTGCTGGCTGGGCTGCCTGCTGGGGCTGCAAAGCTCCACTGCTGTGTCTCAGGAGCTGGGAGCATCCTCAGGAATGTGCTCTGACCCAAACCCAAAACAGAATGGTTTTCATGAGAGATTGAACTGTGGGTCCCTCTCACAGGCTGTCCAAACTGAAATATCTCAGGTTCGGTCCCTCCTTGGAAAATGACACTTTTGGCAAAATGCTTTCCTTAAAAATATTTTCCCAGCTGTACAAGTTTCCAAAGAAAATGTTTGTCATCTTTTCCTATTTCAAAGTAATTTACCAATTAAAGTAATCCATACTTGCTGTTTAATAGAAGGTAATGGTCACACCAGCCTTAGGCAACATACCCACAGATTGTCTTTAATGGCAATATTTTGTTGTGTTCTCTTAGTTATAAATGAAATAATTTTTCTTTGTTATTATAATGATTAACAATACAATGGATTTCAATTATGACAGCAAATCATTGCAGTATATTGAGATAAAATCAAGCAAAAACGTGTTGTAAATAAGAATCCATAATTTACCAGAATTGCATGGCTAGTACGTTATTGGATTTTTCTCTTAGTCCCATGGTAAAAAGAGAGAGATTTTATTAAATGTCTTTTTGCTTTTGAAAACTTAAAGCGCACGCTACTTTCATTTTTCACTAATAAATTCAAGATGTCCATATTAGTTTAACCTGAAATGAATTTGGTTTATTGCTGAAACTGAAATTCCCCTGTGAACGTCTCAGTGGATTAGATATATGTTGGTTATATTCTTCTATGATTAAGTTTTTATTGATTTTTTTAAAAGTCAGTCAGTTTATGTATGTTACTCCTCATTGCCCACCAATATTCTGCCATACTGCCCTTGACATGTCAAAAAGGATGATATGTATTTAATTTACTTGGTTTCTCGAGAAGTTATTAATGGCAGTTTAATACCCTTGAAGGTATGCTAATTTGGACTCTGAAATAGATGGTGTTTTGTACAGCAGGATTCAGTGCTGCTAATCTGCAGAACAGACACTGTGGGCTGCTCTTTCCTTGTCCACTTTATGAAGCACAGCCCAGAGCAGGTGCTTTGGTTTTTGTTCCTTTGCTGCAGGCTGGGGTGGTGCTGCAGGACAGGACACGGGGCTGTCTGTGATCGTGGGGCACAGCAGGCTCTTGTATCCTCCAGTCAGGTTTGGGCCGTGCTAGGAAGGGATTTGAAACACTGGTCAGCCTTCAGCTCAGCAGGAAGCACTCCCATTTCTGTAGGTAACTATTAAAGTAAGCAGTGGTCAATCTTTTGGAGGGGGAAAAAGATTACTTTTACAAAGTCTTTTGTTGATGAGGTGCTGAAATCTAGACCTGCAGAAGCTGGATCAGGTCTAGGAGATTTTGAAGGAGCGACTCATCCACACTATTGTGTACTTAAACACAAGAAATACCAGACAGAGTCAGATTTTTCTCTGTTTGATTTAGATAATCCCTATTTGTCTCCACAGGCTGAAATTATTTTCTTCCCAAGTACGTGAAATAGCTAAATTATTTTTGTCCATTGTGTCATGACTCAGTAGCAAGAACTTTCTGGTTGCTTTTTTTCATCCCCACCCAGCAAAACTCCCTGCTTTGCTCCAGCACAGAGCCAGGCAAAAAGGCTTTAATGTAACAGGGTCACACCTTGCATTTTGCAAAAGTCAAACAGCTTTACTACTGCCCTTGCTGCCTGTGTCACACAGTGTGAGCCCAGACCCTCTGAGCATCAGGCACTTCTGGGGTTGGGTAGTGGTTTTTGGGGGTACTGGTTTGTTTGGGGTTTTTTTTTCTGCTGGAGGGTGATGTCAAAAACTCAGTCACTCGAGCAGATCAGTGATCCTAATCATCTTCATCACATTAAATGATTGAGAGGGAGGGGAGCTGTGTCCAAAAGTACAGCAAAATCCATTTGGCTGGGAAGAAGGAATATTAGAAATGCAGATATTGTTTTCCTATGGCTTGAAGGTCATTTTCACACTGCATGGAGATTTTCAAATGCACCCATGTATGACGCACCGCCTGTTAGCATTTTGCTGTCCTAACTTTATATCGATTGTCCTCTGCAAAGATTTTTAATAACACCAGTAATGTAAATCCATTGAATGTGAATAGAGGCTAATTAAGAACAAATGTGCTGGTCCTGTTAGGAAGTTATTTATCACTAATTATGTGCCCCTCATCTGTGACTTGTTATAAATACTCTGGTCCAAGCTGATGCTCTAAAAAGGCCAGTCCTACCTGTAGGTGTGCGGGCTGCCTGTCCTGCCAAGGAGGAGGAGGAAGAGGGCTGGGGCAGCCCAGCCCTTGGGTGGGAGTGGGAGTGTTTGCCAGAGGAATCCAGCGCTGCTGGGAGAACTGGGGGAAGCTCCAGTTTGAACCAGAAACCCTTTGCAAACTTTCACGTACTTTGGCACTGTAAACCCCCTGGGAAGTGTGCACAGATGTGCCTCAGCCCACCATGAATACCACCAGGTGACTCCCAGAGTGGCTGAGTTTTGAAGTCACGACAGTTCAGCTGCTTTCTCTCTGCAAGTCCTTTGCACAGCTGAGAAAGAGGGGTTGATTGGCAGAAGAGAATTTTAAATGTGCCCATTGGAGCATTTGCAGTTGCATTAGCATTTCCCTGGCATCGAGATCCTCTGCTTGACAAGCCCTGCTGAGGAGCCCTGCCATCAGGGGCTGAGAGAAGCACCCAACCAGGACCCTGTACGGGCAGGAGCACCTCTGGTTCCCTGTGACAAGGGAACAGGGCACTGGTGCGTGTTTGCAAGGGTTGGGACACTGCTTCCCAGCAGCACCAGACCAGTGTTCCCCACCCTCTGGCAGCTCAGGCTGTGGTATCACATAGAATCCTGAAACAGAGTAAATCCAAGCACTGGCTCTTACCTCTCATCCCCTTTCCCTTGGAAAGGTGCCTCTGCCAGTCTGGCTTGCCCTGACAGAAGTGCAGTTACCTGGTGCTGCTGCTTCTTCACCTTTCACTGAGCTGTGGAAAACCCCCAAAACATTCTCAGACCTTCTCGTCCAATTCTGGAAACTGAAACTCACTCCTGGTGCTGCAGAGACTGGCATTTCTTGGAGCTTGATACAGAGCAGCAGTTGTTACTTGCAAACAGTTGGTGATAAAGCTCATAAAATAAAAAGAGCCTGTGGAAGTCATTAGGGTCCTTCAAATAAAAGGTTGGTACTTAAGAAGAACAATTAATTAAATGATTGACTAGTTTCTTTGCCTAACATGCGTAACCATCCCATATCACAAATTATTAACTTAAAGCAGATTTTCTAAGGGAATAAAAGCCCTTGTTTGGCTTTTCTTATTAATACACTTCGTTCTTGGGAAGTGATGTGTTATTATGACATGCCTTTTGCAATCAACTTCTGTATATTTGCTTAGAGTGGAGAGATTGTATTTGCTGTTCAAGGCATGGTTTATCCTCACCTCTGTCCTGCCTGCTCCAGGATTTCCCACTGCAATGGGCAGGATTGCATTTCATGTTGGGGAAAGCACCCTGGCAGCCTCAGCAGCTGAGAGGAGCTGCCTCACCAGATGGATTCCTGAGCCTTTCCCACCACAGCTGTATTGACAAGAAACTAAGTTTGGGTTTAACAACGCTGTTCTGTTTTCAAGGGATGATATATAGTCACTGGTGCAATAACAGAGTGATATCATATTGTCCAGTGAAATCCCTTAGCAACTGATTCAATATTTGCAGGAAAATAGTTGGAGTGGTGGAAGCCAAAGCTGAATGAGCAACAGTGCCCCAGCTTGCAAAGCTCTCCCTTCAGACTGTTCTGCACATTGGATCCTCAGAGCTTCTGGGAAGGGTTTCAGAAGTGATGATTCAATGGTACCTGTAGATAACAAAATGATTTTTTTTTTTTTTTTTTTTACTACATTTGTTTAGTGCTTGGAGCTTGACTGGCAGCTGCATCTAGCCTTGGAGCTCATGTTTCAATGACATAAATTGGGCAAGGCTGATCACTGGAGACTTGTACAGTGAAAAGCTCAGGTCTGGAGGAAGTGTTCAGCGTCTGCCGCTGACATTTGCCTTAACAAAGAAGCACTGTTCTATCAGAATAGCCCAGAAGACCATAATAATGCTGCTCTGATGTGCAGGCTGCTGTTGTACGGAGTTTCTCTCTCTGTACTCTTCATGGCTTGAGGAGAATGTTATTTTTTTTCCTTTGGTGAAGGCTATGAGGGGGCGTGGGGCAAATTTCACACGAATCCACTGGGACCTCAGCAACTGGCCGTGTTTTAGCAGGCTGTTAAGATTTATTGCACAAACCTTTCTGAAAGCTCTGAAGAGATTTGCCATGCATTTCGGTGTCAGAGGAGCTGTGGGAACAGAAAGGTTGGCATTTAGCTCTAAATGACTCCCATAAAAAATGAACTGTTCTCTCCCAGTAGACGAGAGCTCCTGCCCTGGCTGAAGGCAGTTGGTGTGTTCATCACCTGGTGTGGTAATGAGCAGTGCTGTTAATGTGTGATGGGAGCCCAGCTGGGCTCACACAAACTAAACGAGCAGGAGAGCTGAGCTGGGGAAGAGGAAACCTTGGAGTCAGCAGCTGAGGCAGCTAGAGGGGTGCAAGCTTTTTTGAATATACATTACATTAAATTTAGTTCTTTTTTGGAGGTTTTGCCCTCAGAAATGTTCAGGAATGGTGCCAGAACTGTGATACATAAATCCTACTTTTCACCACAAACTGTCTTCCTTGCCTTTCCTGTCATCTGCTTCTATATTAGTGCTGTCAGCACTTCTGCTTTCCTTGCCCTCTATTTTGTTTTCTTTCTGGCCTACTCATCTTTATCTCTTCTCCTCTCCTAAGCTTTCTAAGTGCTTGTCACTCTTTTTTCCCCCCCAGTCCTTTCAACCCAAACTCATGATATGATTCTGCTTTACCTGATTTCTCTGCACTGATGTCTGGCTGAGGCAGCTGTCAGTAATCCCCTTCTATCAGTATTCAAACTCTTGGATACAGCAACCAGGCTAGAGTTTCGTATTCCTGAGTTTCTATTCTGTCCAGTCACTTGGACTTTGTGCTCTTTCTTTATCTACTGCTTCTGAAAATGCATATTCCCTGTTATTGTGGGCTTACTTGCAGTATCAGAATCTGGAATCCTGGAGGAAATTAATAAATATAAGAAAAGGTCAAATGTGAATATTTAACTATAAAACTGAGAGTAGAAAAAAAATCCATAAAACTTTAAAATTGACTGTTTTCTAAATGCTTTATTCCTGTGCTTATCTCTTTCAGTTATAAGAGACTGTAATTTGGTTCAGATGTGCCTGTTCTGATACTGGAATTTGATGGGGTTTTTAATAGCATGACAATATAGAGGCTTGAACTTCAACAGAAGGGAAGGTTTTGATCTTATCATGAGTCTGGTGTAAGGGAGATTAGTTCCTATCCAACCCACATCTTGCTAGATTGTAGAAGTGTTTGGGCACATTCAGCATTCAGACTTTTTAATCAATTGTCCTTGATTGCAGCTTCTTCAAAACTCATGCAAGAGTCATCTGGAGAAATTTGGTTTACTTTTAATGCACATGAAGGGGAAAGGCAACCAACATATAATAATTTTTTTATTTATTTGTTTTTTGTGTGTTTGTTTCTGATTTCATTTGATGTTATTGAACCTTTGCTGTTTTTCAACAGTGTGACATGTTTTCTACCAACTCTTCAGCTGGCTTAGGTTGGCAAGGCTAAGCTGAAGATTGGCCCTCTGATCTAAGCAGTTCCATACAGCTACAAAAATTCCTGCTCCACACATATGGGGACAAGGCATATTTTTAGTCTTGTCCAGCTGAATACCAGCTGCTTTGATTTTGCTCCAACTTCCCAAAAGCAGAGAGGGCTGAATGATGAAGCAGAAATAAAGCAAGGCAGGAAGGCTTGGTCAACCAGAAGCACCTCAGGCATTCTGTTTGTCCCTGCCATGGCCTCTGAAGAGCCCGTGCTGTTGCAAGGATGTTCAGAGAGGGGAATTAACCTGTGCTGCCCTTGGCAGAAGCTGTGCCTGTGCCTCCTGCCTTCATGCCACTGCCCAGAGCAGTCGTGTTATCTGTGCTGCTGGGAAAGCACAGAGAGCTCAGGACATAGCATGAGAGAGGCCCTCTGAGGTCTGCTCCACAGAAATACCATTTTCTCTTGGTGGAGAGAGGTCTGTGTCTCTCTGTGCACACTCCCATGGCCCATCCTCAGTGGCTGGTCTTGCAGAGGATCTGGGGGAGGCTGGGGCCATTCCCATCATGGCCACTGATGTTGGCATGGTCTTTGCCAAGCTGGGCCTTGCCAGCCATGGCAGCTGCCAGGCAGTTTGATGAGCCCAAAATGGGCTTGTGAGTGCTTATCTCTACTAGCTGAGATCCTCACGCTCTCTCTTCTCCTAAATTTTTATGGGCATATGGGTTATAAGCTTCTGGTTTGGGAAACCTGCTTCACTCATAACTATAGTTCCAGGATCCCAAGCTGATCAAGACATGTGTCCTGGTACCCTTCTCTATTTGTAGCTCTACTGTCATTTGCACTTTCAGGACTTAAGTTTGCAAATCACCCCCAGTACTAACAACTGCTTTTGCCAAGCCTCCTGTGCTCTGGGAAGCCTCCATTTGGTGGGTCCCTGGCATCTCCTCACCCCCAGGGCTAGTCATCAGCTCACAGCACAGCCAATGGCAAACTCCTCATTTCTCCTGCTGGCACCAGATCCTTTCCAAACTCTTGTCATTGAAGTCACATTGCTCTCTGTACAGTTAGCAGGGGCTTTTCGGGTTGCCACAGCATTACAAATGTGCCTGAAGCTGAGCAGATGGAGCAGGGTTGTTTGCACAGATAAAAGCAGCATGTCCAGAAAACAGCAATTTGCAAGAGCTTGCAGTATGTTCTGAAAGGAGAATTATATTGCAGGGGCAATTTTCAAATTGGAAGGGAGAAGGCTATTCCTGCAGCAGCCCAGGCACGGTCTACAGGTGGATTCCCCATTCATGGTTGAGGTGGCACCACCTGATGGCTCTGCACTGGATTGTTGAGGGAGGAAGTGGTAGACTTGGGGAAGAGAAGGGTCTGTCTAAAACCAGGCACACTGGATAAGACAGAAAGCTGGGCATCAGGGATGAGAAGTATAGTCCCAAATGCTGTGCACAGGTAAAACTGAATCTGCGTCTGCACAGGAAAAATACTGAGAAAGTTCTGACAAGTCCAAGTGCTTCCCTAACCTTGTTTTCATTGCAAGCTGGTTCTGTGGGGATAAGAGCACAGATGTGTCAGAGAGACAGGGAAATGCTGCCCAGCATGCAGCCTGCATCTGGAACAACCAGTCCACCACGGGAAGAGCTTACAGGAGTTTGGCTTAGTTGTTCTCCCTCTGCAGAGTGGTGTGGTGCTTTAACAGCTTAAGCCTCTGCTTAATTTTTAAGATGTTTGATTTTTGAACATCACATTTCTACAATAACATCCAGCTTGAAACCAGTTTTCTTGCTCGAGGATCCTGTGAAGTTGAAAAGAGGAGCAGAGAAGAGTTCTCCCTTGCACAGAAGATGTGGTAGGTTGGTTTGCCCTGGCCACATGCTTTCCCTCTCTGCAGTGAGCAAAGCCCATGCTGCTCTGGGAGCACAGGCTGAGCTGTGTCAGGGACACAGGCTTCTCTCACAGCTCCCCAGGGCAGGGCTGGGGCTGGCTCTCCACAAGGTACCTGGCAGCAGGGCACAGGGGGCACATGGGGGAACTGTGAGAGCCTGCAACCTCCCGGGCTCTCTATTTGGCCAAGTGTTCCTTCTTCACTTCCATGCCTAAGAAGGCTTTTCTTGGCACTTCTGTCCATCCCTGTCTAAAGATACTAGGTCATCTGGGGGGAAAATCCCAGTTTTAAGACCAGCCCCAATGAAGGCAACTATTCTTGGCTGTTTGAGAAATAAGAGGTTTTGGTTTGAAGGACTGTTCCCTGGAGCTTCTTTCTGAAAATAAAAATGATATGTTTTTACTAAAGATAACAATTCATGTTTCCAGGAGAAATACCAAGCTGGTGTATTTGTTCATTTTCTTAGAGAGTAAAACCATGTATTTAAAAGCCTGAATAACCTCCCCCGAGGAGCCCTAACTTCAGTGAGGTGACTCCAGGCTTTCAAGCAGAGGGCAGTGCAGCCTCCTGAAACATGAAGGGATCTTGTCAACCTTGTGGCTGAGGGTTATTTTTGCTGACTGACTGTTCCTTTCCATTTTGGAGGATATTTTCAGATATGCTAATATCTGAAATTCAGGACAAATTGCTGCAGTTTGCCAGAGGTGGCACAGCATGAATGGGGCAGGCCTTCCCTGTGGCTGAAAAAGCAGCTTGGGTTGCACTGCCCAGGCTCACAGCCAGCCAGGGTTGGGGTCCCCTACACCATTCCCTGGGGGTGGTGGGAGCAAAGCCAGGCCGAGGTCCCTGGGCAGGCACAGCCTCATGAGTCCCCACGGCCCCTACCACACATGGGGTGTGTGGGGTTAAAATGGAGAGAACAGCTGGTAGGAAAGATGCTCTGAGAGGTCAGATAAGTGCTCATGAAGCAAAGGAACACTGTTTGAGTTGGGAGGGGAAGGGAGGAAAAACCACACGGACATTCCTTTCCCTACAGGGCTGCCAGTCACCAGCTCTTTCTTTCTTCGGGGGGAAACACTGCACCTTTGGATTTGAATGATTAAATTACTACTTAGTGAGATCCTATGGGACTCGGGTTGGTAACATTTCCTAGCATAAAAATTGTATTGTCGAGAGGTTTTTATTTTTACCCCACTGGAATTTTTTCCTTTGGCATGTCATGTCCAGCTGCTTCTCCAGATGGAGGCAAGGGAGCAGTTGCCAACCCCCTCTGGGATGGGGAGAGGGATGGGAGGGATTATGCAGGAGGCACCACAGCACAGCTGTTGGGCTGCAGACACGTGAGGCTGGGCTGCCCTTGCTCCCACTGGATATTTGGACACACCACTGGATGGTCAGGCTGGTCACTCAGCAGATGGACACTGGCCCTTCAGATACTTGGCCTGTTTGCCCAACCCCAGCTGGCAGGCTGGTATTTTTGGAGGCACAATATTTTTGCTGGCTCCCCTGGGTTATTCTGTATTCCAGCTGCTTTCAGAAAAATAAAAAAAAATAGGGGGAAAAAAAAAAGAGACTAAAGTTCTAGAGAACTCCCCCAGATGCTGCTCGTGTTTTCCACAGCATGAATTCTGATGTGGGGAAGTCAATAGAATTCAGTCTGTCTGAGCAGTAGATGGGTATTTTATCTAGAACTTTATTTTATTTGGTTTTCTGTTGTCTTAGCTTTCCATCAGGGACCCAGCATGGCACACAGAGTCCAGTGGGCCTCCCTTGCTCATCCAAAGCCATGTTGTCATGGTCAGTTTGCCAAGGTAGTGCTGTTCCCCTTCAGTTTGATCCTGTCTCATCCTTATGGTTCCCATAGGGCCAATTTCAAGGTGAAACTTCCTCAGAGTTTGCAATCAGTTTTTACCCATCTAATCTTCCCTGTTAAAGGCTTGCATTTCAAAGGCTGATAATAACCTTTCTACCAGAGAGCTTTGATACAGTTCTATCATGCTCTGTGTATCCAGGCTGGCTAAACCACTCCGTTATCATTCTCAGCACCTTCTGGGAACAGGACCTCCCCTCCTCAGAGGCTCTCAGATGCACAAGAAATTCCACTCAAAATTCTGCCTTTGTGTCTGGGTACGTGAAGTTTGTACTGAAATCCAAGGCACAGAGAAAGGGATGAGGGCAAGACAAAGCCTGCAGTGATCAGCCAATCTTCAAAGTCAGCAGCCTTTCCTCTTGCATTCCTGATCTGGAGGCTGGAGCACATGGAGCTGCTAAGGAAAGAACTTGGGCATTAGGACCAGTCTTGCAACCTTTCACTCATGAAATAGTTTTTATTCATTTGTGTCTCCCCATTACATTCTGTAGATTGAAGGTGGTTTCAGCTGGAGACATGCTTTAATTACAGAGAGGCACCTGAAGCCTTTAGGACTGTGATGGAATTATCTCCATTTGCAGGCCTCTTTCCTTTGATTTTAGTATCATGTTCTGCACTGCATCAAATTTTGCTTATCCAGACTCTATGGGTACCTTTCCCCTTTGATTTAGCTTGATTGCAAATCAAACATGTCTGTGGTTTCTGCCTGCAGTGCTTTCCTATGACTTCAAGCCCAGCCTAGCCTGGATTTCCCCTCTCTGGCACTGCAGGCAGGAGGCTCAGGACACATGAAGCCCATCTCACACTGTCTCAGGCTGCCCCAGTTTTAGTGTGTCTCGTCTCCTCCATTGACGTAGTAGTAGATTCTTTGCAGGTCACTGTGATTCATGTTCCAGTGTGGCACCATCTGAATAAAGTTATGGAAGTAATTCCTGGGGTAAGGCAAGATTCTCACTTGCCTGGAATCAGCCAAGATCCACGGAGATCTGCTGAGCTGCACCCAGCCGAGAGAGCTGGCTCTGAGGCTGGAATTGCACGAAGAGGGTTCAGAGTGGTGAGTGTATGTGGGTACGGACACAGATGGTGCAAGAAGCTCAGAATTTTCTTTAGCCAAAGGCACTTGACAAACAGGACAGCTTTTCTCAGCATGTCTTGTAATATTTACTCATTCCACATATGTGAGATGTTCCAAACTTTCATCTCCAAAATAGCAGGAACAGAATGAGTAGCACTGCCAGCCAAAGGAAAAATAAGTAAATCCCCAAAGAAGTGATTTATAGGATGTAAATCACTCCAGGGAATGAATGTAATCCCGTCGAACAAGTTCTTCATTGTAATAACTTAACAGGCATCTGTTGATTTTTATATCAGATCATAAATGCGGTCCCTGCAGTTTTATAAAAACATTTATTTGCAAATGATGTTGAAAACTGTTTGACACAGTAAGTCTCATCTTCTAAACGGAGGGCAGAGCTCTGCATTCTTGTTCAGTTTGGGAGTATCGAGAGCTCGTGAGGCTGCCCGTGCTGTGAGCCAGGGGGGCTCTGGCAGCAGCGCTGCTCTCGTGCTGTGACAATAATCAGGGCACTTGTCACCAGATTGGGCAGCAGCCCCTGAGCACAGCCCCAGCCAGCGCTCCCAGCACAGGGGACATCTGCCTGGGGGGGCAGATAAGTAATTGGAAGGCTGAGAGCTAAAATTAGAAGTTAAATATTTATTTTGCAGGCTTTGCTGTGATGTGTTAATCCCTTTCTTAGTACAGAAGAATATTTCTTTTCTTCTGTACTTAGTGTTTAGCTTTGAAGTTCTTCAATGACATCTGCTGATGACCACAGTAGATGTTATAATTCTGGTACATAATTGCATCTTAGGCTTCATTTGGGGCTCTCTTGGAGGCCCTGGGTCTCTGTCAGTTCTCTGGTTCAAATCTACTCTTTTACCTCTGAAGACCCCAGCCCTTAAGGCACTGGATAAAAATCTCTTACCTTTGGTACTGCACTGATTAGTTGTTTTAATGAGCGCTTAATTACCTGCCTGCCTAAAATACTATTTACAGTGTCAGAGAAGAATTTCAGTAAAAAGAAGGAAAAACAATTTAAACAATATAAGAAGCCAGGCCCAGTACCTAATCAAGCTAAGCACAGGCAAGTTCTGAGAGTTAGGAATGGGCTGACACCCTTATGGTTGTTGTGTCAGTTTGCCTTGCCACACTTCATCAGGAAGCAGAAACAGAGATCTCAAATGAGCGAGTAAGAACACAAATATAAACAACATAAGGAAAGCAAACTGGATGTGCTTGGATAAATGGGCAACAAGCAGTGATTTTTCTGCCTATTTCTCTAAACCCAAACATTTGAATAAGATTTTTGTGCAAACCAGGAAGCCAGTGGTGAAATTTAAGTGTCTGAGGGTGTGGGAACCTGAAGCCACAGCTCAGACTTCCATCTGCCTCTGAGGTGTGTTCTTCATCACCAGATTACATCATCAGTCTCAAGAGCATTAATAATTTGCCTGTTTGCCTTTTTTTAAGCTTAAATTTTTCCTTCATCAGTTTTTCCTGTATATCTCCTCTTTATTTCTCCTGTATATCTACTCTCCTGTATTTGTCTGTTTATGAAGTTTGTAAAAGGTGATATTTTGAATATTGATGGTGTATATTTACACTCATCATATGATAATGGACAGCATTTGCATTTTTTTTCTTTGTGATCCAAAATCCCACTGAAGTCAGTAGGAGCATTTCTTTTAAAGGGCTTTCAATCAGACCCTGAGCTGTGAATGTGGTCTGCCTTTCCACAGATGCTGAGTAGCTAACTCCTTCCATTCCACATGTTACACTTTCTTCTATATCTGTTACATTTCTTTTCTTTCTTGACGTGCATAAAGGATGTTTATTGTGATTTGGTGATTTTTCCTCTCACTGTCTGTAAGAGTGTCCACAGTGCAGATCCAGTTGGAGTGTGTTCAGCAGAGTGCACCTGTGCTTCACGTGTGGGTTTTGCTAATTTCTCAGGGCAGGTTGAACATTTTTCTTCAATACTTTCCTGTGCTGCAATTAAAATCAGATCTTGCTGTAAAAACAACCTTATCTGGAGAGTTTGTGTTGTGTTGAGGGAAGTTTCTGTAATCTGCTATTAACTTAAATGGGTTTGTTCCTCCATGAATACAGAGTTGATCTATAACAAACTAATTCATCTCGACAGACTGATTTGTACAGCAGCCCATCATCCAAGTGGTTCCTACTGTGGCATCACTTGGGTTTAATTATAAAAAACTGTTTTGAATGGTTCATAGTGGAAAATGTTGGCATAAGTAAAAGCTCAAATCCCAGAGCATTTCTGAAAAACTCCAAGATCTGGGAAGATTCATGTGCACAGAAGCGTTGCTGAGGTTTAGACCTCAGTGATCACCTGTTAGACTCTCAGGAAGCTCTTTTCAGTGTTTAGATAGAATTCGTTTTCTCAACTGGGTACAGGGAACAAGTCCCAAAGAGAAGTCTGGTGCACAAGCTGAATTATATTAAATACTGTGAAAAGTAAGTGATTTTAATGAAAGCAACCAAGAAGTGTTATTCCCCACTGTGCAGCCCTGTGTGCCCTTGGTGTTCAGTGCGGACAGTGTTCATCTGGCAAGGGAAAAAATTCCAGATTTCTTGCTGACTGAAGAAAAAATACTAAATGTTGCTGTAGGCAACTTGCCATCACACATTATTTCTTATGAAACATGTTTTTATGGTTTGATTTTTGAGTCATACCATTTTTAAGACACAGAGGGTGTGTCTGGGTGGCAGGACGAGTGCTCGGTGTGAGGCTCCCAGCACACTGCCAGGCTCCACACCAGCTTGCTGGCTTCTGTTTCTGGCCTGTCTCTTGCCTGTGGCTTGTGATTCACTTGCTCTAAGGGGTATTTTATAAATCCCCCACAACAGGTGTCTCAAACTAGATTTAAGTGTAATAGGGGTTTATTTTGGTTAGGTTTTACTCTAATTGGTTTTTCTCAGTAGCTTTAGGCTTAGCAAGTCCCTTAATTATGCACCATCACCTGGAGGCTCCTCTGAAGGTTACCACAATGCTTTTAGTCATGGCTTTGTATGTAACATATGCTTTATGTATGGAACAAGCCCCAATTCCTGACTCCTAAAGCCCAAATACTTTGCTTACTTACCTCTTTATAGTAAACCAAGCAGCATGACGAGTTTTAAAAAGAAGAAACAACATGAAAAGAACATACCATGTGGGGAGATGTGACACAGTTATTGACACTGGCAAACCTTTCTGTGTGTACAAACGTCACAGAATGTTACCAGTACTGGGTCTGTCATTTCACACTGCCCTCCTGCCAAAGGACTCACCCTGGCCAAACTACACCAGCAGCTTTCTTTGTAAGGCGTTTCTGGGTACATTCTCAGTCATTCTCTTTTTTAGCCTTCACCAAGCACCTTTTATTGCCAGCTCTCCAGTGTCTGCTTTGCATAGGCAGGTGAGGTGGGCCTGTCAAAAGGATCAAGTCGTGTTTGGGGAGCAGGTCAAGGAGGAGCAGTGGCAGCAGAGGGACACGCCACGGGAGCTGAGCGCACATTACACCTGCACAGTCACAGCCAGGCTGGATATTATTATAAATTATTGAAGAGACATAAAACAATAGCTGAAATTAACATTTCTTCTGTTTTAAAGGTCACTTTTTGTTGCTCCTCTTTAATTTCGTGTACTTGCTGGGTTGTGAAAGGCAGCGAGAGTCAGTGTGGAAGGGGAGTGCTTGGGAAGCCTTTGTGGTGTTGGTAGCCAGGATTTTGGAGTGTCTCCAATACAGGGTTGTGTTTTGTATATTCAGTCATCTGCCTGGAGGGAAAAAGATACACAGGAAGTTTGCTGTCTGCCTTTAGCTGCTGCCATCTCTGCTTTTTTTTGCTGAGTCTTAAAGTCAACCCTTAAAAAAGCTTTTTTTTGTACAGGTTAGTCCACTACTTTCCTTCTGAAGCTGTCTTTCTAGAGTAGTGACCTAGTAAGAAAGAGCCAAGTCTATGTGATGTGTGAGCTGATTGCTGCTAATGCCATGTCAGTAAAGTATCAATTTCCATGAGTTATCCAATGTTTTGTAGCTGAATGTTAAAATGGAATAAAGAAAGATACCTTTAAAAAGTAGAGTAAAGGAATGAATAATTTCCAGCACTGTTGCCCAGTCATCCGAAGTTATTCTCATCAGCTCAAAATTTACATTTCCCTTGACAGAAACATACACAGGTAACAAGATGAAAATGGTTGATTTGTTGTTTTGAATACACTAGCAATTAATTGCAGAGAATCCTACTATTTTGTTCAGACCTGCCTGCAAGTGAGAGGAGACAAGGATGTTCTTATTTTGATTTACTGTCATTTATGAGGTTTCAAAAGGGAGTGGCCCTTTATTTTCAATTTTCTATTTTCTATTGAAGTTAGCCACTGTTTCTGGAGTGTACAAATCTTGTATAGGAGCCCATTTTCCCCCTAAGTAGAAAATCACTGCTGTGTCATACTCAGTCAGGTACTGCTGTGGTACTCTCCATTTTCCAGGCTCTGGAACATTCTGGAAGCAACACCACTTCTTTATCCTTTGGAGAGGATAAGTAGAACTTAGGATCTTGCCTCTGCAGCTCCTAGAGAGCACAGCCAGATAAAATCCAAATTAATGGAGTGGTCTTGTACCTGTTTGCTGTGGAGAAGGGAAAGAGTGTTTACTTCTCTCCAGGTCTGCTGACAGCTCTGAACACCCAGTCCTGAAGGAGGGTGGCCCAGAGCCAGGCAGGACGAGCCCAGTGTGCCATCAGCAGCTGCAAACAGAAAAGACTGCTAATGTTTGAGGGGTTTGGTTTGATAGAAGGGGGCACAGATTGGAAGGAGTGGCATCGGCGAGACCAGAATCCGCGCGTCGGCCTTTTCGAGAAAACAGCCCCTGGCAGCTTCCCCACTTGGAATATGTTTCAGCTATTCACGGTACTTAGAGGTGGCAAATACTCAGTAATAAACAAATGGGAGTTAATTTCTTGGAGGGACTCAGTTTGGGTTGGCAGATCTCTCTGTTGCTTCTGAATGGCTGAATCTCTTTTTTTAGAGTCGGGCAGGAATTTGGGTTGGGTTCAGCTGACGGTTGTCTTTCTGTGGGCAAGCGCTCTGCAAACTGCCCAGGGACGAGCAGAGATTTGGAATTACACGTGTCAGCCCACCACCAACCATCACTGCAGCCAAGGAGGGCCTGGAAAATATAGGTTTCTTTCATTGGGCTCCAGAGGGACTTGCCAAAAAGCCACACTTTTCAGACAAAACATGGAGAATTACATCAGTTGGAAGGCATGCCACGCTGAAACCTCCAACGCAAACCAGCTGACATAAGCATGGCAACATATCCAATTGCACCACGATTATAGAGCTGTCATCAGCTGTGGCAGGCACCCTGAATACTTCTGTACTGACCACGGGCACCAGTGTTCCTGGGGCTTAGAGAGAACAGGGGCTTGTTGGGGAGAGCAGAGAAATGTTGAAGAGGTGTAGGGTGAAGAAATACATTTCTGCATTTCTTGGCACCATTCACTGAGGGTTTGGTGTTTTTTTAATTTCTTGGCACCGTTTGCCAAAAAAACACTACAAGCACATGGTCTTAAAAAAAATAATTAATAAATACCCTTTGAAAGAAAATAAATATAGTTGAGTAAATAGTCACTCTGTTGCTGAGAGACTCTGGACCAACAGGACTGAAGAAATGCCTTGACAGAGGTGCAGATAAGCACTTTGGAAGCTTCAGTTCAGAGTCAGTGGGTGCTGTATGAATATGGGATGAGGACACAGTCCTTGGCCCTAAAGATCCTGGCAGCAAAAGTTCATGTGAAAGACAGAAATCACAGAATCACTGCTATTTTTGTCGGATTGGTATGTTTTAAAAAGAGCCCGTGCATGCATGGGAAGGAATGACATGGGTACCTGTGCAAAACATGCCTTCCCCTGCTTCCTCCTGGATGCCCAAGTGCTTCACATGGGATTGCTTCAGAGTTACAGTTGTGACTCTCACCTCTGGGGTCTCAAATATTCCACTGTACAAAAAAAGAGAAGGAAGAAACTCCATGCTTCCTGCTAAACTCCTAAACAAGCATTTTTTGCCACTGGAGCTGCTACTGTCTGGTTTCAATGAGCTTGGTTGGGAGGTTCTGCTCTCCAAGGCTCCTGCTTGTGTTACAATTGCAGTTTGCTAGCAGGCAAGCTGGGTGCTAAAATCAGTCTGATGTAAACTAAGGCGTATGTTTTAGCACCCAGGAAGATTAACTGCTGGAACATATTTCTGAGAGGAGCAATGGAGTCTATTTCTCATAAACCCTTCTGGAAGATATATATTCCCAAAATGCAAGTTATGGTGCTTCTTGTGATGCAGCTGATGAAACTTACCTGTCTCTGACAGAGAAAAAGCCTTGATCATCCTGCATGGCCCACAGGCACTTCTGCACTCAGGGTCTCTCCAGCTCTGGAAGTACCACACCCTGAGGGTGCTGGGTGCTTCACAGGCTCCCCAGGGAAAGGGGCACAGCACCAAACCTGACAGGATTCAAGAAGCATTTGGACAACACTCTTGGGTACATGATAAGCCTCCAGGGATGTCCTGTGCAGGGCCAGGAGTTAAACTCGATCCTTGTGGGTCCTAACTCAGCATGTTCTGTGATTCTGTGAAGTAGGAGCACATATGTTGTTGCTAACATCTTCTCAGAGATGTCGTACTTTCTAGAGTCCAGATTAGTCCATGAGACAGGCTGAGTCTAAGGCTGTTGTGTGGCAGGGTAATCATAATTAATGCTCTGAGAGACCTTCCTGTAACAGCTTTGGAGGCAAGTGTATTATCTCTAATGGTTCCAGACCCTGCACAGCCTTGAGCATTCAAACCCATATGCTATCCAGACAGCAGGTCACAACCCTGATCCAAGAGATCCTTGCTTTTTATAAAATACATCACAGGATCTTCAACTTTTACCATTCAGCTTCTACATGAAGGAGATACATGGAGGCAAGTCTGTTTATCAGGGAGATGGTGCTTCTCCTTTCTAACAGCTCCTGGGCCCTGTGGGGTTTGGCTCGCATGAACTGGTGTTCTTTGAAGTTGTTCTGCTCTAAGCAGCATTGTAACGTTCCTGTGATGCATTGATTTCATCTGTGGAAATGCAATTTATTAGTGCCATCAGCTTTGGAAGAAACAAAGGCATTGTTCTGAGCGGCGCCCCATGGATTAGGCGAGTTAGGGAATGCAGAAGATGTCTCCTGAGGTTTATTAAGAAAAGGGAGTGGAGCTATTAAAGTGATGAGCTGTACCAAAGCAATGTAAATTCTTTATCAGCAGCTTGTGGCTAGTTACTGTAGCAGATGGCAGCACTCAGGAGAACGAGTGCATTGAGTGGACCCCATCAAATCCCCAAGAAGCTATTTGCTCATTTTCCTGCCTTGTTGGCTCGTTATGTTGTACTACAGTGTGAAGCTTTGGAGTACAGCATGAGCTGGGTGACACCGTGCCCTGGCTGTCACTGGTCTTCAGGAGGAGCAGGAGGTGCACAGGTGGAGCTGCTAAGGCAGAGCCAAATCCCACAAGTCAGACTGAGTTGGACAATTTTCTCCATGGGTCTGGCAGATTTCACTTCTGTGGAAGAGGAGCTCCTTGGTTTTGTTTGCAGCTGTGTGTCTGCCATTTTTTATCAGATGGGAGAGAGGGTCTCAAGGTGTGACTCAGCTGATTCTGTTTCTTAAGTTCTTGGTGGGTGAGACCAAACTTCTCTGTAGATGAGGATGATTAATAGCAAAACTGAAAGTATTGTTGAGTATTTCTGCAGAGGCAGCTTGTTGAATGACACAAACCATGTTTTGCTGGTTCTGTTGCAGAGGAGGAAACCCCTCTGAGCAGAAAAAGGGTTGCTTTATTGGATTGTGATGTTGGAATGCTGGCTGCAGATTGAGTAGAGGACATGGAGTGTTCAAGCAGAGAGGCATAGAAGTCAAGTATTTTTAACTCAATCAGTTCATGCAAAGTCTGGGATAGAGGAACCATTTTGGTTTTGTGAAAGAGTAACCTGCATTTGAATTTTAACTCTGGATGAATTCACACTCCTTTATTGAACTGCCTGCTGGCTTTTGGCATCATGCCCCTGGGATCTCTGTGCATGTTTATTTGATTAATAATTTCAAGTTGACTCTAGCTATTACTGCATGGAAGCACCATTACAGAAAGACTAACAATAAAATTATTGTTGAGCTTCTTTAAAGATCATATAGAAGGCCCTCAGATGCAGAAACTTGTTTCTTAAGACAGAGGTGTGCTTATGTAAATTTTCTCTTTTTATGTCTATGAAAAGTTTTCACATGATTCAGGTGAAACCTTGGCTCAGGGGTAAAGCGTCTCACTCGTTATTGCTAGAGATTGTATGTCAGCTGTACAGTTTCTAACATGTTCACACTGGTCAGATTTGAAGTTTCCAGCTCATTTCTTCAGGGTTAAGTTTCTTGAAGTGTTCTCATCCTCCCCAGTGAGTTCCCCCAGGGCAAGTAATATTTTGCAGTATGTGGGAATTGAAGTGATATGCCTTTATCCAGTGTTTTGTTAGCTCCATTGTTTGTATGCATTGGATTGCCTAGGAAACCATAATAATCTTGTTAAAATAAAGATTTAATCTCTGTGTGGCATTGGGGCTAGTTCAAAAGCCATACTAACACTGGCAGCTCGTCACAGAGCACATTAATTGAGAGCATTTCTCTTTGTGGGAGGCGGCTGAGCTCCGGCACCTCCCGGCCCTGCACCGGCAGCAGCACCACGGTCACTGTGGGGCAGCAGGGCTGGGCCCCAGGGCAGAGCACCTGCAGCCTTGTGCAGCTGGAGACAGCCCTGAGGAGAGCCCTGGGCCAGCATCTCCTGCAGGATGAGCCACAGCAGCTGCTCCCAAGGACACAGAGCCAGCTGCAGCAGTCACCAGCTCAGAGCTGCCTCCCTCAGCCTCTTCTGCACCCAGAAGAGTTGGAAGTGGAATCATCTGCATTTCCCTGTGTTTGGGTTGGGGCCAGCTCATTGAATTGCCTTTTGTAAGATCTGTTCTGCTTAGGGTTTCCCCAGTTACATGTGCTATTATGTTTGTTAGAGAAAGAGCAGGCTGCCTTCTCCTCTAGCTCACTGGGAGATCCCTCTGGTGTAGGCTTTCCAGAAGGGAATTTCCTGTGGCCTCCATCATCTCTTGCACAGAACTGTCCCAAATGGCTGGGGCTGGCGTGGCCAGACCCATCATCCACTGCTCAGGATGCTGAGACTCTGGAGTTGGCTGTTCCTCCTCTCCTGGTCACAGCTCTCAATTTGGGATTGCATCAGGTCATTTGTACATACATAGTTAAGAAATGAAACCAAGACATTGACCTCTGTTGACATCCAGCAGCTCCTTCAAACAGCTCCATCCTTTCTTCTCTTCCCTGGTTCTTAATTTGCACTTTAAAGAGCAGGCTGCTGCTCGGAAGGCAACTGAGTTGCTGATGGAATAAAACCTGTCCCAGTTTGAAGATAATCAACAAAGTTAGTCCATGAAACAATTTCTAAGATATGAACAAGATCAAGGCACTATCAGATGTGGACACCAAAAGAGTAGGTTTTGATAATTTAATCTACCAAATTACCAATTTTGGGGCATTTGATTTGTTATTTCTGCAAATTAGAGGCCAGATGCTGCTGCTCTTAGTTTTTAATCTCTTAAAAATAGCAGAGATTACTGCCAGAGGAATGTGCAGCTCAGGCAGAGAGAGTGATGCTGGTTAACCCTTTCTGTAAATCATTTTAATTGCAGTTTTGTCTTTTTTTTCTGTAACAATAGAACCCTGTGCTCAGTGTGGTGATTCCAGACAGGTGAGCCCATCAGAGCTTTCTGGTGCAGTAGAAAAGACTCCTTGTGGTCTTGGCAACTTCTTCCTTTGGTTTATATGTTTCTGTTTTATATTTTACTGCTCTTACTCCTGCTCTCAGCCCAAGCGGGTCCATCCTGCATTTTCAGTCTTTTTTGATTTCGGGAGACACTGGCTGGACTGGTGCTTCTCCAGTATCCTCTGGAGAAAAGATAATGAGTCTGGCACTGATAAAAGCGGCTCACCTTGTGCCACTGGGTGGAGGAGGCTGGATTATGTGATGGGCAAATCTGTGTTTATGCATTTCTGATGGGATTAAAGAGCCTGTGTTTGACCTGGACAGTTCCCATGCTTTGGGATGTTTAAAAAACCTCCCCAGGGGAAGGGAGGTGTCTTCAAGGGGCAGAGAGTTTTCTATTATGTAAAATAATAGAGAACAAGCTCTTGTGTTGTATGTATGTTTTACTGTCTATATTTGCTCAACCCAAATTAATTCAGCATGTTTTCAGGCCATGAGAACCTAGCTGAGTCCTGCCAGAAGTCAGCAGCAAATTTGGTAGTAGATACATTCTTTTCTTTCAGCAATGAAAACACATTAAAGCTCAGGAGAACAGCCCCTGGTGGGGGAATTTCATCCTGGAAGGGAGATTTGGAAAAATTCCTAACTGTGGGGCAGAGAGCCTGTGTAAAACAATGAAATGATCCATCTCCTGCTGCTGCTCTTCTCACTCTCCTGAGCGCTGGTGTGGAAACACTTTTTCCTCTTCTGCTGACAAGTGCTTATTCTGGCCTGATTTTTGGTGAGAGGAATTTTGGAAGTGAGGGCTTTTGTTTCTCATTATCAGTTCAGGCCCTTCCCCAGCAGCTCCCTCCTCCCAGGTGATGCTGGTAATTCCTCCCCTGCCAGCGATGCCCTTGGGTGCTGATGGGGCAGCACGTGTGTCACCACACAGCTGTGGCCTTGCAGAAGGACAAGCACCAGCACACTGAGGTTTGCCCCAGCTCACACAGAAAAAGGGAATTACTGGATCCTGCAGTGTTGCAGAGGACACCAGGATACCCTGGCCTTCATCTCATTCAGTCATTTTGGACTCAATGATCTTGAAGGTCTTTTCCAACCTTAATGATTCTCTTTTCACCTGTCTCCTGATTAGCACAGGGCAGAAGAAATGGGGAGATAGCCTGGGGAAATGTGATCCACTTTCCTCTTAGCTGGAACAGGACAAACCTGGAGCCAAGTGCTTGCTTGGGACAGCACCTCTGTCCTTCCATCACTGAGGAGTGTCACTGAGCTGGTGCCTCTGTTTGCACCACCCGTTGCATTTGCCCACTCCAAGCACAACATGGGCTTCATTTAACCACATCACCAGAACTGGCAGTTGGGGATTCTGGTGTTTTGAAGGTTTTTTAATTTAAAAAAAATCCAGGTAATTTACAGGCCTTTGGAGTCTGTCTCACCCATTTGTCAAACACACATAAAAATAACAACCCTGCTGTTTTTTGAGTTCCCAAGGGAGCTGCCTGAGTTAAGCCTCAGCACAAGGAAGGTAGTGCTGAAGGAATGCTTGGAAGAGTTTCACAGCAGGAAGAAGAAATTATTAACCACCTCAGCTGATTGTTGCTGGTCTCTGGCAGCCTGCAGCTACATGCCAAGCTGCTGGGTTTGTATCAGAGGAGCTTCAAATTGTGGATGGGCTGAATGATGGAGCTCCACTGCAGTGTCATCCCTTGGTGGGGTAGGAAAACCTACTGCCTCATCCTTCATGGAGATGAGAGAAATGAAAGCCCAGACATACCAGCTCAATTAGCATTCCATTTTCCAAATAGCCATAGCAGTAATTATCCAGAGATAAAGACCTGAATACATTCATTTTTCTGTCAGAATCCTTTCTTACACAGCTGTAGTGCTGCAAGAAGTTTCCCTTCGTTCATGCCACTGCTGGATGGCTGGAGTAGCCACAGGCCCATGGTTTTTTGGCTGAGTACAACAGGGAATGTTCCACTGCACTGGCCGTGGCAGTGTTGCAGGTAGCATGAAAAGCACTACAATTATCTTCACAGGGGTTGAGCGTGTGTTTTATAGTCCCATTAATAACAACCATTTATTTGTTATTGCAGCATATCAACAGGGCTACAATCTATCAGATGTATACAGGACGTGAAATTACAGATTATAGGTGTGCAGAAAATTAGAAGAGGAGGAAGGAATTACTTGTGAAGTCTTCTGATCTTACAAATACATGAATTTTCCTGGGGGCAGTTTGGTGTCTGCTATTTGCTGTGTGCAAGCAACAATATACCCTTGGGACACTGGGGACTTCTCAGCTCTCATGCTTGCCACCAAGCACCTTTTGTGTGTCTTGTGTAAAGCCACAGCACGCACAGCCCCTCTCACAGCAGGGGACTGGGTGTTTGCTGGGACGAGGTTCAGCACTGCCTGGGGCTCAGCAGGATGAACCCCAATGAACATGTGGAGACCAGGACCAGCAGCATGGGACAGTTAAAGTCAATGCTCCTAAAAATTGCCTTCCATAAAACCACTTCCAAATCTGACTGGAGTGATTTAGAAGATGTTTAATGTTTCATGTTAAACCATGCTGAAATACAAAGGCTGATGTTTCCAATATCACCCCTAAATAACTCCCACACACCCCACAGGAGTCATGACACTGAAGAAGCACAAAACCCACGACAGGCAAAGGCAAAACAAAAACAAAATGCAAATAAAGACCCCCAATCCCACAAAGTTCAGTTCTCAGAACTCATTTAACTTGGGTGACCTCTCCCATTGACTCCTGTAAGACAATCAGCATGCTGCAAATTAAGCACAGGCACAGATGTTGTTCCTGAAAATGTCTATTTGTGGAACAAATTATTTATAATAGGAAATGGCATCTGTGTCAATTCAAGAAAGCACCAGGCGAGGATAATGGGTGTTTTATAGTCTGAACTGCTGTGGGGCTCAAGGTGAGCTCCCTGTGAGCAGGGTGCTGGCTCTGCAGCCCTGGAGAGGCACTGGGGAGTCACAGCCTCCCTGCCCCTTGCCTCGAGGGTGCTCAGGCTGCCAATCTATTGCCAAGTCTATCCCTCTGGTACTTTTAGTGGGGCATTTTTTGCATCACCAAGCCCCAGGCCTGCTTTTTGCAGTTTATGGAATATTTTAAATGTAGAGTAGAAATCCTCTGTGATAACCCTGAAATTCTTTTAGGAATTGCTGGCGCTCGATTGTAAGACTGTGAAACAGCAAAGAGGAGGGAATAAAACTGTGTTTTTATTTGAGTATAGGGAGAGAAGTTTCATATTTTAAATTCTAAAAAGATTTAAGGTCTTTGATTCCAATAAGTTTAGTTGAGGCCCTCTGCATGCCTTCCTGACCTCAGCTATAGAGTAACTCCTGAAGCTGAAGAAGTCCCTGAGCCTTACTATTAAATTTTGCAGCATTTCTGACTGCAGGCAGCCAGGAGCTGCCATGCAGATTGTGAGCCACAGGAGGGGAAAGCTTTTGTTGCCATAAAATCGTCATTTTTTCCTCACTCTCAGAAAACAGGGCCACAAATGTGGTGTTCACACGTGGGCACTGCCAGCAAGGACTGGGAGATTTAACCCTCTGTGTTTGGGGATTTTTGTTATTGTGATGAATTCTAATAATTAATAGTAAATGCTTTTAGAAAAAAGGAATTTTGGTTTGGAAACCATGTTTATGTGTGCGTTGTTTAAATCAATAGCTTTTTCTTACCAATGGTAGCACAATGAAGCAATTGCAAAACTCAGTATTGTGACGAATTGATATTTTTCATATCAAAACAAATGGAAATCTCAACGCTGACTGGATTAAATTGAAGAAGCCAATATTACAGCATTTTTATTTGCTTTTATGTGTGGAAATTCAGTGTCACCTAATTTTTGCTACTTTTTGTGCAATTTCATGTTTGTTGAAACCACTGCTTTCCAATCTTCTTCTCCTTCCCTGGGGATAGCCCAGTGTTAAAACCCTAAAACACACATAATTTTTCAGTAAAAGCAATTACTGGCTTTGCTTTGTTTATGGCCGTGATCAGCAGTACTTGATAGCCTACCTAAATTATCACAGATTTGATTTTTATGTAGTGTGAAATTATTGGTGAATCAAACTCTCCACCGCGGCAGATGACTCAAGATTGTAATAAATACTCTGGCTGAAGAATTCTACTACGTGCTCTTCATCCCTTCCTCTTACCTGCCAAACACTTCCTCAGAATCAGTGGGTGTTGTAGAAAAAGTCAGAAAACCTGCAGAGAGCTCTGGTCCCTCACCCCTGCAGTGAGGGGGACGTTCAGAGGGTCCTGGTTGATGTTTCCTGGCATTGGGGCAATAAAAAGCAGTTTTGTGTTGGAATAAGACCTTTGAAGCGAGACACCCTGGGATGGTGTGCACTCTTATCTGTGCAATAAATATGTGACTTTTATATTCAGTGGCACATGGATACTGAGAAGCCTCTGAATTGCTAAAGAAAATAATTTAATTGAAGTCAAGCATTGAAGTACAAGGCAGACCTAAATATAAAGAAATTAAGTATATTCAGCTGATCTTATTCTAGCAAGAGGTTTATTTTTAACTTTATGATTACGGATTTTTATAGTGTCACACCATCATAAAGGGCTTTTCTTCACAGTGAGAGCAGAACAGAGGAAGTCCAAGTAAATGAGATCCAGTGTCCTTCAAGGAGGCAGTGGTAAACATACTCTCAAAGATGGAAAAGTCCAAACAGAAACTAACTATGCTTGCTGCAAAGAGAGAAAAGAAGACATGGATTATGTTTGAGAAGACAGGTGACTGAAGACCAAAATCAGTATTGTTATCCCCAAAGTCTGCCACGGAGATATTTCAGAAAGCCATTCAAGCCTCATGTGGCACAGACAGACAAAAATAAATCTGATAGGACTTATTCAGTTTAAAACCAGACAGCCAATGGCCATCAGATACATCAGAGCCTCCATAGGAAAAGGAAAAATATGGGGGGGGTAAAGGAAGAAGAAGGACATTTTCAGGAGAAAGTTCCACAAAACTAAAGACAGTGGCTGTGATTGTGCAAGTGGAACTCTCAGGCAGGCAGGGCACTTTCCTGGGATCTGTGTGTGTGATTCTGCCCTCCTCAGGGAGCCCCTCTTCCTCCTCTGTTAGCCTTGGTGTCCTCAGGAGCTTCAGATAAAATTAGTACCAAGGCATGAGTCCTGTGGTTCAAGCTACACTTGTCTTGCAGCTGTCACCCTGCTAATGAGCACCAAATAGTTGTCTTTTAATAACACTTCTTCAGCATCATGGTCCAGGTGTCAGCCTGAGTAAACCTGAAAAACAGCCTATATTATGAGGGTTAGAAAAAGGAGTGCTGTTACATCAGACCAAGTGATAGGAATGCCAAGGGCTAAAACAGTAATCAGACTTAGTTCAAGCTTTCAGTAACTCAACTACAGTTAGTTCCAAAGTGCACACCCCAGCTTGTGTGTGTGTGTTCTCCAAGTGCTCTCATCCCAGTGTCTGTCACACAGCCCTTGTATCCAGAGGCAGAGAGGAGCAGAGAGGAAAGGCATGGCTTGCTCTGCTTAGAACTGAATCCCCATTTTTCTCTCCCACCTTCAGGCTGAATCACTGGGATTTGTGTTGTTGTGGTCAGGGAGCCATCAGAGACCAGTTGCTCCATGCTGAGGTACAGAGAAACGTCACACCTGCATATTCTGTTCACAGGCAAATGCAGGTGACTTTTGTTCCCAGCCACTTGCACTCAGGGGCTTTCCCCTGAAAAGTGTCAGGAAGAGTGTAACAGGTCCTGCCCAGAAGGGTGGCTGTTAGGCTTGAGAAAGTAGTGCTGTGTAATTAAAAAATAAAAAAAAATCAGCACGAGTATGTTCTGCTTTAATATTGTTACAGATTAGTTCATTCTAAGGCAGTTCTTTGAGGAAACAACTTTTGCTTTCTCATTTGTTGAGGTTGAATTGGTACAGTGGTTTCCATGGGTACAGTAGGATCATTTATTCAATAGATCTCTAATAAATAAGTTGCAGCTATTTGGCTTCTTGTTCAGAACTCATTTTAGCTTCTGGACGTGCAGCACTATTCTACTGATATTTTATGACCAGCTTTTCTATTATTTTTTAACATATTGTCCAAGTGGTTCTGTGAGCACTAGAACTAATAAAATCTGTTTTTCTAGGGCTTTGTATTTCATGCACAATTGACTTCCATGTCAGAGAAGGTGCAGGGTCCCACTGAAGCTGTTCCTGAACTCAGTGTGTGTGTAGTGGCTGTCCCCTGAGTGTTCTTCCCAGAGGCAGTGAGATGAAGGCTCTCTGAGCCTTTCCCATGGAGCAGTTCTTCTCTCAGAGGGTGCTGAGGGCCTGGCACAGGTTGCCCAGAGGAGCTGTGGGTGCCCAATCCCTGGAAGTGTCCCAGGCCAGGTTGTATGGGGTCCTGAGTGGTCTGGCCTCTGGTGGGTGGTGTCCCTATCCATGGCAGGTGAGGTGTAGCTAGATGATCTTTCAGGTCCCTTTAACACAAACCATTCTGTGATTTATGACTCAGGACAGCATGCTGAGGGTGCCTCTCTTCTCACTGGCCTGCACTTCCCAAGACTGGTAGGAGTGTCCTAATACCCATCTCCTTCAGTCTCCTAGATAGTCCTGCTTTGAATCCAGCAGCACTTTGAGCCCCACCCTGGAGGATGGACTAGCACAGATAGGAAACTGCTCTTTTTCTTCCCTTTCTTTTAACTTGCTCAGTCCACTTGCAGAGATTTCCCTGTGCACATATGGGCTCGTTTCAGAGATGTTACAGACACATTACACAGCTATGTGAGACTGCACACAAAAATCCTCACCAAGGAGCGGGTGCCCAATCCCCACCGACTCAGCAGCTGCAGAGACCTGCAAGGACTTCTTCCCTGTTTCCAGCCCCACAAAGCAGCAGTGGTTTGTATCACTGTAGGACACTGATGAAAGGATTGAGGCAGTAGCAAGATCCCAAATGCCAGGGGTTTCCTTCCCCAGGCATTTGTTAGGAAGGGCAGGGAGGTGGTCCCACGAGAGTAGCATGTAAATTTAATTAATTGAGGGGAGAGTGAAGCTTGAGGCCTCCATGTGTGTGATGTAAGCAAGTGCATAGGAGTCAGTGAAAGGAAACATCTCTGGATGACTGGCAGAACTTCCATGTGGTGCTGAAGGAAGGCCTGGGCAGATGGGTCATGCAGAGCAACTCCTCTGTTGGTTGTGTAGAATGATAACAGCAAAGGATCAAGGCAACTGTGTCCAGAGCTTTGAAGGTTTGGTTAAGCATGGTGTGAAATGGGGGCAGGGGAGTGTCTCCTCATAATCATTGCCTCACTGATACTGGCACACAAATGCCACCTGCTCCTTGTAGTTCTTGTCCTTTTCTGTGTGCAGAATGCATCCCTGCAGAATGTCAGAGGGACACCGGGAGATTGGAACGAAGTCAGATTACCTTTCAACTCAGTAATGAAGAGTTGAGCTACTTTTTCTCTCTTCTAAGAGATTGGAGCAGTGTAAACACAAAGTTGCCACGCATGTGGCTGAAATGAGAATTAAAAGAGGAGGAAAAGAGCTCCATCAGTTGTTGGCTCTGTGCAGCAGTTCCATGGTGTAAATGGGGATTTCAGAAAAGGCACTGTGAGAGCCAGTCAGGAGCTGGTCCTCTTCCAGTCAGCTGTTTCCACATCCGTGGGTTTTAGGGCTGAGAGTGCTTTTCTGCTCCCCCAGACATTGGGAAAGGTAATTCAGTTTGCTTTCTGCTATTTAAACTGCACAGAATTGTACTTATGTCCTTTTGTAAAGCTCGCACAACCTGAAGTTGGTTCCTCCAGACACAGATTGACTTACTCAGAGGACATTCTCTGGGGAATATCCATCACCTCAGCACTAGTATTTTCTCCTGAACACACCAGGAATTTATGTGACTGTTTTACAGTCAGCAAGTTAAAAGCAGAGTTCAGCTGAAACAGCTGGGTGGGCCATTGATCTGAACCCAGATGGAGCATCCTAAGGGAATTAAAGGCAAATTGTTGAATTACCCAGCACCACAACAGGCGTGGAAGTCAATATCTAGGATGGGCTCTTCTTTCCAGAGAGGCTTAATGAGGGCACTGCTCAGGCTGTCTTGTTTCCTATTGCCTCTGCCCAGGGCTGACACTGAGCTGCATTTATTATAATCGTTGTTTCAGTGGTTTTCATTGTAGGTTTTCAAGGATTCACTTACAGGCAGAGAAGATGTTCAGGTGTCACTCACTGGTGCATTTGTAAAGAAAAAGCTGGATCTGTGTCACCTGGATGAGCTGTTACTGAGCTGGGCTATGCCATGGTCTGCTTCACCCAGTGTGAGCTCCTGTCCAGAAAGCACTTGTGCACATCAGCAAACAGTGGTGCAGCACACAGCTTTTCATTAACAGGAGGTACATAATTACTGTCCTAATTAAGTTAATCACTGAGCTTCTGGGTTATGGAAGATCTCTGGAGATACACTGAGGCACAGCAAGGTCACAGAAGGGTGTTTGCATCAGGAATAGGTTCTGGTTGAGGAAGAGGAGCTTGGCCCAGCCCCAGGTGCTGGTCGTAGGAGGCTGCAGGTGCCCTGGTGAGCCAGGCAGGGCACAGAGGTGCCTCTGGGCTGGGTTTGCTGCCCAGACCAGTCCAGGTCTGGGCTCTGAGTCTTCTATTCCCAGAGAACAAAATTCATTCTGATTTTTGCCTCGATCTTGAGAGCATCTCGGGGCAATTAGCGAAGTGCACCCTGGCTTCCAGAGAAAGTTCCAAAGGTTTCCTTTGTGCCTTCTGCCCCATGAATTTCTGTGGTTCCTCTGCTACCCTGGATGTCTGGTTGGCTTTGTTTCATGTCCACCAAATGGAATAGCTTTTTTTTCTGATTTAATCATCTTCTGCATTTATTTTAGTCCTCAGCATCCAGGACATTTTGTAACAGGAGTCAGGTTTTCCATAACTTGCCTGTTTAAAATAGTATTTCCTTTTGTCTATTTTAGATCTGCCACATCTGAGATTATTTTGATTAGCTTCAAGCATTTGTGGTTAGAGGAAAACGTGAATGACAGCTGCTTGTCAACCTCTCTGTGCATCCCTATAAATTCATTAATTTATCAAGGTGTTAAATGAGGATTTTAATGTATGTTCATGGGAGGACATTTTAAGGAGATCAGAATTTATTACTCATGTCCAATTCACTGGCACAATGTACTTCGGATAAAAATCTGACGGGGGAAAAAAAAGGAAAGTTTTATGTTGGTTTAGTGAATCAAGCACATGCTTTTAACAAGTATCCATTTCTCCCATCATTCAAATTTGAACCAGAGCCAGAGATGCTTCAAAAGCAGCAGAAACCCCAACTCAGGCAGGAGGAGCGTGCCAGCATCTCAGGGTAAAACCAAAGCCTTTTTTTAGTTGTTGTAAATGAATTTTTAAAAAGAGGAGCACGTGTGGTTTCCTCTCTGTTTTTTCCTTAAAGTGTAGCTGCAGCCAGGGTGCAGTTAAGCATTCTAGTTCCCAGCTAATATTTTCATTAAGGGGAATTTTTGATCTCTGTTCCATCAGCTGGATGCCAGCCAGGGCAGATGCAGATGTCAGTCACTGATGTGTCCAGCTGATAGTCCTGAGAGGCACAAGGCACCCAGGCAGGTTATCTTAAGGTTTTATCATGTTTGCAGATTTGAAAGTGATTTTTGTTTGATTGATACAAATTTCAAATGCATGTGTTATGTGTACATCTCAGAATGGAATTAGTGAGAAAGGAAAGATTGGAGAGGAGACATTTCTCAGCTTTTTGCAGACTCTTTCAAAAGCCTTCAAAACTGTATTTCCTCCAGATGAGGTTCAGATGGATTTTAAATGTCCATTGGTAGTGTGAAGGTCACTGCTGGTTTCCCAAAGCAAATGGACTTTGTGGCAGATTTTCCGTGCTGGTCACAGTCATGATGCAACTTATACACAAGTAATAAATCAAACCTGTAGTATGTAACATGTTCAGTCCACAAACCAACAAAAAATTTGTTTATGTCTGTTAGAAAATACATTCAGACATAACTGTGAAAGGTCTAAGTACTGGACAAGGTCTTTTTTCTACCTCAATGAAATTAAGCAAAATCAGCCAGTAGTAATGAAGTAGTAGTACAGCTACAAATCAGGTGCTGTTGGTTGTAGTTTCTCAGTGTTTAACTCATTCTGGTTTTGAGCTGATCCTCTTCATGAGGATCAACACCAAGCCAAGGGACAGGACACTTGAGCTAGGACTGCTCTGCTGCCACACCTGCATCCATCCATTTAGAAGGAAGAATTTCTGTTTAGTGCTTTTCTGTGATCTAGCACTCACTGAGTCCCCAAGCACCTCTCCTTGGCCAAAGTCTCTGGGTTTCAGGTGGGCTGCAGCCAAGCAAAGTTCCCAGGCTCAGAGAATCCAGTGGTTTTATCCCAGGGTGGTTATAGCCATTTTAAACCTAGCAACCTTTAAAAAAAACAACAAACAACACTTTGGAGAAAAATGTTGGATAAGCTAAGCTTAAATCTCCCTTTAGCTTTTTAAGTGACTTTGTGTCTTAAATCAGAAGTAGTTAAATGATGCTAAGGTCCTTTGAAAATCCATCTTTATCTCAATTTTTATCTTTGGACAAGGTGAAAAGTTAGCAGTTTTTAACAGAGCAGATGCCATCAGGCAGAGCAGAAACTAAAATTTGCTACTGAATTTGTTATTGTAGTAACTGCCAGGGAGCATGAATTTCTTTTCCTCAACAATTGCTAAAATTTACTTCTTTTGAAGCGAGCACCTGGGGAAAGAAGTACACATGTTTATCCCTAGGAACATCCCCATGCATTGAAGGGATGAGGGAGTGCTTTGTTACCCACATCTTTCTGACTGTTCCAAATTTCTTAAAGTGTGCTGTAACGTCTTAATGTTATTTTAGAGCTGTATATAAGATATCCATATTTCTTCTATATTTAAATAGCAATTGAGACTAATTTGTTAATGATTCCAATAACAGATGTGCATGTCCTTGTCTGTATGTGCATTCTGTCCCCTCCCAGCTGTCTGAGGTACACACGTGCTGCATTCTTCAGGTTGCATCTCAACATTAGCTACAGCCATCTCTATCTATTTCTCCTTTTCATACTGGTTCCATGGGAGCAAAATATTTTTACAAAGAGGCAAGTTATTTTCTGAAGGCACTGAAGGAAAGAATACTAGAGATTAAGGGCTTTATACAGACTTAGATAAACTCCTGCAATAATAACAGGGGAACTTAGCTTGTCTGGAATATTATCCCCACAGCCAGTAATTCCTGTCCTCCTTTTTCCTTTGGGAAAGCCCACATGTCAACATACTCAAGATTCTTAGACATTCAAGGACCATGTGTCTTAGATACTCCAGACTGCAAAACTGCAGTGGCAAGCATAAATCCAAATGATCTAATTAACCCAACAATAAATAGTTTGTCTAGAGGCCATTTGGAGCAGAGGGCAACGCTAATGAAGAAGATAAAAAGCCAAAGTCAGTTCTGTCTCATTGCCACAGCTTTTGCAAAATTCAAACAAGGAGTTTTGATCTGTAAAACCATGTAATGGGCATGCTCAAGCCCCTCTGTGAATGCAGAAAGTATCAAAAAAAGACACAAACTCTGGGGTTGTTTTCTCTGCTTTTTTTTGCAGAGACAAATACATTTAATTCTAAAGAAGTAATAATTAATTGATATTTTTCTCAATTAAAATAATACTGCAAAGAGCCTGACTGACAAATTGGTTCATGGTATATTTTATAAGGAAGAAGTTGAAATATGTGTATTTAAATGTATAAGACTTCATTATTTTCAGCCTCCAGCAGAGCAAGGGAAGCACCCTGAGGTGTTGTGCAGGTTAAGGTGCTGCACTCTGGAGCTTGCTGAAAGGGGCAGAAAGTCAAACTCAGCCTCAGTGAGGCTGGTTGGGATGATATTCCTGGGAAAATGACAACTTCATGGGCACATCCCAGGCAGATGCACTGCTTGTCTCCTTCCTGCCATGCCTCTGCAGCTCGTCACCAGCTCCAGTGCTCAGCTGGAGGAAAGGAGCTCTTCCTTCTGGAGTGAAAAATGCCTTTGCTCTAGAGGTGTGTGCTCTGTCCAGGGTGTATATCATACCTTTTAAAACTGCCAGCAACCCTCAGTATTTTTAAACTTCTGAGTTTATTTTAGCCTTGGAGAAATGGAGCCCTTCAGGTCTTACTGAGTAAACCTGGAAAGGAACAGGCAGTGTTAGCAATTAATTTTACTGCCTTTATGTTCCTGTCAGTGATAGCTGCAGTGCTTATTGGTTTGCCTGTAAATGCAGGCTTTCTTGGATGAAAAGAATGAAAGCTAAATTTATCTCACAAAATTTCATTTATCCAAAAGTTCAGCTTGCTCTGGCTCAGTTATCCCAACTCCTGCCGCAGTCCAGAGGAAGAGGAGTGGTTGTAAAGAAGAGCTCAGCTCATGCTAAAGAAGGAGGTGCCTGCCCTTCCTCGAGTGAGGGCTGAGCTGCCAGGTCAGATTTGACTCCAGTGTTATGAATCCCACCCACACATCTCCCCACTCATTATCTGACAGAGAGGTTGCTCTGAAATCTGTTTGATAAGAACCTGCTGGGGCAATATTTGCAGTTCATCATTTGCTGCAAGTCTCTGGTTGTAGCACAGGCATATTTAGAAGGTGCCATGATTAAAATCCCTTGCCAGCTCAGATCCCAGGTAAACACGTGAGTAAAATAAGATTCACATCTCTTGTATTTGCTTATCCCACCCTGGATGCAAACAGAGCAAATCCCCTTATACAAGGGCTTTCAGTCTACAGGAGGTTTCCTCACAGAACAGCTCTTCACTCTCTGCCAGGCAGGCTGGAGAGGTGCAGGGATCAGGGCTGGAATTAGATGGTTAAAAAAACCCTGTGAACAGTCTAGCCTAGGTGCAGCTTGTCTTTGGTTCTCACACATTCTCCCAGACTGTACTTGTGCCTGGGAGCACCTGGGAGCCCTGCTGACCTGCTCACTGCCCCCCAAAATGGGCACACCTCAATGCCACCTCCTGCTCCATCATCCCACCCTGGAGCACCAGTGCCCCACAGGCAGCCTGGAGCCACCCTCACCCCACACCTGCCCTGGCTCCCAAGTTCCCAACGTGGAAATTCCAAGCCTAAACAACCAAGGACCCACAAGCAACTGCCAGAATGTGTTGTGGCATTTTATATCCCAGGGTCTGTGTGGAATTCCTCTCCAGGCAGGTGCAGGCTGCTTGCTCCACTCCCTCCTCACTCTTTCACTGGCAGGCAGGAGGAAATGCTGGAGCAGGCTCAGGTGCCCCAAGGGGGGGATGCTGACTCCAGGTAATGCTGCAGTCTGTGCACAGGCTTTGCTTCTATGTCCTGCCACCCCTACAGATCATTCTGTGTTCTTTCCCCCCAGCCCTAAGTGTCTCTTGTCTCTGAAGATTGTTGAACGTGACTTCGGGGCTGTCTTAAGGTTTGCACAGAGCTGTTTCCAAGGGTCATCAGGGTGGAAATACTGAGCATGTTGGGATCATCAAAGCCTAAGGTGGTTTCTTCACCAGCCATGTTTTGGAGAGAGCTGCAGCTGGGGCTGGGAGGGTCTCTCTGGCTGTGCTTGTGACACCCAGGCTTATTGCTGTCCCCTTGGGTGACACCCTGTTGGGCCCTAGTGCTTTTCAGGAGGACAAGCAGAATATCCAGCTTCCCGTTGTTACTGGAGTAAGGGTCAGCTCTTTCCTCCCCTGCCAGGGAACATCCTCCACTCCCTTATTTTGGTAGCTGGGGCCAGTCCTGTTTGACTTAGATAGAGGCAACCTGTCTTGGAAAATTGTAGAAACAGAGGAGAGGCAATATGCAGAAGAAGAAATAGCTGCAAATAATTTCATCTCTGTGCCATTCAACAGAATGACATGAAAATGTTGTCCAAGTCCTGCCAGAAAAAATGCAGTTTCTTTGCAGTGACTGGAGGTGCTTCCTCCTGGGCAGAAGCTACTCTTCTCACTAGCAGAGCCCTGTTCCAAACAGCATATTCATGCTACAGCATCTCTCTTTTGCAGGAAAAGGTTTTTGTTTTCTCAAAAAGCTCTCCTTTTCCCTACAAGAAACAGGCTGTCTGCTGTATGTCCCAGTCTAAACCAGTTTAAGGAAGGCCAGCTTCTGCTCTTACCCAAAGGCAGCTTGAGTAAGAGATTGTAGAGATTCAGTCAAATCCTATACCCAAAGCCTGCTTTCACTGTTGCTCGTGGTGTGTCTGTTCTATCAACTAATCTATCTCAGGAGACTTCAAAGACATTTGCATCTGTGCCTTGAGTAGTTAATTAAGCTGAAGAAGATGGAAATTAGTAGAGGAATTATCAGGTGAACTAGCTAAGGGGGAGGCAGCAATACACTGTGTTGAAAGATGAGCTCCTGGGCTGGAGGGAGGTCCCACTTGTGTTTCTCAAGACAGGCCTAGACCCCATCCTGGTTAACAGCCCCATTAAAAACTGGCACAAATGATAGGAAATGCAGTCATGAGATTAATTGGTGGCGTAGTGCTGGGAAAAGTTGTCACTATTGAAGAGGATAGTGGATAACCATGACAACCAAAATAATAGAAATAGGGTGAAATTCAATATTACACACTTAGGCGTACAGCTGGGGATTAATTGGTTGGAAATAGCAAGGGGGAGAATTAGGGATGTACCAGTTGGTGGCAGAAAGTCTGTGAAATGCTAATGTGATGCGTTCCTAAAAAAGGCAAGTGCAGTCCTTGCAGTATTCACAGTGTTATTGCCAGTGAAGGAAAGGAGATGTGCTTTGTGCTTCTGACCACCCACAGCTAAGAAGAGTTAATGCCAAGCAGGAGAGGTGAAGAAAAGACCTAATGGAATGATCCAGAGGGCTGGAGAGCCTGTCAGGTGTAAAGAGGGGAGAGTACCTTTGCTTGTGTGGGAAGACAGCATGGATGCTGAGAAAGTGTGAGACTCAGTGTGTAAATGTCTCAAAGAGTGAGCTCCAGGGAAAAAAAAATCAACAATTAAAACTACAGGACCATATTGACAAAGACCAAGTGGATAAAGAATGAACTTCGACCAGAAATTGAGAAAAGAAATCCTCCTATCAGAGGAGATGCTCTGGACCAACCTTCCAGCAGGACTGAGGTCAAAATCATGAAGTGCTTTTGTGCTGGGCACTGAGCAGGTTTAGGAAAGTACAAAATTGATCTTGCATGGCAAAGCTGGCACTTTTTGTCTCATTGACCCACAACACCCCCTCAGTCCTGCATTCCCACACAGCTCTCAGCACACACTCCCAGGACATGGTGTGCAGAGGAAATATCACTCAAGTGGCTCTTTGGAGCAAATGCTAAAAGTTTTGAAGCTGTTTTACCTAAAGGCGTCATAATTCTTGCATCCTAGCACATTCATTCATGCCACTTATCGTTTGGCTTCTGGGGAAAAGCTGATTTGATCTGCATTTGTTTGGGCTTTCTTTTGCAATCTGGATCTTGGTTTGTCCTGGTGCCTCTTTGGTCACAAGCACCAAGCCAGGGGTATTAGGAGAGATGTACATGGGAGAAATCAAGAGGACAGCAGAGAGGGACTGTGTTCTCCAAGGTGGCTCAGGACTGAGGAAACAGCTCCAGAGCAGCAGTTCTACAGGAGTGTGAAGCTGTGAGGAGAGAGGTGACCCCCAGAAAAGTGGCACCAGCATTGCTGCACCCAGGGCTATCTGCACATGGAGTCTCAGTCACTCAGCCTCACTGTGATTATTTCCTGTGGAAGGACACAGCTAATGTATGAACCAGAGCATGTCACTGCTCTTGGATTGAGATCAGCTCTTCAGCACAGCCATGGGTAGCACTTAAATTAGTAGTAACAATTTTGTAAATAGTGTCATTGTACTTGATTAAATGCATGAAACAGACATGAACGCATTAGATTTGGATTTTAATGGCATGAACCTGTTGCTGAAGTATTCCCTCCTAACAGTAGGTTGGTTGACTGCAAGAACATTAGAACCAACTGGAGAAGCAAACTGGCGTTGGGAAGTGCAGCAGGGAATTAAATGAGAGCTCAGCCCAGAAAAAGACTCTTCCTCAGACCAACAGGGCTGGCACCAAGCTGGAGCTCTGCTGTCGCAGACATCTCCATCCTGTTTCTTTCCCTGCTTTGGCTGGGGCTCAGGACATCACAGAAGCAGCTACATTTCCTTTCCTGCTCTCAGTCCAGCCCTGACACACAGCAGGTTGTTCATGGTGTATTTGCCCAGCCTTCCTCCAGGGCTCCGTGGCTCTGGCTCTGTGTGAATTCCACTACAGGCTCGTGTGCTCGCTCAAAACTGAGAATTACAGCACCGGATCTGAAACTTCCTCCTCTTCCATCTGTCCTGGCAGTTCATGGCAAGGCCCTCAGATCACAAACAGAGCTCACCAGGCAAAGCTGTCTGACCAGCAGGAGGGTTATAATTTCACCCATTGCTGAAAAACTTTCGTAACATTTTCACAAGAACACCATTGGTATTCCTCCAGTCTCAACTCCTCTCTGTTGTAAGACATTTTGTTCTGCAGTTTTCTGCTTAAAATTTTAATAATATTCAGACTGCTAGTAATTCAGTCACCTTTCTCTGTTTCTCATATTTCCTCTAGCATGCCTCTCAGATTTGATGGGGCTTGAAGAAAGAGCATTTGGGTGTTCTTCCTTCAGTGATCTCATTCCATCCTGCATGCATTCCCATTCCATCATTGTATTAGTTGAAGAAACCCCAGTGTGTTCCAGATGTTGAGTAGCAGAGTGCTTGGATAAAGTGTTGGGTTCTGGGCGTGCTGAGGAAGGAGAAACTCAAAACTTTCTATCTTCAGAGAAACTGCCGGTCCCTGCCGTGCTGTTCACAGCTTCCCAATTTGAATCCAGAGTTGTGAAAATGTGGAAACTGTGAAAATATGGGCTGCGAACACTGGGAAGCTGTGAAGCAGGGAAGTGGATGGGGATTCACAATCTCTTGAATGCAAAGGTTATAGATTCTGGTTGAAAACTTAATTCTCTGAGAATTAAGTTTTTGTCACTACAACAGCAAGAGAAATCACAGCCAAGGTGGCAGTATTGTTTTGGTTGTAAAAACCTTTCATTTCTTTACTCATAACTTTCTTGCATTTTGCATTTGAGGCTGAGTTCTTCAGACCTGGCTTCTGCCAAAAGCCAAATTTCCTTTGAGCAAAGCCAGTTGTCTTGTTTCTGAGCCTCCTGGAAGTAAGAAGCAATAATAATAGTAATAAAACAGACTTCATTTCATTTTATTTTTCCTTTGAATACTGTGCAGCAAAAGGATGTGAAAGGTGATGTTTCATGTAGGAGTAGCCTTGGTTGAGGAGCCGTGCCTTGCATTGGCCCAGGGAAAATTGAGTTTGATTTATCTGAAGTACTGGTGTTGAAAGCCACGTGCTGGGCTTGGCAGTGTTGTGTCCCTCAGGTGGCAGTGGTGAGGAAGGACTCACCTGTCAATGGCTCCTGAAGCAAACTTTTTGAAAGAGGAGAGGGCCTGTCATGGATTCAGCAGGTGACTCACAGAGAGGTGTCTCTGGCTAGAGCTGTCAAATTCCTGGGGCTCAAAGAAGCCAAGAACAGCCACGAGTTTTTCAGCACAGGTCCACAGAATCTGTAGCTGCTTTCTTGTGACTCGNAGCCAAGAACAGCCACGAGTTTTTTAGCACAGGTCCACCCTAACCCTAAAAAAAATTTTAAATTTCTTTCTTGTGACTCAGAGTGGAAGCAAAAGCATCCTCTCAGAGGGAAGGTGACCCCTGCAGAGCCAACTCCACTGTGTTGCTGCCCCCTGGGATGGGAGGGCAGTGATGCCTCCTGGAGCCAGAAGGGCTTTACAGCTGCAGCACCAGCTCCTTGTGAGCCCTTTCCCTCCATCCCTGCCTTTCACGAGGTGACAGAGCCCTGTGCTGCAGTGCCTGAGTGCAGCTCAGCCCTTTCCCTCCATCCCTGCCTTTCACGAGGTGACAGAGCCCTGTGCTGCAGTGCCTGAGTGCAGTTCATGGCCTGAGCCTGCTGCTGGCACAGAAAACGTGGTGGCAGCAGAGCTCAGTGTCCAGTGTGTGACCTGGGTGAAGCTGCTCCATTTGCTCCTGCCCTGCCTGAGCACTCCAGTCGTGCTCCAGGAGCCAGGGCAGCCCCAGCAGTGGTGACCAAGTGGGAGCTGATACATCCAAAGGAAGCTGCTGGCCCTGTTTCTGATAACTCCTGATAGCAGTGGCGCAACTGCATTATTGGAGACGTGGAGCACCCTCTTACCTGAGGGCCCCCCACCCACCATGGCTACAGATAATGGGCTGGTCCCCCTCAAATAAATAATTCCTTCTATCTGAAATCAAGGAAATGGCAGGACCCTGAGCTGTGCTTCAGCAAGTTGTCTTATCCCAAGGCTCTGCATGTCCTTAATCTATAGCAGATGTCTAAACTCATTAAAAGTTGGGCATGAGCAGGCAGGAGTGTTAAGGAGAAGATGCAGTGTTACTGGGAGATCTCAGCTGACACTGTACTGAGGAACAGGAAAAGTTGGCATCCCTCTTGACAAACCTCACTTTGTGGTACCTTCTGATGCTGCAAAATGGGCATTTAAATTCCCTGCCAGGTCAGCCATTCATCATAAACACGTGTAGACTTAATTACCAATTAATTTTCCCTGATTAGTGTAGATTTTTTTCCCTCAATGTGTGAAATCTAGAACTTGGTTAGATCCAGCCACAAATGAATTGTCTGTAATCAGTGTTCCCTCACTTGGGTGAGAAGTAACAGTTCATCAGCCCTTAATTAGCTCTGTCTTTTTTGAGAGCAGTCTCCAATTTTTTGACAGGGAGATATACATCTTGTTTCTCTTGTAGCAAAACAAAGAGAGTAATTTTGCCTTCAATTGACAAACCGGGCTGTGTTTGTTTGTGTTTTCTTCCTCCTGATGGTGAGTGTGAAGGTGCATGTCATACCTCGATTGCTGAGCAAATTGTTCAGTTTGTGTCTGTTGTCACACAGAAAAGAACACTGATTATGCAAGGAAGAGAGTTTGAACTCAGTTTAATTAACTTGTGAATGGGCAACCAGCAGTGTTTGGAGTGATGCATTAAGGTAGGGAACAGCTTTTAGACACCTCATCAGCATCTGAGAAACTTGGTATTTTGTTTCTGTTGCGGATGAGTGCAGCATCTCTTCCTTTTTATCTGATAGGATCATGTTTTGTCTTTTTTCCCCTATAGAGAACCCCCCATTGCAAGGTCAGAGGTGACTTTGATATCTTGACACCCGGTGTCTGTAGGGAGAAATCCACTTTTAGTGGGGAAGGTGCATGATCAGTCATTTGAGAGATGGAGGGATCCCAGTAAAAATGCTTGGAAACACAAAATTCCAACCTAGTCATGTTGAATCATAATAAATTTCTTACCAAAGTGCATTTGAAAACCAGTTTTTATTCAACATTCCAGATAACAGATTTTTACTTTCTGCTTAAGTAATTAAACCAGACTTCTGCTAAGAGACCTAGTTTTCTCACAATCTTTTAAAAACAAAAATTTCTTAGATCAAATTTTAATCTCTTAAGCAGCACATGGTAGTGGCTGGAGAAGCCAGGCTATTAATGCTCAGTATTGCTTTGTTAAAACAGCACAGGAATTTTCAGTGTTAGCAACATGTGGTGCAGATGCAGAGGGTTCTTGTTAAGTTTTAGCTTTGTTCAAATCTGAGAAACCAGTGAGAGATTATTAATATAGGAAAGCTTGTATGGCCCTTCTCAATCAGTGAATATAAGCAAGACTTATGGATCTGAGCTTTGCTAGTTCTACAATTTTAGAGGTCTTTAATTGTAGTCAGCACCATTCTCTCAAAAATATGTTGTTTAATAAAGCTTTCTACATGCAGTATGCATTTTTCAGGAGCTCCTTTCTTTTCTTATATGTCTAGCACTGTGAATTTATGTACCTAAATACATGCTGTTTGATTTTAATTGAATAACAGTTTCTTTCCAACTAGAGCTTATCACGCATCACCAAAAAAAAAGAGAAGTACTTTAGATTTAAAAAATAGTTTAATCAGGTTTGCTTCAAAAAGACACTAAAAGTATAAATATAATTGAAATTAAAATTATTATTTAAATTATTTTTCTTCTCACTGACTTCAGTGACTATTAAAGTTGCTTATGTAAATCTATTAATTGGATCAGGCCAATCCTGTTATGAGTTCCCTACTGTGCAGTCTCAGCCTGAAGGTAGCTGGCAGTTGAGATGATGGAAATACCTAAAGATGTTGGTAAGGGAAGAGTCAAATCTGTCATTCTTAGCCTGCTGTGTGTAGCAAGAGAGTCACATTTCTGTCACATCTGAGACCACTGAACCACGAGTGTAAAACCACTCTGTTATTTTGCTGAAACAAAAGCAGGATGCACACCCAAGTAAGCAAATGGGATTAGAAACCCAGATAATGTTGGCCTCGGTTAAAAAACTCTTGGATACAGAACCCCCAGGAAGGTGTGCCTGCTCCTGACACTGCACCTGGGCTCTGGCTGTGCCCAGAGCCAGCCTGGCTGCCACAACCAGGGATGTCCCTGGGAAGGGTTGGCACCCTGCTGGCCGGTCCTGCTTCATCAGGGCTTTGGGAATTACATGTGGCAGCTTAGGGTTTGTGTAAGCAGTGCTGGTTGTGAGGAAAACTTCGGAGTGGCACTGACACTGTGACACCTTGTGGATTCAGAAAAGAGACACAGCTTTGCTTCCAGCTGAGGCTGCTGGAAGAGCTGGAGAATCCCAGACCAGGGTTCTCCAGCGTGGGCAGGGCTTCCTCCTTTTTCTTCATGGCTGAGGCTCAGATCTGAGAGCGTGGGTAATGTTGGTTGGAGGAAAAGCTCTGTTAGTGCCCTGCCCTTTCCTCTGGGTGTTCAGTTGTGCTGCCAAATGACACAGCCTGTTGGATTCCAGCTTGTCCGACTGATCCATCACCTCTCCCTTTTTTCCTCTTTCAGGTTATTTCCAGGATTTGTTGAACAAGTCAGAAAAGGCCCTGTATGATGCCTTCCCAAGCATGTACGGAGAGCTGTACACTCAAAACGCGAAGGTGTTCAAGGACTTGTACAGCGAGCTGCGCCGCTACTACCGCAGCTCCAACATCAACTTGGAGGAGGCCCTCAACGAGTTCTGGACACGGCTGCTGGAGAGGCTCTTCAAGCTGCTGAACCCCCAGTACCACATCACAGACGAGTACCTGGACTGCATGGTCAAACACGCCGAGCAGCACAAGCCCTTCGGGGAGGTGCCGCGGGACCTGAAGGTGAAGGCGACGCGAGCGTTCATCGCGGCGCGCTCCTACGCGCAGGGCTTCCTGGTGGGCAGTGACGTGGTCAGGAAGGTGTCTCAGGTACGCCGGGGTCTCCCTTCTCCTCCATCCTCACGTTGGCTGCAGCCACTCCACTGCTGCTGGTGGGAGGGGGCGGGATTTCTCCTTGTTTTCATTGCAAAGCAAGCAGGGGCTTTCTGGTTTTAAGAAATTAACTACTGGAGACTTACCCATTGGTGGAAGGGAGCAGCAAAGCTGGAGTTCTGCAGGCACTGACTGCAGCACTGAGGCAGTGAGGTGTAACTCACCACAAATCAGCTTTTGCCTCATTTTAACCCGTGCTGCAGAGTGCCAGGGAGATGTCATTCAGCCAGGCTCTGAAGCCATTCTGCTGCTTGCCCACATTCCTCGTGCATCCCTGACGTGCCTCTAAATCACACTGCCGTGTTTTCCCCCTTGATGGAGATGTGCTGCAGAGCTGGATGGCCACGACTGTGCTGGGAATACAGGCAGAGGGATGTGTTTCAGAGGCTGGCAGGGGGATCCTGTGTCTGTTTCTGTAGCCTGTCTATTTGTACAGCTTCTGTGTACAGAGAGGGGGAGTTTGTAAAGTGCATCAGGATCTTCAGGGATGAAAGGGGCCATATAAATGTAAATTAACATGACTGAATCCAGGGTTCCAGAAGGAAAGAAATTGTCTGTATTCTTTACTGCAGAAGCAGCCTTTTAGAGCCAGAAGAAAGTGATTGTCCTGAAACAAGATAGTCAGGCTTTTCACACAGGTAGCAAGGAGAAAATCCGTAATAAAAAAATGGCTTGCATACCTCATGTGGAGATGGGAATCAGCAGGTGTGAGAATCAGGGTGTGATTAAACTGTGGATGTAAAAATCCAGAACTACAATTCATTTCCTCGGAAGGTAACGTGTGGTGATGAGGAGCAGAGGCCAGTCCCACTTAATGCAGCACATCCAGACTTTGATCTCAGGAAGAAACATTAATGTGGTAACAGTGACAAATGCTTTAATTTATCAATGTGGGACTAGAAAACTGTTCAGCTACCCAAAAGCCTTTGTACATCTCATTAACGTCACATTCTCCTGGCACTTAAGACAGATAAAAGAGGAGAATGATGTAATTTCAAGGGGACAAAAGCAAAATACTTTTCATAAATTCTCTGAATGGCAGAGATTGCCAGCTCAATGGGCATGGTCCTGCTTGTAGCTGAGGTTAGTGGGTAAAACAGGCTGGCAGGTCAGCTGCAGGCGTGGTATCAGCCAAAAGGACAGACCTGAGATACCAACATACAGCAGATTTTTCCCCCATGTAGGTTTCTGATCCACTGAGTTTTGATTCTGGTCACCCTTTTCTGTATTTTCCTTCTCTTGGGCATCACTTGTCAAGCAGGATGTGGGGAACATGGCAAGTCACATATCCTCCTGGTCCCTCAACTTCCCCCAGTCCATTCCTGCAGGATGAGGGGTTTCCTAGGAGCATCCCAGCCATTCCTCTCTTACAGGAGCCCTCCCTGGCATTGAAGTTAACCCAGTGTGCTGCTGTTGGATGAACTGAGTCAGAAAACCTCAGCACAGCCTTCTTGGGAGCTGATTTTGGTATGAGAACTAAAACCAGCTCATTTTCCCTGTCTTCTTTACCAACTTTTTAGTTGTGGACTTACATTTGTGTCAAATGGATGTGAAGTGCTTGACTCAACCCACAACTAGTGCCTTGGTTCTAGTCCTTTTTCATGTTGCTCTATACTTGTGACATCACAAGAAGGTCAGAAACTTCAACATTCAACTTTCCTGTCAGCTGGTAGCAGCAGTCTTTAAAACTATCTTTTTGAGGTGGAATTTCATATGGAGCACTGGTGAGTGTTTTGGTCAGGAAGACTGAGAAAGCCTTTTGGAATGAACACCAAGAAATTAATTAGCTAGCTTTGGACTTCAGGAAAAAATATATCTTATGTATTTGCAAATCCCAGAAAAACTATGGATTTCTACTAAACTCCTCCTGGTTTCAGCTTCTCAGACACTTCCAGTTCAGTGTATCCCCTGGATCCTGTTGCTGTTTCAGGTCCTTGTGCAGAGGCAGCATTACTGGGCACTCCAGAGGAGGGCTCATGCTGTTTGCCAGAGTTCCTGGCTGATCTTGAGTGGGGGAGAGGCTCCCTGAGTGAGCTACAGGCATGGATTTCACAAGATCTCTTTAGTCCCTGCTGCCTCTCTGCTGTGCCCAAAGGGTTTCTTCCCCAGCCTTCAGCTGCCCCAGTCTCAGAGGAAGCCACAGCTTCAGGCAGCCCTTGGCCAGTGGCTGGCAGGGACAGGAGCAGGAGCCACGTGTGGGAGCACCCCTCTGTGTTCTGCTGGGCAGAAATAGTTTGAGGGCAGATGGGGAGAAAATGGCAGAACTGTTCTTCATCTTTACTGCCATCCAAGCTTTCAAGGCAAAGTCACCCTGACAGACTGCAGGACTGACACCAAGTCCTAAAACTTTGATTGGTGGTTGCTGCCACCGACCTGGCCTGACACAGAAAGCTGTGGCAGTGCTGCCATCTGGGCTGGGAGCCGGGGTAGGGTTGCTGTGGCTCTCTGGCAGGTCAGGGTGGATGTGCAGGCTGGCACCCTGCCCTGACAGACTGAGGGGTAACCGTGGGCCATACCTGGGGGGGTTGGGGCAGCCCCTCTGTGTTCGTGTGCAGGTTCTGTGTTCCTGTAGCTGTGCTTTCAGCACAAATTGCTGATTTTCATCGAAGTTGCACAATGCCAACTACAATGAAGTAGCAGCCACCAAAATGGCAGCAGCCACAAAATCCCTAGTGCAGAGCTCTTGAAGAAGGAGCTCCCCCAGGGGTGCCACCTCGTGCTGTGTGCCAGGGTGAGAGAGAACAAATATCCCAGATCTGTTTAGGATCCTCTTCGTTGGTTGTGAGATTGGCAGCTGCCCAAAACCAGCATTTGCTCCAGCTCTGAGCATCATGCAAACAGGAGAGGGCCTTGTGCTGGTAGAGTCACTGCCTGCCAGCTGCTGCCCTGAGACCTTCTCTCACTGTGACAGAGATATCACTGTGACCAGAGACCCTCCCTCACTGTGACCAGAGATATCACTGTGACCAGAGACCCTCCCTCGCTGTGACCAGAGATGTCACTGCTGCCCTGAGACCCTCCCTCACTGTGACCAGAGATATCACTGTGACCAGAGACCCTCCCTCGCTGTGACCAGAGACCCTCCCTCACTGTGACCAGAGATGTCACTGCTGCCCTGAGACCCTCCCTCACTGTGACCAGAGATGTCACTGCTGCTCTGAGACCCTTCCTCCCTGCTGTGGGCAGTTGCTGGGCACACTCCTGGGAGAGATGTGGTGGAAGTGAACAGGGATACTGCAGGACTGGGGGGAGCAAAGCTGAGACAGAAGAAATGGCAAGGGCTGAGAGGTAACCCTTTCTAAACACCAGCAGAAAACGCTGAGGGACATGCACTGTGATGAGCAGCAGTGGCTGTGAACCTGGCTGGGTTTGGCACGTGCTGCTCACACTGCTCAGGCCCCTTGGGTCAGTTCTGCTGCACGAGTGCCATGGGGACAGGGACAGGGACAGGGACAGGGACAGGGACAGGGACAGGGACAGGGACAGGGACAGGGACAGAGCTGGTCCTGTCTGCAGCAGGACACCCTGCAGAAGGGGAAGGGCAGGGAGTCTGCACAGGTCTGTGCTGGATTCCTGTACCCACAGAGAGCCAGGAGAGCTGCCCTGTGCATGCCAAAGAGTGTCCAGAGTCCTCCAAGTCCCCTTGCAGCCCTGGCAGCTTGTGGCTGTCAGGCAGAGCACAGAGAGCAGACACGTAATGTTCCTTTTCCAAAGGCAGAGAGAGGAAGTAATTTGAAATGAATTTTGGTCGTCAGTCAGAAAATGAGTTATTATGACAATCTTTCCATTGCTGGGTCTCCATTGGTTCTTATTTCTAAATTTTAAGTTTTCCCAAGGTAGTGGAGATTGATGTGAAGCAACACCAGCTACGCAAGCAAGAAACACTTACTCAAATAATCGATTTTAATAGTTGTTTGCATTTCCTTTTCTCAGTAGATGTTCTTAAGGCTGATTCTCATTTGAGTTGGAAACAAAATATAATGATTTTCTTTATAAGCTTTTTCACTAAATCCTGTATTTCATTTTACCAATGAAAGTTGAAGTCAGCTATCAGTACATTTTAATTTAGACAATACTGTGTTTCACAGTATATTTCAGCCTTGTTTTTTTAAACTTTTTTGTTAGTAAAGGTACATGGCAGTTTTCCTATCTACCATATGAGTAATTTTTAAACACATGGTGGGTCAGTCTGGGAACTGAATTCCAATTAAAAATCCTAAAAATAGAGGGTTTAGAAATGTTTTTAATAGCTAAGTGAATGTGCTGAAGACATATGGAAAATAATGTTTATCTAAACATGCTTTACATTTCCAACAAGTCAATAACAAAGACAGTATGGTCCTCATGTCCTTTAAGATTGCAGCCATTTTTCGTACCCACTTTTTTCCACAGCTTGAAAGGACATATTTATTTGACTTCTGTCTTTCAGCTTCCAGTTGCTTTTCTGGTGAAGTAGGCTTGAAACTGATCTTACTGAAATAAATTAAGATAAAATCTTCTCCCGCTTATGAAACCACTGTGCTAAATCACCTCAAGAGCAGTGCACTCTGGTCCCATGTGCTTGGTGGGACATCTCCGTTCTTTCAGTGCCTGATCTTTTTTGAGAACACCAGCAGCAAGTAAATACAATAATAAATAATATGCTATTTCATTTAAAGAATTGCACTTCTGCAAAAGTGTAAGCATTTATCTAAATTGGCCTCCTCTTGGTCCTGCAAAGAAAGTGTCAGTGTTTGTAAATAGACATTACCAGAGTGTTGTTCCACAGCAGTGTTGGGTGGCAGTGCCCTCATATCCCCACTTGTATTTCCTTGTCACTGGGTGTTATCCCAGCTCTGCCTTTGGAGCTGGGCAGGTTTTGCATGGCAGAGTTGTGTGGCTTTGTGTCCTGCAGAGTTTCCATGTGGCACAGGAAGCAGCAGGGGTGGAGGTGGGAGGGTGCAGGGGGGCAGCTCCCACCTCCACAGCCAGGGACAAACAGCAGCTGCTGGAGCAGGCTGGGCTTTCTCTTGGTTTTCCTTTCTGTTGTTGCAAACCACTGGTGAGGCTTTCAAAAAATTATCTGGTCAGTGCCTGTCTGGAGGTTTGTGGTGCTGCAGGCTCCAAAATGGAGCAAAATGCTCCAGTGATTCTGTGCAGGAAAGGCTGTGCTCGGGAGGAGGGCGAGGAGGACTGAAGGCCCAGGGTGGGAACCCTGCAGTGCTTCAGACACCCCTTCCTGTGAACACCAGGCTGAAGTGAGCTCTCGACCTTCAGGGCTGGATGTCTTTTGCCCTGGTAGCTCTGGCACTGCTCCCCTGATCTGCCCATGACTGAGGGACCTTGAAGGGTGCTGGGACCTGCCCTTCCTTCCCAAGGGAAGTGTCCCCTCTGCTGAAGTGCCTCATGTTTTCTTGCCCAGCTGTCCCTGACAGTTTGTATGTGAGATTGCATGACTGGAACCATTTTCAATCTAAGTTCCAGTCAGCCCAATTTCCCCTGCAAATCCAGGAGCTTAATATCCCTTTCCCTGAGCTGGCTGTGCTCCCTGGATCATCACCCTGCCATCAGCTTCTTTCTTGCTTTAAGCATCTTGGTACAGCAGCTCCCACAGCCCCACACACACCACTGCTCCTTCTCAGCACTGCATGTAAAGCTGGGGAGAGAATTTTTTAATAACACTGGAATTTGTTTGGATAGATTCAAATCAAGCTGGATGAGAAGCATGCTTGAAGTCTTGAACACATCCTTATGTATTTCACATATTACTTCCCAGTTTTTCTATCCCTTATTATGCTTCAATCACAACCCTTCAGGGATAAAAACCCATAGGTGTTCTGAGTAGAATAGAAATAATGCAGGAAAGTAGATGTATGTCTCCCATATTTACCTGGTGGTTAAAAGTCAATTGAATCTAGTTTTCAAAGGATTGAAAATTGTACCAGCTGGAAATACCTGTGTTAAATGAACAGAGCAGGGAGTGTGTGGAATAGGCAGGTGTTGGCTTGCAGTATTTTCCTCTGGAGGGAGAGGACATGACAGCTGTCTGTCTGTCTACATGAATCTCTGTCATTGTAATATCTGAAGGCACTTAGGTACTAGACAGGAATCTAAAGACATAGATCCTCCCAATTAGCTGTGGATGCTGCCTCTGGGGCCACTGTCACTGCCCTGTCCAAGTGCCCTCACCACTGCCTGGAGGGAGACAGGAACAATGCACCTCCCTGTTTTGCTGCCCCAGTTTGCTTTGATTACCCCAGCCTTCATATTTTATTTTTTTTCCCCTGAGTCTGCAGAATGACCATTTGGCTGCTCGGCTGGCAGGGCTGGACCCAGGCAGTCTGTCTGGCCTCAGGCCCAGCAGCAGCTCTGGTGTGCTGGAGCATGAAGGGCACAGATTTGGCATCAGCCTCCATCCTCTGTGTCCCTCCCACAGCGCAGTGCTGAGCACAGTAAGGTGACAGCAAGAGGGGCTCTGAACTGTGCTGGCATTTTCTGTGTCCACCCTGTGCTACCAGACCCCAGCACAGCCACCCCCAGCATGCTGTGCCTGTGCCTCACTTGCCTCTCAGCCCTGACAGGTTTGGGAACTTGATGGTTCTTGAATGATGGGCTTGGCAAGGCTTCAACCTCACCGTGCTCCAAGGACTCGTGGCTGTGCATTTATGGAAGGAAGATGCAAAATAATGACTGAAGTGATTATACAATTCATTAGACTTTGAAAGAATCATATTTCTGTCAGCCCTGCAGCTGTTTCTTTTAGAGTTTCACTCTGAAAAATTGGAAAGCTTGGTTCATTTAACACACGTCAAGGTGCTAATTACATCAGGGCTGGCATAAACATGCTCAAGGCAGCTGCTGACCATGTGGTGGAGGGAGCAGGGTGTGCTCCCCACAGCAGCTCCCCTGCACCAGCCAAGGGCTGGGCACACCTGCAGCTCCCATTCCTGTAACCAGAGAAACTGGGCACTGACTGCACAGTGAATGGAGCAGATTTCCAGTTACACACATGGAGGGAGGTGCAAAGAACATCACAGCCCTTCTGGGTTTTGATCATAATATTTGAGGGTCCCCCTATGGGGAGACTGTAAAAGTGAAATGTTGCCCAACATGAAATGGCCACATTGCAGATAGCTCTGATCACAGAGCTGGCCAGCTCCCCTGTGAAACACAAACCTCTCTTTTGAGTTTGTTCTAAAAGAGAGCCAGGCTGGCTTTCTGAGCCCACTCCTGGGCTGTTGGACATCCCACAGGAAGCTCAGGAGCACTCCTCACTGCCAGCCCAGCAGGATCAGCTCCTCTGCTTGACCTGTTTTTGTAGCTACTGTTCTTCACACTGACAACTTTATCCCAACTGTACGATTCCAGTCGAGGGATTTGGGGTAATTGGAGTGGCTTTGAATACCCACCTGCATCTCCCAGCACACACAGCCTGATCTGTGCTTGAAGAGCTGACCTGCTTTCCCTTAGACACTGCCCTAGGAGGGTTTTTCACAGCTGGCAGAACTTCCCTTACCTGCCTTTAAAATTCCCATGAGAAGGTGTGTGAGGGTGCCAGGAATGGCCCAGTCTGTGTGGCTGCTTCAGCCCCAGCCCTGGGGAAGCCTCCAGCTGCCTCTGCCTCCAGCTGCCCAGTACCTGTCCCTGCCTCTGAGACCTGCCTGCTGTCTGCTGGCTCCAGAGCATCCCATAGAAATGGGTTTCCAGCGGGTTTGGAAACCTAGATTGCCTGATGTCACTGGGTTTAACTGGTGCTTCTGGAGGTTAGAATGGCCATTCAGATAGCAAGGCCTTCTACCTGGGAAAATAGACCTGGGAATCACTGCAGGCACATTTTGACAGATATCTGACACATCTGGTGGTATTTTGTTTCACCCCAACCAACCACCCCACATCAGAGCAAAACCACAGGTCCCAGAGCCCACCTGGGTCTGCACTGCTCCTCGGAGATGAGAGCCAAGAAGGGAGTGGGAGAGCAGCCACAGGGCAGGGACGTGGTCACTGTGGGAAACACCAACACCACACCCCAGAGAGCTCCCTGCAGGCCACCCTGCCTCACACTGCCTCGGGCAGGAACAGAGGGAATGGAGCCCACAGACATCACTCCCACCAGCAGTGCCAAGGACCAGCTCAGCCTCATCCCTCCATCAGCTGACCTGCCCTTGTCCCTCTGACAGTCTAGGGGGGTGGAGGGGTGACAGCACTTCCAGCAGCCTGGAGTTTTCACCCAGGCTGGCCTCTCTTTCCATCCCTGAATCTCTCCACTCTACCTAACCCTGCTTCCCCTGGGAAGCAAGGCACAGATGGCTCACAGCAGCCTGGGGGGAATGTGCAAGGGGAGAAGGGGGGAGGTAGGAAAAATACCAGCAAGAGCTCGACTTATTTTATTGGTGTTAAATGCCTTTCAGATGTACTTAAAGGCCCCTGAAGGCCGAGGAGTCCAGTCACATTGCAACTAGGCTGCAGGTTCTCATTTGCTTTCAAGCCAGGCTTCAAAAGGAGGAAGGATTTGGGGTCAGATGATTCTTCTCTTCTTTTTTTTTTTTTTTTTTTTTCTTTTCTTTTCTTTCCTTTGTTTGAAACCAGCACTTCAAAAGCAGCATCTGCAGCTCGTCTGCAGGCTCTGGGTGCCAGAGGAGCTGGCCATCTCCTGCTGGGCACAGGGGAGCCCTGCCACTGGCCATGGGGTCAGTCCCATGCCTGGAAGGCATCTGGAGCCAGGCTCTGTGCCCAGGAGCAGCAGCACAGCCCAAACACTCTGGGCTGCTCTGGTAGGAGCTTGGTGCTGCCTCTCTTGGAAAGATTGTCCAGATAGCTGTGGCTTCCTAAAGCTGTACTTTTCTCCAACTCTCAGGAAGCTGGGATGGGAAGGAAGGATCATTGCTTGACCCTGTGACTCCAGGCTGTGACAGAGCCAGTCCCAGCACTAATGCCTCTTCAGCTGCAGTTCCCTGAGGCCTTCCTCTCTGCATCCCACACTTTGGTCCTTCCAGACACCTTTTCAGGAAATAATTGACTTGTATAAAGAAATGTATTTTGGAATGAGGAGGGCATAGCAGCTTTTAGCTATGTGCGAGTCAGATCATCCCTTCATGGTCCTTTTGTGCCCTGATATAGCTCAGGGTATTTGGAGGCTTTGAATATTTTCAAAGGACTCGACATTAGGATAGTGACAGAAAATGCCTCTCCTCTTTGCCCCTCTCTGTTCTGAGAGACCAGTTCCGAAGAATAAAACCCCTTCTACACTGATGCTGGTCCAGGCTCAGGAGGAATTGCACCCCTCTTTTGCTTCAAATGTTACACTGTAAAAAGAGCTCTGCAGATCAGTGGGTGCTGTTTGGAAAATCAGTCTGTAACCTGGGTAGGAGCTTCAGAGCAGACAGTGGTGGGGCTGAGGGAGAAACGTTCCATGGTTCTAGAAGATGTGCTCTTGTTACCTCTGAGCATCTGTAGGTGTGCAAAGAAAGGTAACTTGGGCTGAACGTGCAAATCACAAGTTTGATTTGTTCTTCATAGGCACAGAAGAAGGATGAGAATAGAGAAATCTATCCCATTTTGGCCAGAGTGCTGCCATGTGTCCTACAAGCTCTAAAGCCCTGGCCATCCCCAGGGCTGTCAGCACTCAGGTGTTTCTGGGCCCTCGAGTGCCTGTGCAGGGGAGTCTCCTCAGACATTTGAGCCGGGTGCTTTCCCCATTACCAGCAGTTTGTCCTCCCTATGTTTGTGCTTCAGAAAGTGTACATTTGTTCTAAAGTTGTGTTTAGGTGCTATGAAGGGTAACTTCACTCTCCTGAAGTGCAAAGGGGGAGACTTGGTGACTTCTTGTTATCCTCAAGCCTCCTGTGTTTCTGTGATTCTCTGCNTTTTTTTTTTTTTTGTTAGAAGCCTTTCACACTGAATATTTTCTAAATTGGCTGGGGGGTGGCAAGGAACCCAGTTAGTGCCTAATCCCCCAGCCCATCCTCTCAGCAAATGGCTTGTGAAAGTCATTAATTTCACTGTAATTGATGTAAACGTGTCTCAGGAGGAGGAAAAATTAAGGAAACCAATGCCACTCTGAATAGAGAATTATGTGATCTCAATTTTCTGTCAAATTAACTGCACACGTACCCATTCTGTGCTGGCTAGTGAGCAAACACCATGCCAGGGAGTCACACAGCAAATTCCAGCTCACAGAACCTCCAGCACCAGGGCAGGAGAGCCTGCAAAGGTCTTTGCCTCCAGCAATTCCCATCTGGTTGGGTGGCTCCACCAACAAAACGTGGACACATGAGCCTTTGGAAAGTGGCCATGGAAAAGCACAGAGCTGGACCTGCTGCCAGCCTCCTTGAAATGGCAGTGCTTGTGGGGAGACAGGGCTTTTCATGAGGCAGCCACCTGTTCCCCTTGCATTGCTTCATTGCAACTACTGTATCCCCAGCTGTAAAGCAGTTTTAATTAAAATTATTTACTGCTCAGTAGGATTTGTCCCCTATTTTGGGTGTATCTTAGAAGATAACATTTTTTCCTTATCACTTCATCACTGAGCTTACACTTCAAAGCACTGTACCCGTGGATGTCACTGTGATCAGAATAGAGTATGTGGATTTTAGCTGAGCAGTGACGTACAATCAATGTATTTTTAAGCTGAGCTTAGCTTTATTTTGCATTTTTATTTATACCTCTGACAACTGAATGAGTGCCCTGGCTCCAAGCCATATCTCTCAATAATAATGATCTTTTTTTCAGATTCTTGGGAAATGACTTCTCCACTGTATTGTGCATGTTCTCTTGACATCTTAATGCATTTCTAGGTCACTGAGCTAAGAAAAGACTACAGGTGCCACTAAAGCCTCCTTAAAGGAGAACCAGCCACAGGCTGGGCCATGTTGATGGTACTTAGAGAAATCAATTATTGTCATGTACTGCCTTCATGCTGTGCTAGATCAGTTAAGGATGAAGCAAATTTGTCAGGTTTCACTCCATCTGCAGGACTTTCCATGCTCCTGCCCTCAGGCCCCTGTGGTGAGTGGCTGTTGCTCATGGATCCATCAGTTGTTGCAGGTCTGTGCTGGGCAGCTGGAGGGACTCCTGCAGCTCTTGGCTGGCTGCTGAGCACTCCATGTTTCAGGTTCCTTTGAAGGCTGAGGGGTAAAAGCAGAAGCACTGGGATGTGAAGGTGTCCCAGTGTGCAGGTGAGGGTCAGTCTTGCCTCTGCCAGCCTGGATAAAGTGCTTCACTTCCACTGAGGGAGTTCACCTGGAAGGAGCCCAGGGAGGGAGGGGGTGTCCCCACAGCTCCAGCACGGGGAGCTCCTGCTGGAGCTGGCTGTGCCCAAGAGATGAGGAGACAGGACAGCTGCAGTGCTCCCCTGCTTCTCTTGTTGGATCCATGGCTTGAGAGGGAAGCTCAGCCTCTCCAAACTGGGGCTGGATTCCTCTGTGTGGATACAGCATTGATAAAAAAAAACTGGAAGCTAACTTCAGCAAACTAATCCATGAGCACTCAGAGATGTTTGAAGGACTCTATTGCTTAATATGCTGCAAGTCCCCCAAAGGGATGGTGCAGGACCAGGGCTGGGAGGGGTTCTGGTAGCCCCCAGCCCTCGCTCTCTTCTGCCCTGGGTGGAGCAGTAGTCCATGGGCTGGGTGGAACACTGAGAAACTGAGCTCTGGCCAAGCAAAGCACAGAGAAAATATTCGATGTGATTCCTCTTCCTGCTCTCTTCTCCTTCTTTTTCCCAGTTCACCTCTGCAGCCTGCCTGTGCCAAAGGACTGCTGCTGCCAACAGGAGAGGCTGGAGTTGTTCTCTGGGGAAAGGGAGTGGAGCCTGGAGTCATGCACCTGCAAAAAATTAATATTTATCCTTTCTGTCAAGAGATTAGGCTGAACACTTGGCACCTGCCAGATTCAACAGAGCAATAGCTGGTGATGGCTGGTCACCTGCTCATCTTCAGAGAGAGGCTGTGGGGCAGGGAGCAGGGGCCAGGCTCCCCACTCCAAGAGACAAAGCCACCTTGTGAGAGTGACAGACTGCCAGTGCACCCTCTGGCATCCAGAAACGTTCCTCACTGAGATGCAGAAGTACTTTTTTCCTCCCCCCAGGCTCTCAGGAGCTGTAACTCAGCCTCAGGCAGTGGTGTTGTCTGCACACACTTCCCCAGGGCAGGTGGAAGCATCCCAGAGGAGCTGCACAGGCATGGACATGGGCAGTGTGGAGGGTGGCAGTGTGGCTGGTGACAGGCAGTGTGGATGGTGGCAGTGTGGCTGGTGACAGGCAGTGTGGCTGGTGGCAGTGTGGATGGTGGCAGGCAGTGTGGATGGTGGCAGCGTGGATGGTGGCAGGCAGTGTGGATGGTGGCAGTCAGTGTGGATGGTGACAGGCAGTGTGGCTGGTGGCAGTGTGGCTGGTGGCAGTGTGGATGGTGGCAGGCAGTGTGGCTGGTGGCAGTG
>VZTB01008513.1:626228-665408 GCA_013397245.1 Thryothorus ludovicianus | reverse complement strand
AGCATCCCAGAGGAGCTGCACAGGCATGGACATGGGCAGTGTGGATGGTGGCAGTGTGGATGGTTGCAGTGTGGATGGTGGCAGTGTGGATGGTGGCAGTGTGGATGGTGGCAGTGGCATGGGGACGAGGAGAGAAGGCAGTGCTCTGCAGCACAGGGCCTTGGGGATACTTTCCTGAGCCAAAATCTGTCTCACCTCTTTCAGTGCCTGCCATGGGCTCTGGCAGGCTATCAGCAGCTTTGTGTCCTTGCTCCTGGTGGCTGTCCCCTCTGCCTGGGGGCTGGCCGCACCACCTTCGGGCTGCTTCCTGCAGGCAGCTCTGTGTTCCTGTTTTCCAGAGCATTTCAGCTCCCTCTGCTCCAAAGTCCGTGCAGTGCTGCCAGGGGTGTGTATGGGTAAAGGCGAATGATCCAGCTGCTCCCTGGTTCCCCTCAGTGCTGTGGAAGTCCCACGTTTCAGGACTTACCTGTGCCACAGGTTCAGTTGGTGCAGTGGGAGGTGGCAGCGCTCCATGGCCACAGCTGGATAAGCCGGGATGGGCAGGGATGGGCTGTGCCAGGAAAGCCCCGGGGCCAAGCTGAGTTCAGGAGCTGATGGCCTGTGCTGGCTACAAGACTGGGTTGTGAGTGTCACCCTACAATCCATGCTGGTGATTGCTCTGCCTGGGGACAGGGAGGTCACAGCTCCTTTCCCACCTCCATCCCTGCTTTTTGTGTCAGTGCTCTGCTTTCAGAAGCTCTGGAGCTGCAGCCTGCACCAGCACACACCGTGCTCTTACCTGGTGTCTTTTCAGTCACTATTCAGCCAGTTATTTAAACCCTGAGGTGAAAAGTAAGTTCCTCCTTTGTTTGCCTGTCGCTCTGCTTTGTTGCGTTGCTGAAGCCGTGGTGGTTCCGCTGTTCGTGCTGTGCAGCATCCGTGGCTGCAGCAGGACAGAGCCTCCATCTCCTGGCGGCACAGGCACATGGCAGCCGCGCTCTGCCTGCAGGAGCTGTCCCGGAACAGGCACCCAGAGCTGGCCCCGCAAGCTGAGGGAACCTGTGGGGTGTCTGGGGTTCCTGCCAGACTCAGCCCCTCTAGCCACAGCTTCATCCACAGTCACCTCAGAGCTTCTTTGGCCTGCCAGGCCAGGCCAGGGAAGCAGGATCTGTTTGGATTTTCTCTCTGAAATGTACCAATTCTTGTCCTCATCCCGAAGAAGGTTCTCACAAGGTTTTTTTTGTGCATTTCTGCCCAATGAAACCCTAGCACCATCCAGCATCTGTTTTCCAACAATGTGGAAATGAGGTGCTACCACACAGGCAGTTTCAAGGGATATTTTCTGTTATAACCTCTGACACTGGGCTCAGCATGCTCACTCTCCCAAGGGTACCTTGGAACTGAATCTTTCTGAAGTCCCCCAGAAGGCCACATCCAAAGTATTTTTCCCAAGTAGTAAAGAGAGTTCTCAGCCCTACAGCTGCAGCTGGAGGCCCAGGGATTTTTCCTTTCAAGATTTGCCCCTTCTGTCAGTTTTCTCCCCTCTGGGCTCCTTGTGAGTGTCATGTATCTGGAACCAAGGGAGACTTCATAAAAACATTCATTTTCTCTTTTGTAAATGATTTTAAAAGATTTGCAAGGGAATTGCAAATGGATCTGAGCCAAGAGAAAATAACCTCAAAAGAGAAAAGACAAGACAGGGGAAGTGGAGCTCAGCCAGAATCCCTGCAGGGTCTGCCAGGCTGTTGTGCCCTGTCAACCCTGTCCCCATGGCAGCTGGGGGGACACTGGCCCATGGCTGATGGGCTGGGGGGACACTGATGTGCTGCTGAGGCTGTGGCCCTGCTTTCTGGGCTCTGCACCTGTGCTGCCTCTGTGCTTGTAGGTCCAGAGTGGTGCAATAAAAGGTGGCAAAGCCACCTGCAGAGTGCTGCAGAGAAGCAGCTGCATGTGCAGGGCCTGTGAGCTGCTGGCACGGTGTGGCTTGGCCCAGGTCACCAGCTGCCTGTGGTTCCTGAAGTGCTCACAGAGAGCAATCAATTCCCAGTGTCAAGTGCCCTCAATTTCTCATGATTTTGGAATTGTTCAAGTCTTCCCCTAAGACTATTCTCCTTTCCAAAGACTGCAGCTGGGAAGGTTCTGTGTCCAGGCCCCCAGTGCGTGTCCCCCCTGGAAGCTGGAGGTGCAGTTTGTGTGGGACACCTGTGTCTGCAGGACAGTGGAAGCAGACCCTTGCAGAAGGGCCCTGGTGGTGGCACTGGTGGCAGAGGCTCCAGGGGCACACATACTCCATGTCAAGGTCCAGGTTACAGCTGGTGGACAGCCCAAAATATCCTTGTGGCCACCAGACCCGGCTGGAAGGGAGATGGTGCTCACAGACAGGTTTTCCCAGAAGCCTGGGTTCAAACTCAGCCTGAGGAACTGAGGTCCTGTCCCTCCAACAGGGAGGAGGAGTGGGGGTAGGAGGGGCCGTGAGGGGGGAAGTGGCTTTCCCTGGTCTGTGTACCCAGGGGCTGTGCTGCTTCTCAAATCCAGCCAGCTCCTTCACCCCAGAGAAGGGGGGAGTTCACCCAGAGCTCCCTGAGCAGTCTTTGCCTGACTCTGCCCTGTCCCCACAGGTGTCCCTGAGCCACGAGTGCACCCGAGCCATCATGAAGCTGATGTACTGCCCTCACTGCCGGGGCATGTCCAGTGTGAAGCCCTGCAACAACTACTGCCTGAACGTGGTCAAGGGCTGCCTGGCCAACCAGGCTGACCTCAGCACCGAGTGGAAGTACCTGATGGGTAAGGTGGCCTTCCTCTGCTGCAGCATCCCTGCACTCTCTGAGGCTGTGTTTGGCCAGTAGAAAGGATGGTGGGAGGCTCAGGGGAGGGTGTTTGCAGTGGGAAACTGGCTCTCAGTCCTCCTTGTGCCCACACTGCATCACTCAGCAAGCTCCTCTCTCCTTCTCTCACTGTACATGCACAGCTGGAGTGACCTGAGGGAGCCTTGCTGTTTGTCTGGGCTCACCGAGGGCAGGCACCAGAGGAGATGACCTTGGCCTTGGCCTTTTTTCCCTTGCCTTGGCAGCCTCTGCCCGGCCAGCAGAGCTGCCAGCCCAGCCCCAGCTGCAGCCCCGCAGGCTGGCTCAGGGTCGGTGTGTGTTGGCATTAAGAACAAAACCCCCACCCGAGTCAAGGAGTGTCACCTGCCCCTCGAGGGACACTGCAGGATGGAAAGGGAAGCAGAGCACAGCGAGGCCAGGGTGCTGCTGGAGAGGTGCCCAGGCCAGCTGTGCCACAGCTAACTGGAAATGCTCCAGGTGGGAGCAACTGAGAGGCTGCTGCAGAGGAGGGGGAGGAATTGTCCCTTTCCCAGGGAGTCAGTGGCCCTTTGGCCTTTCTGACCAGAGCCAGCCCCTGTCCCTGGCACTCTCTCCTGGCTGGATGATGGCCTCTCTCCTGAAACATCACTGTACAGCTCTCCTTGATTGACAGGGAAGCAATTCCATATGCATTTTGCACTTAGTCTGGCTTCCTCTTTCCAAGAGACACTGTCAGGGGGTGATGGCTAGCAGGAAACTGGAGCTTCTTTCAAATTGAGTTGTACATTTCAGTGTCAGAGGTCACAAACCAAGGACAGGAGCAAATGCTGGAGTCAAAGGCAGCAGTTCACTGATGGTGTCCTTCCCTCACCCTTCTCCAGGCCCTTCTGTGTAGCCAGACACGATTTTGTTACACTAAATACAGTTACTCTTTCAGTTTGATAAATTAGGGCAGGTCAAATTAAGGGAGATTTTTATAGTAAGTGGTTCAAATATAATTTATCACTATTTAGGGGTGCAATCTTTGATTTAAATGTCTGTATCTCAAGATTAGTGCCTCTGCAAAGCACTATTTGTCTGAAATATACAGTCTCAAACATGACACCACAAGCCCTGAGTGGCAGCAAAACCAAACCACAAGCTCCTCAGTGTTACGGGAGATTTTATCTCCCAGAATACAAAAAAAGTTACCAAAATTTACCTCCTTATATTGAAAGCACATAGGCTGTCCTTCCTTCAGACCCAACTGGAATGTTGAGAATTATCTCTGGGGATAGGCAGAGATTGGCAATTCTTTGTAGGCCAAGCACAGTCCCAAAGCAGCCATCCAAGGAGGAACTTGCAGGCCAGGCAGGAATGTTTGGACATCAGAGCTTTCCAGGAGGAGCTGAGAGCTGAGGCAGCCCTGTCACTCCCTGTCCTTGTACCAGTTAATTGTGGGCACACTGCTCTGCTTCTGTACCTGCATTGCCTGATATTTCCCTGGTGTTGTCATTCCAGAGGTGAAGGTGAGAAGAATTACTGCTTTTCTCACTCCTTCACTGACACAGAAACTATTTCCCACATCCACTACCTCTGGCACCTTGTTGACCCCAATTCTCCCACTTTCTCCTGGCTGCAGTGCTTTGCTGAAGACATGCCCTGAGTTAGGAGGGTGAGGGCCAAGTATTGCTGTATTCTAATTTCTGAATTCTGCACCACTCTTCTGGTTTTCCCTTCTGCATCACCCAGGGAAATGCTGGTTACTTTGGGTGAACACTCCACCCAAAGTGTATTTACCATTTTCAGGAGGTTCCTTTGCCACATAAAGCAAGGAAAACAAGTGTGCACCTGGGCAGTGGTGGAAAGGGAGAGGTGTCTCCCAGCAAGGAGACATCCTGCAGTGTCCCTCGAGAGGCAGGTGACACTCCTTGACTTGGGTGGGGTTTTTGTTCTCCTGCCAAGGGCCCAGCAGCTGCTCCCGGGCTGCAGGAGCTGATCCCTGCCGTGGTTTGCCCGGGGTGATGATGATGATGATGATGGTGATGGTGATGATGATGACGATGATGACGATGACGATGATGATGATGATGACGATGATGATGATGATGATGACGATGATGATGATGATGATGATGATGAGAGCTGTGCCTGCCTTGTCCCCAGACTCCCTGATCGGGGTGGCCGATCGCATCGACGGGCCCTACAACGTGGACTCTGTGATAGGCACCATCCACATGAGGATTGCTGAGGCCATCTCCAACCTGCAGGAGAACAAAGATTCCATCACGAGCAAGGTAGGGGCGTGTGCCTGGGCCTGGCTGAGCCACATCAGGTACAACTGCCAGGAACAAAGGCTCTTGTGCTCACTATTCAGCTGAACTGGGGGAGATGAAGAGTGAGGGAGGGCAAATGGCCACTCTTTTAATGATAAATTACCTTGGTTTCCTACCACCCATCTGACACAGGCAAAAACCTTTGCAAGAGTTTCCAAATACTCCCTGCCACATCCAGCCAGCCTCCTTTGGTACAGGCACAGGAGGTGGGACTGCTTACACAGTGATGGGGGAGAGCATGTGCCATTTGCTGTCAGGGGCCTCTGTGCTGAAGAGTTTTGAGATGTTTTGGCTGAGCTGAGGCATTTACACAAAGTGCACAGTCCCCAGTGACAGAAGGCAGCTGCTTTAACCTGCCTCGAGGGGATCTTCTGCAGGGAAAACACTGGGCTATCAGGTTCTACCATGGGACAGAGCTGCAATCTGGCAGTCCATCTGGAGAGTACAAACCAGGCTCTCCTGAGGCTCACCTGTCTTCCAAGAAGTATGTATCATGAAGGTCTCTTCTGTTGGTCTTCTATTTTTAGCATATTTACCCATAAACCACAGTCATCTCTGTAGCTGCAGGTCAGAGAAGCTTTGGGAGCAAAAGCAGCCCTCCAGGGCTCCTGCCTCTTGCCCAGACACTCCCCAGGTCCTGCAGCTATCCCACAGTCAGGGCAGAGATGCAGATGAAAGAAGTGGGACAGGTCCTAACTGGGTTTTGGATAAGGGAAGGGCCAGAAGTGTTGCTTGGCAAACAGAAATTCACTGGCACACATCAAAGCAGTAACAGCAGCGTGCATCCAAGCACTGGGTTAGGTTTCTTTCCTGACATGAAAGGCAAGGTTCTTTCTTCCCTCGTTAGGTGAGACTGAGGCTTTCCACATAAAAGCAAATCCGTGGTGTGGGAAACCATGACATCATCTGCAAAGAAAGGTGTTCCCAAGGGGAATACACTAAATCTGGTGAAATGAAAGGGGCTGAATAGTCTAACTGGTGTTTGATTGGAGCAACCAAAGCTGAGCTTTGCTGGCTAAGCTCCCCAGTATGACCTGGTGACCAGGTGAATGGGGCACTCTGCTGCTGGCACAGCTAGCAGAGGGCAGGAACTGCAAAGCTCTGAGCTCTGCTTTTGAGCATGCCAAAGCCATCAGATGAGGGACGTTGTTGTCAGCTGAATTCAGGACTGTCCCAGGCCAGTCCTAGCCATCTCAGAGCCAAGGGCACTGCTGTTAAGGTAACCTCCCAGTCTGACCAGTCAGGAGGCACCCTGGCAGCCACACTCCCACCGTCAGAGGCTGCCACTGCAGCCCCTAAGAGTGGCAGGTCACAACCCCCGGGTGTCCATTTGACTCCTGCACACCCCACTCACAGCCAGACCAGCTCACCTCACTGCTTCCATCCCATGGCAGTCTCAGATCTCTCCTTCCATAAAACATTTTATTCATAACACAGTAACACAAAAAAAAGCTGGAGCTGGTGGCACTGAGGACAACAAAGGAACCCCTGGGCTTTTATCCCCTCACAGTCAAAGCACGCAGAAGTCTCACCCAGCTCTCTCAGTGTCTGGTCACCTGGCTGGTGCCACAGGTCCCTGGGCCCTTTGCAAGGGGTGGGCAGCACCCGGGGCTGAGCCTGCAGCTCTCACTGCAGCTGCACCTGAGCCACCTGCATGGAATGCACTGCTGCACTCTCAGTCACAGGCTGCCCTGGGAGCTGGGTAAAACTGTGAAGGAGCACTTGTGGTACTGAGCTTTGTGTTGAGGACAGCACAGAGCACTCTCCCTGCTTCCTCACACTCCCCTCTCCCTGCTCTCATGGATTTCAGGCAGCAGGAGCTCTCAGAAGCTGCAAATGCCCATTTGCTCTCATCATTCAGGAGACTATTGACCCCCTCAGTCTGCTGGAGTTTTCTCCAGCAGCAGTTTGCATTTCTCACCTGCAGCATTTCAGGTGGTAGGAGGTTTGCCTTGGTACCACACTGTGCTGGAGCTGCCACTGACCTGGGCACAGCACTGTAGGCCAGCAAGACACAGCAGTGAAACCAAGGTTTTGTTTTGGTAGAACCGAGTTGAAAAAGCTCTACATGCAGTTTTCAGAGTGAGTTTTTTGCACAGAGCAAACGAGACTGATGAACAAACAAACTGGCTTGTGCTGAACTGCTGGAGTCATCAGATCCATCTGGTCAGCAGGAAGGGCACCCCAGAGGGGCCTTTGGAGGCAGAATGTCCCTCAGACACATGGACAAGGGACTCCTGGCTGTCAGAATCCTCAAGCCAGCATGTTGAGCAGGTGGCACCAGCTGTGTCAGCAGAGCTCTGTCTGTGGCCCTGACTCCTGTGCTTTAAGGGGCACCAGGCAAAGTCACATTTATCAATAGCTTCTGACAGCACCCTGGCAACCACAACAAGCTTGGAGCCCTCTTTTCAAATCGAGTGGCTTCCTTTGTAAAGGCTGGCATATTCTGACTCAAACTGACCGTGCAAAGTCCCTCCTGAGCTCTGATGCTTTGTCCAGCCTGGCCCTCTGAGCTCTCCTGCCACCAGTGAGGCTCAGCTGCCCAGCCCTGATCTGCAGCAGAGGTGTCACTGCCTGGACTGGTGATGCAGAGACAGGAGAAGCAGGTGTTTCCAGGACACCCTTCATCTCATCCTAGAGGCCAGGTCTGAGGATTTGTACCTTCCAAGTGCTTCTGCTGCCCTCTGGGTACAAAACCCACCTGGGCAGGTAGTTAGGATGGTAGGGGGTACATGAAGACAACAGATAAATCAGTTAATCAGTTCTGCTGCCTCATTTGCCCCTGAAACATCCAACCTGACAGACTGTGGCACATCTGCTGTCCTTGCAGTGCCCTGCTTGGAGGCACAGTGATTTCCCAAGTGTGGATGTGGATTGCAGAAGTCACGAGCATAGTCCCACATCAGTCTGTTGTCCATCAGTGAAGCTCCCATGCTCTGTAGTCTTGAAGCTCACACCACTGATATAATGAGTGTGAGCAACTCCCATCTTGTTCTTCCCAGGATTTTGTTTTCCAGTCATAAGAAGAACAGATAAAATTTCTATAAATAATTTAATATCAATATTGGCGACTCATCCAAAAACATGTGTTACTGCTGAATATTTTGCTTGGTAGTGGTAACCAAAACCAGTTACAATGTGCTGAAAACACATCTGGCACTAGAAACTAAGCCAGAATCTCTGAGAATCTTGGCAATAGGAAGGATAAACATATTTAAGAAGGAAAAAAAAAAACCACAGAACTGTGGAGTGTTAAATAATTAAAGGAATAGCATTGAATCATGGGATAGAGAGTTTGTTTTGTTTTTCAGGTATTCCAAGGCTGTGGAAATCCCAAAATCAGCACAAAAGGTTCCAGTAGTGAGGACAAGAAGAGACGGGGGAAGGTGACATTGGAAGCCAAGTCTTCTGCACAAGCCCTGGAGATGCTGGTGGGTTTGTCTTGGAGCTGGCCCTGGGTCCTGTGGGTCGGGCACACCCCTCTGGAGGCTGCTGAAGATCAGATCAGATCAGATCAGATCAAGAGCTGTGGAACCCAAGCAGACCTGCTCTTCTTGCCTCTGCACAGCATTGGGTCTGTGTTGCTGATAACCAGTTTCCAGGGATTTGGTGCCAGACTTACCTGAAGAGGCTCCTAGTCTGATGGCCTTCCCCTGGTTGGTCTCTGGACTGAAACAGTCCTTGGCATGTAACCTTTGGCCTTGGACACTTGGGCAGATGATTGGTCTTTAGGGGAAGGTTGATGATACATCCTTGTTTACATAAAAGCAGATTTTGTGATGGCAAAACAAAATATAGGCAGAATCCTTGTACTTTCCTCTGCCCTGGGGCACCCCAGAGCTCTTGTGACCCTCAGCATCCCCTTTTCCTTACAGGTTTTAGATGCCAAAGGGAATCTAACAGCCCTCAAGACATACTGGATCACCCTGCCCAGCAGCCTGTGCAGCAAAAAAGTAATGGCCAGCTCAGCATCAGATGACAAATGTTGGAATGGGATGACCAAGGGCAGGTATGGAGTGGGTCACAGTGCCAGGAGCACCATTCTGGGGTGAGGGGAAGGGTTTGAAAAGGCACTTGCACATCATCACAGCCCCACCTGTTCAGAGTGAGCAGTCTGTGCCTGTCCATTGAAATGCTGCATTTCCAGGGAATGTCAAGCCTGGTGTCATTTTGCTGTGTATTAAGGGTTAAACACTGAAATGCACTCACCATGAAATAACCATGTAGTTTTCTACTAAGGAAGCAGTTTTGCAATTCCACATGCACTCAGAAGGCAGCAGGGGTGGATTTACCCCCCAAGCTCCAGAGCTGCTGCAGAGAATTGCACATCCCTCTATCCATACTGCTGTGAAATGCTGTTCCCTCTGAGAGGGGACACCTGGGTGACAACAAACAGCTACAGGAACAGTTCCCACCCCAGCCAAGGTTAAAGGATGGCTGAGGGGACATTGGCAGCTGCTGGACATGCACCTTTCTCCTCTTCTCTCTGCAGATCTCTTGGGCTTGGCTTTGGCAGCCTGAAGTCAACACCCTCAGTTCTTCCATATTTCACGTTGTTGCCAGTAGTGTCCCAGATGTGCAGGAGCAGGAGGACCAGGGCACTGCAGAAGGCAGCAGTGCAGCTCTGGCTGACAGCTCCCAGCTAATTTAGCTTCCCTGGGAGCCTGTCTGGTCAGACTGGGCTGGGACCATTCAGTGGTCCCAGGGTGTCAGTCTCCACAGGATTTAACCAAGCAGGGATTAAACTGCTCCGGGAGAGATTTTCCATAGGGAAGTGTCACTGTGGGCCCACTGGTACCAGAGAACAAGTCCTCTGCCTTTCCTAGAGGAAATCCCTCCCCACACTGGGGACAGGGGTGCTGCAAGGCCACCCAGCCACCTCCTGCAAGCTGAGACCCCTGTGCTGGGCTCGGCCATCCAGAGAGCTGGGCTGCCTCCCAGCAAACACCAGCTACAGAGGCTGTTCCACGAGTCAGTGCTGCTGACTGCAGCCTCTCAGGGGCTCACAGGGCCTGGCCTATCCCTGGTGTCTGTGGGGAGAGCTGAGCTGAGCTGAGCTGGTGGGGAGACATCTAAACCTTCTGCCTTCCTTCCCAGTTACCTGCCCGAAGTGATGGGGGATGGCTTGGCTAACCAGATTAACAACCCAGAGGTGGAGGTGGACATCACCAAGCCAGATATGACCATTCGGCAGCAAATCATGCAGCTGAAGATCATGACAAACCGGCTGGGCAACGCCAACATCGGCAACGATGTGGATTTCCAGGACACCAGTGAGTGCAGCAGGACCAGAGAGGTTCAGGGTGGTGAGAGGGGCCGAGCAGTCCTGCAGCCTGCACAGGTGTCCCTGCAGTGCTGCTGCTGGGCCCTGGGGGCAGGGAAGGGCTGTGGCAGCCTGGCTGTTGGCCTGGGGCTGCTGAGGGGCTGCTTGAGTGCAGCCACCTTGTGGGGTGGCAGGAGGCTGTGCTGTTCCCACTGCCTTACTGAAGCCTGCAGGGCTGTCTCCAGTCGAGTGCTGTGTCCAGCTCTGGCTCATCAGTTTGGGAAGGACATTGAGACACTTGAGTGTGTCCAGAGGAGGCAACGAGGCTGGAGAGGGGCTGGGAACACAAACCCTGTGAGGAATGGCTGAGGGAGCTGGGGGTGTTCAGCCTGGAGAAAAGGAGACTCAGGGGTGACCCCAGCACTCTCTACAGCTCCCTAAAGGTGGCTGCAGTCAGGTGGGGTTTGGTCTCTTTCTCCAGGCAGCACTGACAGAACCAGAGGACTCAGTCTCAAGCTGCATCAAGGGAAGTATGGGCTGGATATTTGGAAAGAGTTTTTCACAGAAAGAGTGATAAAGTACTGGAGTGTTTTGCTTGGGGAGGTAGTGGAGTCACCATCCCTGGATGTATCTGGAAAAACTGGATGTGGCACTTCGTGCCATGTTCTCCTTGAGGTTTTATGGCATGGATTGGACTCAGTGATCTTGGAGGTCTCTTCCAACTTGGTGATTCTGTGATTCTGTAATGCCAGCCCTGCTGACAGGGCCATTGCTCCTGTCTGCTCCAGAGTCTCCAGCTGCTGCAGCAGCGGGTGATTAGAGCCAGTAGGAGGTCAGGTATCCCAGCTGAGGGATGCAGGAGGAGGGGGTGGCCAGGGGAGGGCTGCAGCAAGGGGAAGGCCTTGCCCAGCACAAGGAGAGCAGTCTGTGCTCACCCCACGTCTGTCTCTGCACAGGTGACGACATGAGCGGCTCCGGGAGCGGGGACAGCTGTCCTGATGACGTCTGTGGCAAAAGACTTTCTAAGAGCCCCAGCACCAGGCAGCCAGAAACACACGCTATTCCTAAGCAGTCTGGACACGGCGTCCATGGGGCCAGCAGCAGATCTTTGCCTTCTGCCTCCCTCCTGCTCCTCCTCTCGGTGGCTGTCATCGCCGCGCTGCACTTGTGGCGGTAACTCTCTGGCACAGCCAGGAAACAGACTGCGGCTGAGGGCTTCACTTTGCCAAAATCAACCAACCAACCAACCAACCAAAGGACATATTTAATTCACCTTGGCAAAAAAAAAAAAAAGGAAAAAAAAAAACAAAAAAAAGGGAGGAGAAAAAGGTTTTCAGAAGGTTTCAGTTGTTTGCTATTTCTGGCAGTGCTCGAGCTGTTTTCTTCTTTCTTGGTCTTTCCCCAATGCTGGGCCCTTCTTTCCATACCTCATTGTTTTACTTTTGTTATTGCCACAAACTGGCTCTTGGGGCTGAAACCAGCCTTTGCAGGGGGCTCCAGGGGAACTGGGCCGAGCCCTCCGAGGGCAGCTGTGCTGCTGCCTGCAGTGGAATATGCAATTGCCCTGCCCTCGTTCCCCAGAGCGGGCTGAGCGCCGCTGCCACAGCGCGAGACCGCGGCCCCGGCACGGCTCCCTGCTGCATTCAGGGCTCTTGGGGCTCCTCTGTGCTTCCTAGCTGGGCAGAGATGGCCCTTCACTTCCAGGGGTGTGTGAGGAGCGTGAGCAGGTTTGGTGGGCTGAACTGAAAGAGTTTGGCAGTGGCTGTTGAACCCAAAAATGCAGAACTCCCTTTTTCTTTGGAAAGGTCACAAGTGGGTTTCTTGACTAGAGCTCGTAGCTGACGACAATTTGAAATGTAGGTTTCCTACATCTAAGTGACTGGGAATGAGTGTTAGGGGTTGGGGTTTGGGGTACTTTTTCTTTGCATGCTAGTTGGAAAGCCATTTTTTACCCAAGTTACAATGGTCCAATTTCTACCTGCAGTGCAGTACCATTGTAGGTAACAGAGAGATGCAAATATGCACAGTGGGATTCTCTGTGTGACAGTTGTGCTGCCTCCTCCTTCTCTGGCCCCAGCCATAGACAGGAATCTGGTTTTATTTTCTTGGTAATAAGAGAGACCAGGGATGTTTTACTGACTGGAGCTTTGGGACCTGCTGTGCCTCTTCAAGCAGCTGCCTTTGGGCAGAGAGGGGCTGGTGGGGATCACCAGGGGTGCTGGGTCCCCACCCAGAGCCCTGGCTCAAGGCAGCACCCACCAGGGGGAATGTGAGGAGGGGACACATTTTGTTAGGGATTTTTTTACCTTTGGTGTTTGTTCCAGTTGCATTGTAGGTTTTTAATGGATTCTCACTTTCCCTGTTCCTTCCCCATCATCCAATCACCTTCCCCAAGCCCTGCAGGCACGAGCAGCTCTGTTTTGGCTCAGGGAAGGGCCAGTCTCACCCTTTGCTGCCCCATCCCACCACTCAGCAGCCTTTGGGGGACGTGGGCAGCTGCCCTAACCCCAAATGTCCTGGTGGGGTGGGCTCTGTGCCAGGTTTTGAGGCTGAGGGTGGTGAGTGAAGTTAGAAATGTCCCCATGTAGCTGTAGGAGTGTCTGTGCTTGTTAGGGCTGTGTGTTTGGGGCTCCCGGGGGCTTCTGTGCCTGCTGAGCAGCAGATGTGGGCTGGAGCTGTGGGTGCAGCAGATGTTGGGTACAACGCAGGCACTGTGACTGCTGGGGCCAGGAGCACACCCAGGTTGGGTTTGAGCTTCCGAGGGGTTTGTGTTGGGGTGAGAGGGAGGGCAGAGCCTGTCTCAGCATTCGAGCATTTCTTCTCTGTCTTGCCAGAGGAGATGTGCCTTTGGGCTGAGCAAATATTATGGGGTTGGGGTTTGGCTGTTTTCTAAGAAAGGGAAAAAAGAAACAAACATTTTTAACATTAGCATTTTGTAAAGTGTGCAATTTAAGGAAAGATGAGGACATGAGCAAGATAATGCTGAATGCCAGTTCGTGTCCTGCCCTCCCTGGGGCCCAGTGGTGGCACTGAGGGTGCCTCAAACTAGGCAGAGATTTTAGTCCAGCTTTGAGCAGCCTCTCCAAGTGACAGTGATTAATGTCACTGACTCTGCATCCTTTCTGCCTTGGCCTCACCTTCTGGTAAGGCAAAATCTTACCTGGTCTGGTCAGGTGTCAGAAATGAACACTGGCTGAAGGACAGACAGTGCCACTGCACCCATCAGAACCCTGGGGAGGATAAACATTAAGTTGTGGTTTTGTCTAGGTTTATTTACTCCTAGACATATGGCAGATTCACATGATTTTTACTGCTCTAAAGAGTTCCTGTCTTTTATTTTTAATTTTTTTAATCAGAAATACAAATTTAACCTTCAGTTACGGTAATCCCCACAACCAATCCTGCAGAAGCTTTACATCCAAAGCAAAAAAAAAAAAAAAAAAAAAAAGGAAGGCAAGGGAGGAAGACTTAAAACATAGTTCAAAACACAGTTGGGTTGGGGTTTTCACACGTGGAGGCTGAGGTCAGTGTTTTGTTTTGCAGAATGGGAGCTTGAAATTCACTTCCATTTCTGTGCAATTAGTTTTTGCTGCCTGCCAGTTATCCTAAAAAGTTTCCTATGGGCCTCTTCACATCTTAAATATGAAGCCAGGAATTTACTGATTATCCAGTTAATATTTTAACAATTTAATAACCAAAACTAGTGGTTCTGTTACAAGAAAAATCTGATAGTGCAAATTAATAAGGCAAAACCTCAAAGAAACAGTAAAATCTGTTATGCAGATTTTACTATTTTCTATATGTTATTGTTCCTAATGCCTTCACCTCCGGGCTGGGGTTGAGTTCCCACTCCCACGTCCCTCCTGACCCTGAGGGTGGCAGCTTGCACATCCCAGAGAAAAGGCCAGGCTGAGGGCAGGGCAGGGGCTCAGCCCCCTCTGTGCCCAGGGATGCTCCATGCTCGTGGTGACTCTTCCTCCTCAGCCCTGCCTCCACTGGGCTTGAGTTTTGTATCTGGCCATGCTCAGCCTACACTGCTGATTTTGTTTTTCTGTTCTCTCTTTCCCTGAAGTTGTTTCCCCAGCTGCTGCCATTCAGTGGCCTGAGGTTGTGTTTGGCAGTGCCACCTTCCCCAGGAGCTGAAACGGCCGAGAGCCCCCAGGACATCAACTCTAAAGTAAAGCAAACTGTAATAACTGCTGGCTGAACAACCACTGGTGTGGCTGAACAAGCTGAAATCAGCCCAGGTCCAGACAAGACCTGAGCCTGTGGTCAGGCTGGTGCAGAACCTATGACCTTTCAGTGCTTATGAATGACATTTCCTGGGCTGCTGCCTGCTGGAAAACACTGTGACACATCTCCCCGTGGCTGGTGGCTGCTCTGGGTTGGCTGCATGAGGGGATCTCTGAGGAACTGGGCTGGCTGAGGACAAGCAAGTGCTTCAGTGTTATCAAGATGGGGATGCATTGTGTTCTGGTGTGAAAAGGCCTCATACTTGACAGTGGTGTGGAGGAGGTGTAGGAAAAAAATATTTACGAAGGCCCCATCCCTGGGAAGGGGAGAACCATAAATGGTGGATTTCCAAGTGTCTCTGTCTTTCAGCCTGCTCTTTGTGCCATAATGTGTTTGTTTTAAACAATGGTGAGGGTCTCAAAAGGCTTTGAGAGCACAGCTACTTCTCATTTACAAATGACAAGCTGCCTGTTGTTTCCCGGTGGGCTTGGTAGGGGCTGAAGTATAGCAGAATATCTAAAGCCCTCCTTTGCTTTAAACAGATGCATTTCTATCTGCAGGAGTAAGAATTATTTCACTTATCAGCATAGATGGACAGTTACCTATTTCTTTCTGTTACCAAGGTACTTGTAACTCTCTTGCACTGTTTATCTAAAGTTGAAATATGTTCTTTGAATCCTTGTATAAATAAAAAGGCTGGAGACAAATCTGTATTTACAGGGCAATTATTTCTTCTCCATTTAAGCCAAGTCTGGCATTTTCTTTCTTTTCCCCTTGTTAAGGCACAGATAGAGGCCAGGTCAGGAGCCCTGAGGAATGAAAGCATGTTTCAGCCACAGGTGTGTGAGGGGCTGATGCCAGTGTTGGCAAGAGGGGTTTGCCTGCACTCCTGCGCTGTTCACTTGAGCAGCTGCTGGGTTCTCTGGGTGTGTGTTTGTGGGAGCAAGGTGAGCCTGGCTTCAGGCACCAAAGCGAGGATCCTAAGCTGTCTCTTTCTCATCTAGAAGCACAGAAAGTCGTGGCATAACAATATTAAAAAATCAGAAATGGCCTTGGTATTCGTCATTACAAAGTGTTGTGGTAATTACAGACCGTGGCTTTGCAGCAGTGCAGCTGCTGGCTGGGCTCACAGCAAGGGGGATGTTTGGTCTCCAGCATGTGCTTGAGACTGAATTGGTGCAGCAGAAAGGTTTGTGCTTCAGCTCTGTCCACTTCCAGAAGTGGGTGAATGCAGCTGTCAAGGCAATGTGTTGGAAGCTGCTCGTGAAATGTCTAAGAGAGACTTGGTAACTGAAAACTACTGTGTATCCTTCTGCCTGGAAGCAAATATCAGCTAAATTTAATAAACTGACTGATACCCTTGAGTGAGTAGCTGTTTATTTAGGTTCCTCTCCTGCAGCTACAGCTATTTGCACCATATGCATGCATTTATATAAATGCAGACAAGTGCAAAAATATAGGTCTTCTCCTTGGAGTTCTGTGCACACCAGTTGCCTGCTTTCCCTCCTCGGTGTCTANTACTGGGAGCTCACCAAGACAGCGGGGCAGGACTCTGCAGGTGCATGGCAGGAGGACAGGACACAGCCATCGTGACTGGGGCTCTTGGCACTGTACCCCAACTGGCAGTGCCACCAAAACCAGAAATACCCCAGCAAAATCTGGAGCGAGGCATCAGACCTTTTCCAACCACAGGGTGAGGCTCTTACCCTGCAGTCTGACCATCCTACAGAGGCGGCAACTGGCTTCACTGCCAGAAGAAGGCAATTGTTTAACTTAATTGTTTAACTTAATTGTNGCATCAGACCTTTTCCAACCACAGGGTGAGGCTCTTACCCTGCAGTTTGACCATCCTACAGAGGCAGCAACTGGCTTCACTGCCAGAAGGCAATTGTGTTTAACTTAAGAATTACTCTGTGTGTAGTGACAGCTGTCCTGTTCCTAACTCCTCCTCTGCACAGAGGCACAAGGCCAGTGCAGGCTGGTGGGAAGGGACAACCTTTCTGGCCTGAGTGGCCACCCTTCAGGCAGCTGCAGGCAGTGAATAAACATCCATAGCCTCCGAGGGAGGGAGCTCAGGTGCAGCCCCAGTGGCATTTGCTGGTGCTAAAGTGACAAAAATGGTGCCCTGAGATGGTGCCACATGGGCAACACCTGGACCAATGCTGGGATGGGCTGCAGGAACAGGTAAACCAGTAACTCACACCAGGCTTGTCTGGCAAATCCCAGAGCAATCTGTGGGCTACTGCTGCCCACTCAGATCAGTGGAGGGTTCATGGGACAGCAAGTGCCATGTGAAATAAAGATCATGGTTTTGTTATGAACTGGAGTGTGCCCATAAAGCACCACCCAGGGACTCTCTGCAAGGGCCCAAGAAAGCCCACTGAGGAGTGCAGGCAGGGGAAGGCTGAGCCTCTGTCACAGGAAGGCAGGGCAGCAGCCAGCTCCTGTCCACACTGGGGGGAATTGACCTGTGCCTGTCCCACAGGGAAGCCCTGGCAGTGATTGCAGAAAGGCTCCTTGCCTGAATGCCAGCATCATGGCCTGGGAATAAGGGGTGTGCCATGGAAATGCTAAGTTGGGCAAGAGCCACTGCCAGGGAAGGTCCAAAATCCCTGGAAAGAGTGGCTGTGGAGGAACCCAGGAGCCCTCCCCATGCTGCTGGGGTGGGCAGCACCAGGGGTCTCCTGTTGAGCTTCCTCCTTGCCAGCTGCAGGGTCCCAGCCTGAACTGCACCTCCTGGGGCCCTGAGCCACATACCCTGAGCACAGGAAGCAAGGGGCAGATGAATAAACCAACACGTGGGAGCTGAGGCATGTGCTGGATAACAGGAGGGGACACCACGCTCTGTGCTCATGTGAGAGAGCTGACTCCTTTGGCCCCAGAGCCAACATCTCACTGACAGGCTGCTGTTGACACAAATGATGGCAGGTGTGTAGCTAGTCAAGTTCTTCTTCCATGGTCAAATAAAAGCTCATTCGTGTACCTCACTTCTAATTCCTTAAGGGATGCGCTGCATTTCACTGGTCTGTGCTCTGCTGCTGCAACAGTTCAGGTTCATTTTTGTGTCAGCAGCAAATATCAGTCAAATGCTCCTGTTTTGCCTGAAAGCAAAGGGTTGAAGCAACTCAGCCTGCAGGAAGCAGCTGGCACCTGTGCCCAGCCCTGCAGCACCTGCCTGGCACTGGCCAATGTGACCTTCACTGGCTGGGCTTGGGCCATCCCCACCCATCCTGTGTTCTTCAAACCCATCAGCACACTGGTGTAAGATACTCTCTGTCCTGGCAGCACACCAGCAATTCTACTGGAATCCAGGAAGATTAGCACTACGCTGTCTGGCCAGCCTAGTAAAGAATCTTCTGGGCACTCAAAAGACACTTTTGTTGTAGGTGAGGGGCACCAAGGTGATCTGGAGAAGATCAGATCAATCACAGAATCACAGAACATGCTGTGTTGGAAGGGGCCACAAGGATCATGGAGTCCAACTCCTGGCCCTGCACAGAACATCCTCAAGAGTCACACCATGTGCCCAAGAGTACTGTTCAAACACTTCTTGAACTCTGTCAGGCTTGGTGCTGTGTCCACTGCCCTGGGGAGACTGTGCCAGTACCCAGCTGGATCTTCTCTGGTTGAAGAACCTTTTTCTCATACCCAGCCTCAACCTGCCCTGACACAACTCCAGCGCTGCATCGCTGCACCAGCAGCAGCAGCATTCCCAGAATGCGCAGAAACACAGCAGGTAAGCAGCTGCTCTGGGGGCAGCGACTGCACAAATCCCCTGGATTTACGGGTGCGCTGCGGGCTCTGGGAGCGCTTTGGGCTTTGCCAGCGCCGCTCTCGGGATGCGGGCGGCACTAGGACCTGCCCGGAGCCCGCGCCCCAGCCCGTGCGGAGCGGAGGAGCGCAGCGGAGCGCGGCCGGGGCCGGGAGCGTGCCCCGATCCGCCGATGCCGCAGCTCTGCCAGGTCACGGCCTCGCTGCTCCTGGGCACGGCCAGGGCAGCGTGCGACGAGGAGCTGCTGGCGCGGGAAGGGGTCACCTTCTGCGTGAATGCCACCCGGCAGCAGCCGTTCCCCAGCCCGCGGCGCGTCCCCGGCATCCGAGTGCCCGTGTTCGACGACCCGGCCGAGGATCTGTACCGGCACTTCGAGCCGTGCGGAGCCGCCATCCAGGAGGCCGTGAGCGCCGGCGGAAGGTGCCTGGTGTACTGCAAGAACGGGCGCAGCCGCTCCGCTGCCATCTGCACCGCCTATCTCATGAGACACCGGCAGCTCCCGCTCAAGGACGCCTTTGAGGTAATGTGCCTGCATCCAGACTCATATTTACAGCTCTTCTGGGGACGAAATGCAATGCTTCTTGTGAGTAATGATCACTTCCTGTAGGGTTATTTTGGGGCTTTCGCCCGCCCATCACCGGTTATACAGAGATTCAACATTTGAATAAACAGTTCCCTGTAAGTTTTTTTGTGTCCAGCTCGGTCTAGTAAGTTTTCAGTGTGGGGTCTCTAGGATGAACATAAATACAAACGCAAATAGGCTTTAAGCACAGGTAGCAAACATACAAAGCTGCTTGCCTAGTGAATATTTTCTCTATCATTTGCACAGTCACAATAAATGAAGACAGAAAGTGAGTGGGTGCAGGAACTGTTATGCAGGATTTGGTGCCATGTGACAGCTCCACACAGCAAAGAAACGTCCTGTGATGCCTGCTGAATGCCCAGGGACCCACTGGCTGTCATTGTCTCCTAGGAGGCTGATCCAAGACAAAGTGCTTGTGCCCGATGGGTTTTTAGTCTTCACCCATTTGCTTAATTTAGACTGAGGTGTGCAGAGTGACCGAGTTTCACACTGTCACCTTAAACATGAGCAGTGTCACTGCACTTGGTGACACATCCCCATTTCCAGCAGACCAACAGCTCTATCTCGTGTCTCGCCCGTGAATCCGTTCTGCAATCAGACCCCGGTGCCAGCTCCTAGCGAGCAGAGTGAAGTCAGCTCGCCAAAATAGCTGCTTGTTACTCTGTAGCCAAATCAAAACCAAAGTAAATCTTCTCAAGATTTTAAGTTCAAAATGCGTTTGCATGACTCCCACAAATGCAGGATACCTTGCTTCTACCTGTCTCTCCTGTTCTCCAGGCTGTGAAAACTGCCAGACCCGTAGCAGAACCGAATGCAGGATTTTGGTCTCAGCTGCAGAGATATGAAGAAGATTTACAGATACCAAAGCAGTCTGCTCTCCTGAGCAAAGGACTCAAAAATAGCGATGTGTGAAGATACTTTAAAGAAAGTGAAGTGACTTGTCACAGATTTTAAATAAAGGGAAAGAAACCAATTCCTAAATCACCTGTATGTAAAACACTTTACCCCCATAACTGAGTTGATGGTTCTTTAAATTCATTCAGAGCATTTCTGTTGGTAATGCATAGAAACAGGGCAGATAAGCAGGGAATAACAGCAGAAACAGAAAATTGTTGGAAGGACTGTAAACAAACCAGAGAAAGGCATGGAATCTTCAGCAGTTATTTTCCCTTGAATGACTCTGAATGTGGTAACGATTTACTGAACAAAGGAAGGAGTAACCACACAGGGATTTTACTCCTGTTTTTTAATTAAACTACCCAGTGATGCCATTAGAAGACATGATGACACACCAAGGAAGTTCTGAATTTCTCTCTCGCCTACTGGATCATAATTCATGTTAATAAGCTGACACAAACTTTAGTGGGAAACTGACAGTGATTGATGCTTTGTCTCTGCAATTTTCCTTATTTTCAACTAGTCCAAAGTACCTTCACAAACTACCTAAAAATCCAGAGGACAGAATATACAGATGGTAAGGAGTTCAGCTCTTATCATGCAGGCTGAGTGCCTTTTCAGCTTTTGAAATTAATCTCTGAAACAGCAAAGGAATGACTCTAAAAACCATAGATGATAGTGGAGGGAAGAAGATGACACTGGCAGTCTAGAAGTAATCACCACTGCTTTAGGCTTTACTTACTAAGTCTGACAGTGCCCAGTTCATGCCTTTAGGTATCAGTTTACAAGTCAGCTGATCCTGTGTGCAAGCAACATGGCTCAATCATTTCTGCTGAGACTGCTTGCAGGTTGCCCTCTGAAATTATTGATTGGGCATGAAACTTCCACATCAGGCTGCTACCTGTTTATCATTAGCCATTCAAAACAGAGTTTTGTCAAACTGGATGAATACGTTTGTAATTTAAAAGGGACAAGTTATGGAACCTGAGAACCTGCAGGGTGAAATTCCATTCCACCTTGCTGAAAGCATAAATACAGAGTAAAGTTAGCTCACTGCCATCTGCCTAAGTGCTCACACAAGGTAAACATATGCTCCTAGCAGTGGAGTAGTTTAAGGCAGAAATTCTAATGATGGATCGATGACAGAAAATTAAACCACTGGGGAATTACATGAATTAGACAATTCAGATGCAGCAGAAGTTCCCAAAGTTAAAGACTGCTCAGAGTTAAAGTAGTGTTATTTTAAAAGCTGAAGCCGTAAAAATAAAAATAAAAATTTCAGGCTGTCATTTTCTTAGTTACCACAAGGCATTTTTGCACCAGATGCTTTCTCCACTCCCAGCTATGTTTTATTCATTCTGTATCATTTATTTTCCGTATCTGCATTACAGCCAACAAGAAATTTGTTGCACATCTGCAGATTTGAAGGTGAGTGGTTGCTAGAAAAAAATTTGTAGCTTTTATAAACCTTGACTATCACATATAATAAGAATTTCAGTGTAACATAAGATCCTAATTAAAAGATTCCACTCATCAAAAAAATCTGTTTCAGTCTGTGGAACAAAGTTTATTTCTTGTCAAAAGCTTAAGCTGCAAAACAAAAGAAGGAAGCTAAACATTAATGAAAACACAACACGTTTCTAACTGTGAGGCATATGAACTTGCAGTCAGATACAGCTATCAGTTCCACATGTTTGAGTCAGCTGAAATAGAAACCATTGCTCTTGAATGTCAGCATATACTGTGCTCTGGTTAAATTTTACCAAGCTTCTCAGCATGCAGAAAATCTTCATACCACAGAATTTCCCATCACGGCATCTTCTGTAGAAAGCTATTTGCATCTGAAAACACATTCCTATTCCCATTGAAAGCCATACCTCCTCCTGGCACTGCTCCAAATTAAGGACTGCAACTTGGAACCGGAACAGAGAAGTAGTTCACTTCTTTATTTGAGTTCATAACCCACTAATGCTACAGGTGATGCAGAATGGAAGCTCAGACATACTCCTTGTTGCTTATGACTGTCTCAGGGTTCCTGGGGTACATGTGTGGCTGAGAAGCTGCCTGGGCTGCTGAATATGTATATTTGTTGGGACTGTAAATCAAGGAAAAAAAGCAACAAAAATAAAAGGTATTAGACACGTGCCCATGGTTTCAGATACTTAGAAGTTACTCTGTTTGCTTTGTATCCAGCCCACCCATAGCAGGTTCTTCACAAAGGAGCAGAAATTAGAGGCCTCCTGTTCCCCTTGTTCTGGTAGCTAAGGGGGAATAGATGGGGTCCCTGATGGGCTGCACAGCCCATCTCTCTCATAACCTCAACCACACCCTGGCAGTGTGGCGGCCCCTTTGAAAGTTTCCTCCCAAATTTGCCCTAAACCAAGACAATTCCTGACTCACGTGTGCTCTTCCTCAAGGCATTTCAGTCAAGGCCCTAAAGCACCTTGGCACCTTTGTACAAGCTGCAGGTTTTAACACAGGAATCAAGATATTGAAGAAAGAAAACAGAAATATCTTCATCCAACCCCTTCAACTGTCATTCATCATGTTGAACTTAATTTCAATATCAGTTTTACCTGATTTTCAGGACATTTCAGGACATTTGGTACTTTGTATCAAGGTAAGGTGAGCAAGATCTAAAGTCCAATGGCTGATGGAATATTACCATAAAACTGAAATGGTTTCAGATTAGGCAATGGAGTATCAGAGGTACACTCACTTACTACATTTTGATATAATTTTCCTAAGATTAAATACACCAATGGTGAATATGCTTCTCCCTTGCATATTGTAATCCTCTCAAGCTTAGCTAGTACAACCTCCAAGCTATTTGAGTTCTGGCACGTGTGGACCTCTGCTATTTGTGCCTATTTCATCCCTCTCCTTCAAAAAGAGATCTTCTGTATGTGTCAAAATTTAAGACTGAAACAGAAGGGCAGGGAAGGTTAAATATTGAGGCTAGAAATCTCACCTCTCCTGATTTGATGTGCGACATTTCCATAAAGAACAAGAAAAAAACTTTTTTCACAATTCCATGTGCTTTGGGAAATGCCATTACACTTTCTGCAAACTGAACAGTGTCTGAATATTTTACTCACAATGAGTACTGCAGAGAAACTGGATCATAATACATTAGGGGGTTTTAGATACTTTTTTTTGGTGACACTTTGCTCTTTCGCTGCATGTTTTCACCATCAGCAGTGCCCAGAATTACCAAATAAAGTTAGAGGTGACTGCTGATGGTGCACCTCCCTGTTTGGGAGGTACAAGTGTTTGGTACAGCACCCCCTGCCATCACCAGTCTGTGACATGCCACAGCACTGTTTGTGATTTATACACATTTATACCAAGGGGTGAGAGAGAGACAGAACAGTGCACAGATAGAAAGTGGAATGTGATTGACAGCTACTACTTCAGCTGACAAATCCAAGATTACCTGTAATTCTGTTTTTCATTCCCTCTGCATGAACAGGTCAGTAAGATGCCACCAAGTATATAAAGGACAGATCCAGCCCAGCCTAAGTAGAGAGCTTCTCCTAGTTCATACCTGAAACATGAAAAATTTTATGGAAACAACTTATAACAGGATCACAAAGCCATGCAAAAAAAATTGTAATCTGCATAGAAATCAGCTAACTGAAAGGCACTTCAACAGTTAATAGAGAACAGATCTTGCTTTGTGTCTGCTCAGTAAAACCCTTATTTGTATAGAGCTGCTCTGCCAAATTAGTGACAGTACAGAGAGTACTAAGCAACATAAAGTAGCAATAAATAATTGTGTATAATTAACAACTTCCTGATAATAAATAATAATGACACACCTTCGTGCAATGCACAACACTTGTTTTGCCCTTTTATTGGCTGTGTCACTGAAACAAGTTTGTGAAACTGAATGATTCAGATCTTACTGTCTATATGCTGAGAAAAGGCTGATCACAGACATCAGTTTTCCATGGACAGAACACTAGGTCAAGTAGCTGGTTGTATAGGGTTAGTTTTCAAATTTAAATGTCCTAGAGGATATTCAGCTCCCTCTGTGGTTGTATGGCCGAAAGGCATTTATGAACATCCCAGACTGAAAAAGAATAGTTCCCTATTTTACTGTACAAAACTATACCTTACAGGAAATCCCCTAGTCCAGTCCAAGAAATTCATAGATAATGAATTTGTCCTAAAGATTAGACAGAAGTGAGCCTGGAAAAGTCTGGAGGAGTTTCATAAAAAGAGGAAAACAAATTTTTATGATCAGAAAAAACTATATCCACAATCCACCTGTACACCTGTGGTCTGAGATGCCCAATATAAGGGCAAAATAAGTGTCATGGACTGCATTGAAGGTATCATGGAATCAGAGATCTGTGTTTTTTTCCACTTGGAAACACAATTATTTTAAAGTGTCATAGCTGCTGGCTCTGGAATTATTGCTAACAGAGGGTTTCAGAGGCTTACACAGATTCACAGCCCTCTGTGATCTCATCACACCTGGGAACCACAAGGTCTCCACTGGTTTAGGTACTTACAAACATGGAGCCAGCAGAGAACCATTATCAAAAATACCCAGGAGTACAAATTGCACATTGCCCAGAGCCTGCAATTGTTTCTGCTCACCAGTCACCTACAGACAAGAGTGCTGTAGATGTCATACCAAAGCAATAAAGTATATAGGAGACACCTGCAGGAGAAGTTAGTTTGCCTTTAGAGCTGTAGGAAAAACTCCTCCAAGAATTAGCAGAGATCAACTTCACTAACTTGCTGAAGTCAGATCAAAAAATGCAATCTGAAAAACCAGATTTGCCAGTCTCTTAAGAGTGAAGATCAATAGTGGCGTGCAATTGAATTTAAACCTGTCTCACAGACTCCATGTCCAGCTTTACCAATGATCAAACTTAATTCATCAAGAACTGCTCAGTGAATCAATAGCTTAAACATGAATTTTAGACATTAAAAAAAAAAGAAAAAGATTTCTTTAGCTACTGAATGCAAACCATCTAGTAACTGATTAACAGGCATTGATGTTGAAGCCCCAGAGCTATAGCAGGTAACTATAAAACACACCAACTATCCAACTAACCGAAATTCCTTATCAACGGCTGTTTCAGTCCTCCAATGTATTTATTACCCTTCATATAGTTGTCTCAAGGGGATATAAAGCAACAAAAAGTAACTGCACAAATACAGTTTCTTCCTAAGCACTTCAATGAAAACACAGGGAAAACTGACAATCAACAAAAGCAATTGCTTAAAGTACTTTGATTTATCACAAAGCACTTCACCTCTGACTTCCCTGAACTGATTCCTGAGCGGGAACTTACAAAACACTTCAAATATGATCCTAGCAACTAATGATTTATAGTTTACTGATCTATGAGTTATATACTTGGTAGAAGTATATTATAGATGTCTCATATTCCATAGAATATGTTTCCCTCTCCTCTTCCCTCTCTCTGAAGGAGAGGCCCAGTTACCTCTACCCTTGTTCCTCATTGCTAAACAGGGCACCTAGATAAAGTGCCATAAGCTGCCATTTGGTTTTGACAACTGTTACTTTTATATCAGACAAAGACTAAGGGCTTTTATACCTCGAAACTTGTTTGTGTGCAACTGCACTAGCTGATAACCCCACAAATTTTGCCTCACTTTAACTCACAAGGCAAACAAATGTTGAGCTGTCAATATATAAACATATATAACACAGGCAGCAGATTTCTCTGCAGGTCACTAGCACGAAGCTCGAGCTGCTTTGCATGTGATTTTCCCTTACATGTACATCTGAGGTACTATATGCTAGCCAGAACCTGAGTTTTGTACCTCTTTTGGTCTAAATGCAAAGCAGATTGAGAGTTTTGTCTTTTCCTCTTCATAACATTGAGATACACACTTAACTGAATCTCTCAAGAAAATGCAAACACAGTACAAAACCCCCTCAGATATGCGGTTGGTACTCCTCACATATTCACTAACTTCCAGAAAAGAACTCTCCTCCCTCCCCACCAACATCTCTGAGGTGAAAAGATTCCCTGAATGCCATTTTCCCCTGCTGTAGGACTGGATAATGGGATCCATCCAGGTTCTGCAACTCTGGAGCACTTGAGGTTAGTGCAGGTGTCTAACAAATGATGACAGATACATTAACTTACTTGGTTCCAGCGTACAGTTGGTTAAAAAACTGAGCAGTAATCATTGCAGCATACCAAGAAATAGCCACCATGGAGCAAAGACCTACCAGAAAAAGTTTAAAAAGTTTAAAAAGTACACAGGTGAATGATTCCTTTAATGGCTGTAACAGATTTAAACCAAGAAAAAGTTTATTTCATTTAGTTTGGCTGGGAAAGCAATACAAGGTATCAATAGTGCTCTCATTTCAGCTTCAATATTACCTGCTAAAATATAAAGAAATCCTCCTGTGACAGTAAACTTCATTTTTCCATCTTCATCACTCAACCCAATGTTTGTGCACTTCATACCAAGCAGTGAGAGTACTGCAGCTAAGAATCCCAAAAGGATGGAAGTAATCATCAAGGCACGGCATGCCTGAATGTGAGCTAAGGCAGAAAAAGAGAAAACAAATCAGGATCTACACAAAAATTACATTAATCTTGTGCTGAAAAAAATAAAAGTGATTAGAGGAAGTGACAAAATTAGCAGGTGTGGTAATGAGTGAACCTTGTCAAACTTTGTCATATGGTTCAGAAAAGTGTCCAAACCCAAGTGGGTTTAGCCTTCAAGTCAAAGAGATTTGAGAGCTGAACAATGCCTATACTTTATAAGCTCAGTAAATCCTCTTGTGTCTTTAGTAAATCCTGAAAAACTACTCATCTCTTACATCCCAGTGAAAATGCCTAGTGGTATTCATGGTCATTTGCAGGAGCAGTGAAAGTCTCCTACTCACAAGTCCTTCTGAATTCCTGGCATGTGTGCAGCTGAGTGCACAGGACACATCTGAAATCCAGGTGATAGTCAAGGTGTGCAAGGCTCTGGCACTACTGAGGAACTGGAGAAAGGTGCCAGCTTTGCTGCTTCCAGGGAGAGACAGGAAAGAATCATGCTCAAGTTAGCAGTACACTTTAAACTCTGCAACAAACAGGAGCTGAGTGCATCTGAGAGCTGCAGCACTTCTGCCTGACACATTCTGTGGAGAGGTTACAGCTGCTGTGGAACATCAGGGAATCTGGTATGCTGGCAATTCTGCATCCTTTAGCTCCTGCTCTTCACATCTAGGTATCAATTGCACAGAAACCAGGACTAGATTATCAATCAGCCCAAGAAAGAAGGGGGGACTTTGGGCTCCTTTAAAAGGGCACCCTGCATTTGGCAGGCTCCAGATCAAATGGCATTTCAGCACCTTTGTTGTGACATTAACATGCCAAGCATCACAACCTGGAAGGGTCACAACTGCTAACTTTGTTGATTTGATTAAGTTCTCTTCCAACCTAAATGATTCTAAGACTCTATAATTTCAATCATATGTCGGAAGGGTCAGACCTGATTCCAGCTGGACACTCACATCATTGATGCCAGCATTTAAGCTCTTGCTCCCTGACCACCTCCACATCCTCCACAATAATCTGCTGTCTAGTTCTGCAGTGGAGTGAGCTGTAACTCTGCAGACAACAAAAATCAGACTGAGAGACAGGAGGCAGAGTGATACTCACACTCCAACTCAGCCTAAGGTGGCTTAAGAGTACTGCTCCTACTGATGCCTTAACTTTTAGCTTTTATATTTTTTAGATTCTGTTCTGTTTTGGTTGGTAGTTTTAGGTTTCATATTAACTGCTAGTGAGCTGTCTTCACAGAGCTGGCAGACAGAACAATTTCTTCTCCAGTTTGATACCAAAGACAACTTTCAGGCCCAAGAACAAAAACAATGGTGAAGTGAGAAATAGAAACAAAGAGGATGGATCTTCATAACCTGAAGTTATAATTAGACAATTAACTCCAATATGCTAATGGACCAGAACTTATAAAAGTGTGAGAGCTCATGACTGGTCATCCATTTTGTGCCCATTTTGGGTTCATCTTGGCTGTGGCCCAGCTGGGCTCTTGTGCAGCCCAAGTGTGCCCAGTGAGGCCTTTTAATAAATCCCTGCTTTATCCTTTTGCTCTGGCTGGGCTCTGCTCCAGCTCAGCCTCCAGAAGGCATCACTACAAGCTTAAGAGTTACCAAAGATAGCAATAAGAACTCATGAGATAAATATACAGAATTAAAGGCTAAAATCATTTGAGAAGTTAATGCTTTGTTAAGCACTAATTTAAAAATTTTCATGGAAAAAATAAAGACAGTAGTAAAAGTGGAAAGAACCCCTCAAAATACCACTGACAGTTTGAGGTTTCTGCCTGCAGAAGATACTGTTAAGATAAGTACTCAACAACACTGCTTTCAGGTTTGGGATCTTGGCAATCACCATGGCAATCACCCAGCAAGGTCCAACAACTCACATTTCAGCTCTTGGTGACTCCTGCAGTGTTAGATGGACTCGCCATATCTTTCCAGGACACACAAGCTTGCAAACCAATGGGAAAGAGATTTCATACAACTCTTCCACAGTACCATAACCTCAACAGCCTTAACTGAGGACCTTAGTTCACAATTCAGAAAAAACTTAGCTCATTTAACATGATACAAAGTCAATTAGTTTTATTAGTCCACACCAATTGTAAGAAATTAGCCCCAAATCCTGTCATTGGAAAAAACACCTGTTGAACCAAAAATGGAGTTTACAAGACTTTGGCAACTAGTTATTCAAATGTTTGACTTAGTTGTGACTAGAGTAGCCAATCACGGTTTCAGTTTTGTGCAATATTGCATTTAAAAAGCTCCCACTTTAAATATTTGTCATTTTAGACTAATTAATTAGTGAACTCAAAAGCATTAAATTGGTTTAAAAGAACCAAGTCTGACTTCTCCCATACATGAAGTAAAACCCAGAAGTATTCCACATAGCTCAGTTGCCAATAAGGAAACTTTCGTGGAAAATCTTCCTTGTCCTTCTGATGAGAGGTAACAAAGACACTTTTGTTTTTATTTTTTGCCCTTCCTCCAGTCCCTGGCATCCTCGCAACAGTTTCAGTTAAGTTTCTAAACAGGAATTTGAAACACACCTAAACTGACCATGGTAATTTTTAATCTGCCTTGGTTCATATCTGCAAGCACTGTGGATGTTTCTAGAGGTCCCACTGTCTGCTGAGCCCTTGTTGTTACCAAACCCATTTTCTTCCTCTTTCCAGCTATCCTTTCAACGGTTACTACCACCCAGTGTCTTCTGACTTTTCTTTTTCAGATTTCCTTTCTAAAAATGTTTTATCTTCACTGTCTTGCAAGATGTTTTTCCCTTCCCCTTCCCCCTGCCTTTACCCCTCAACTATTCTGCCATCTTCTCAATTGCAGGACTGATCTCCTCTTCAACAGATCAAACCTAATCTTCAAACATTCACTTCAGAGCCTGTCTCAGTCATTTACTTTCTGGCCCCACTTTTCTCCTTCCTGCTGGCTCCATATTATTATCTGTAGCTCTCAGGAGCCCTGCTGTTGCTTGCCTTCTGTTCTGTTTGCTTTAACACTTGTGGTGCTCTTCTCTGACCTCTACCACATTCTTTCAAACCCATTTTTTTCTCCAGATGTTAATCTCCTGTAGGCCCATGGCCCAAATCTTCATATACTCTCAGAGGCAAGACCCCATTTAAACACATCAATGACAAAGATGCTGCCTGGAGTCAGTGGCATTAAGCTACAAACCAGCCCTTGGAGTGGTTTTTACAAGAACCAAATAAAATCACAGAATCATTAAGGCTGGCAAAGATCTTTCAGATCACCAAGTCCAACACTAACCCAGCAGTGCTGGTGCACACTGACATAAGTGCTCTGCAGAGGATAATGTCCAGTGGAATGATCCTGCTGTTACTGAGGCTAAGATGTTTAAATAGGGTTATGTTATCTAAAAGCAATTGTTAGAGAAGACTGAAAGATGAAAAGAACAGATTATTCCCTAAATACTGGACACAGTTTCAGAGAATTCTATGCGAGTGGTAGAGCTGGTCAACAACAAGCCTTTACTTCAGATTGAGGGAGAAAGTGAATTTAAGACTTCATTCCTACTAATCCTATGTTACAAATTCTTCAGATGAGGAGTGTGCCCCTCCCTATAGCCACCTCCTAGGGCAGATTCAGCAAGAAGGAAGGCAATTTTATTCCAGAGAAGTATCTACATACTGAATTATTCAAGATTAATAGAAAATAGCTTTACTGTGTATAAACATGCTTACCATCCACAGAATATTGCCTAGATGGACATTTGAGGACAACAATAATTATGATGAAGTCTGATACAGAGGACAGGGGCAAGCACATCAAAATTTCCTGGTATTTAAAACCACATCCAAATAGACTTTAGTTAACAAGCCCTGACAGTAGTTAGCATTAGTTAACAAGCCTAATCATATATTAATTTATAGCATATACTCCTCCTATAACTTATAATACATTATAATATGTACAACACATAATCATGAGTTTCTTGGATTATCTATTCAGTCTCAACTTACAAAAACCACTACCACTTCTAAGCTAAAAAAAGTATTTCCTATTACATGAAAAACCTCCAGCTACAGTACATTAGCTATGAAGTACTGCAAAAGAAGGTCTATACAATAATTCCAAATAAATAAATAATTACAAAATGTCTCCTACTAAGACATCCCATGAGATGCTAGAGAAGAGATTACAACCCACTTCAAGTGCCTGTTAAACACTTAAACACTTGATCAACTGACTTTATTTGCCTTATTTTATAGCCTTTCCTAACACGTTTGACACATTCTGCTGCTTGAGAGATTTTTATTACTTCAGCCCACAAAGTCCTTCTTGGCCAGTATTTTCCAGTATTACCAGATCACCAAAACAAAAGCCTTATTTCTTTTGCCAATAAGTTTTTAAGCAATCTAAAGAAGGCTGCACAAAGTCACCTACCAGGCAGTGCAAGCATACTGTCAAAATCCCTGCAGTTGGATACTCCAGTGCTGTCTTCTGCACAGCTCTTCCACAGGTTTTCAAACAACGTAGATGTTGTGATCACAGAACCATGTATACTGGAGACTTTCCAGTAATTATTTGGCAAAGTAGCTCCAATAACTGCCAGCCCACCCAAGCACAAAAGAAAGCCAACAATTTCCAATGCAGCAGTCATGCTTGTGAGCAGTAACAGTTAAATATCCTTATAATTAGATTACAATCAACTGAAGCCTTTCAGAAGCTTCCTTGCTGTTTTATCTCTGGGTTTCACTCCAAAATGAGTCTACCTTTGCTCTTTGCTCTTTCCCTATAGATAAGGCTTCCTGGGCATGACAATAAGAAGTGGGAGCAGTTAATGATAAAGATATTAGCATGTAAAAAAAGTTACAATATTAATTCTTTTTCTAATAGGAAGTGAAAAATGAGCCTATTCTTTTTCTCAGCCTAGAAAGTCCAGTCAGTATTTCTACAAAATACCTGGTAAGAGTGATAATATAGGCAAATATTTTCTTTTCTGAAGTCAACTAGATTTTACACTAGATTAAAATTGCTTGTAATTTTATTATTGCTGTCAAATCAAAAAGCTTTTGTGTAGTATTTTCTTAAGTATTCAAACATAAAACAGCTTGAGAACAGAAGCTTTATACTTCTGCTAGAAAATATAGCACAGTTTTTGGAGTTATGGTCATAAGTAATCCACAACAACTGTACTGCCAGCTTCTTTCAGGAAGGTTAAGTTTCTGGATGAGTGGTTTCCATTAATATTTTACTGTCTATTGATCTATAGCTAGACACATTCAGTCTTAAAAATAGTCTCACTTACACTGTACAATTGTACAATGTATTACAATTACAATAATGTATGTGCCATGGAATTGAAATATAAGGAAATGAAGGAGCTAGTGTGACCTGTCTCAAAAGGAATAAAATTATGAAGAAAAACAACTGTAAGAAAAATAATACACATCAGCAAATTGCATCTGCTTGTTGGAATATTTTAGGATTGAAAAAAAAGCTGTTGTAGGCAAAGCATATGTTAAACTCAGTTTAGTTGCTTCTGCTCTTGGCTAGACCAAATTGTAGACTCAATTTACATCACACACTCATGTTAATACCTTAAAGTACTTGTGGATCCAAGTAGGGTTAACCATCTCTTGCAGTGATAACCTGCTCTTATCTCCAGGAAATGGAGTCAGAGTTTCTTCATAAAATAATTCTGCTATGATGCAACATGGTAACAGATTCACAGCATTTATGTAAACACTACCAGAAAGATTAGCCTTAGAGAGAGCCACAACTTGTCCCTGACAGGAATTAATTGTTTTTCATCAAAATTCACTGGTCTCTTTGCTGTAGGTTCAGCTGCCAAAGTTGCCACTAACAGTGCCACTAAGACATTTTGGCTCCCATGGCAGTCAAGAGGATCATTGCCATTGATTTAAACAAGGCCAGATTTGGCAGTGTGATCCTGTGCAGCTCTAAACATGTAATCTTTTTAAGGACACCAGATAGTGTGTGGTCAGAATTGATCTCAGGTGACTGTTACAGAATTCCCTCCTTCTGCTTAGTCACTGCAACTTGAAAAATGATGGCATAGTAAGATGAACACACTGTACCAGTACCCAGGAGTATTTGCATTTCATTAAAAGCCCTTCAAAGAGTTTCCAGCTAATTTACCCATACACTGGTGCTATGCTGGTGATCTCAGCAATCACTTCTGCTGACAGCACTTTCAAAGGTGAGACAGTTGGGACCTTGAGTCAAGTGTCCCTGGCTGTTCTACTGCTGCCAAGGTTAGAAATAAAAAACTAAGAGCATCATTTTTAAAAAATCTCTTTCTAGTTAAGAAACGTATTTCAACAGGCAGTCAGAAAACACACATTTAAAAAGGAAAGATTAAACTACATGCATGAATTTTCCTACACAGTACCAGACACTTTAATAATTCCCTTCAGGAAATCCCTCTCCAATGTGTTAAAGAAAATAACGCTATTCTTTACTAAATTTTGTAAACTGTGGCTTGTTGAGCAATGGCATAACAGCCAGTAGTGCTCTGCAAGAAGCTCTGCATCAGCAATGCTTAAGAGTTGGTGTTGACAGCTTCACATCAGCACCTTCCACAGCCTGGTAGCTTTCCTTTGGGCTTGCTCTAACCTGTTTGGTTGAACCAAATGCTGTCACTGTCGGCCCCATCTCATCACTCTAATTTCCAGAAACTTAAGGCATCCTGGTATCTACACAGAGAAGGCCCTGGGGAGGAGCTGAACATGTGCCAGGACGATGTGAAAAGCTGACATTGCCTCTGATGCAATGAGCAATGTTTATAAAATCCTTGGGAGCATATGATTAGCCTCCTTTTGAGGCTACAAAAATGGCCTCATTACAGCATGCTGATACTTATTCTTAAACTGACATCCTCATTATGAAAGCAGATGAGGCCACCAAAGCAAGGGCACTGCAGAAGAACCATGAACATGCTGAATCCTGAGAGGCAAACTCTCACCCTTTAGAGATCTGCCTTACAGTTAGGCAGCTCTGACTTCAGGGAAGTCCACATCTGTGTCAAGAAAAACAAGGCTCATAGTCTGTGACACGTGGTATTTTTAAAGTTTAAGCACTGTACGTTCAGAATCAATCTGCTGGAGGAGTCCAGACAAATAGCAATGACAGCAATCAGGAACCTATAAAGCACGGAAGACTTGAAGAAATTATATTAACATCACTCATAAAGTGATTGCACAAAACTGAATGTTGTAAAAGAATAAATGCAACGTTCCATTTAGGACAGAAAGCTTGACAAAATATTATTTTCAAAGGCTACAGTGTTACTGTTTGTACAGTTTGATAAGGAAAGAACTTCAATGCCAGTCCTTCCCAGTCCTTTACCAGAAAGAAAGATATTTTTAAAATCCAGAACAATTCAAATACTTTCCTGTCCCTACTGAGACATTTCTTTCTAGCTGTAGATAAACTACCCTGCTAGCATGGTCGACCCTAGAAAACACAGAAGCATCCTTTGCACAGATGCATTTTTAGTCTAAGCTTGCCACCTTTAAGGAATTCCAGAAAAAATATCCAGGTACAAAGTTTTAGCACAAAGTATCAAATCAGTTCTGGAATATCTAATAATTCCTGTCTCACACCAAAACACAAACACCATTGCTCATTGAACTATGATCTGCTTGTATTGAAGAATTAGGCTGAGTTAAAAGATGCTATTTCTTTCAAAGCTATTTTTAAAATATTCTCAGATGTCCTGTATAAGACCCATACCTCGATGTCAACACACCAGAGAGGGCAGCAAAGCCACAGCAGTGAGTGAGCTGAACTGCAGGGTGAAACACTGGTTTAATGGTGGCCCTTTAACCTCTCTGCAACCACTACAGGATTTGGCCATACTAGATCCCCTGGGACCCCTCTGTGCCCCCCAGCCTGCTAACACACTGTCCAGAAAGAAGGAATGAATCCATCCTTGGATTTTATAAACCTCTGCCATGACCACTTACGGTCTGAACTCAGCATGTAGAGAAATTTCTTGCACTGCACTGATCCAACAGCAGAGGCTGCACAGTCCATCCAAAGACCTTCAGAAATCCACTCTGCAGTAACCAGCTCTGTTGTGGTGTCCAAAACTTTCCATCTGCTGGACATGGTAGTAACAAGCAGTGTGGTGAATCCTGCTAAAGCCAGCAGCAATGCACAAATCTGTAGACAGGATGATGCCATTGCCACAGAAGTTTTCTTCCAGGAGGTCTCTCAAAATTTCTGGTATTTGAAACCTGTTGAAACAGTTCATACACACACCATGTATGGAGTTAGCTTTACACAAGCCTGACCTTTACAAAAAAATCCAAAAAATGCCTACCTACAAAATGATGCATCACATAAGGGAATTGTAGAGCTGGAATCTAGATCCCATCAGGTAACTGGAATAATTGAATATTCTATACATTTTTTCTCAGGAAAACTTTTATTATTTGATTGGAATTAATTTCAATAATTATTGTACATATTTACCACAAAAAAATGCAACAGGACACAACCAAAGAGTTCCCTAATTTTAATTTGCAATGTTTCATCCATTCGTTACTTCTTTGCTAACTCAAAATTCATTTAAAAATGAAAACCATCAAATGTAAATTATTCATCTCCCAATTATAATATCTACCGATACAAATGTAAAGCAAGATAAATCGTGATACTCACGTTTATGGTATGTTTCTAACCCTTTTCCTCTGCTAGTGTCAGCACTTTGTGAGAAGCGATTCGATCACCCAAGTGAAAGTTTTGTACTCTTTAGGACCTTTGTCCCATTCTAAAAATCAAGGACCCAGGGCCAAAGCTGTGTCCAACTGTTGCACAAAGATCTGGCATGGGTTTTTGCTATAGCAAAGTGTCAGTGAAAGGGAAAATTACCAGAAAGTTATGTAAATTAGTACCAAATATACTCAGATTTACCTGGCCTATAATTTGCTTTGTCAGGGCCACCGAGCTGCCCAGGCACAATCAGAGTGCAAAGCAGTGCAGAAACATTGCTACAATTTCCACAACGGCTGTTTTTACCTGAAATTTTTATGCATTTGTTTTGGGATGCATCCTAAAGAAGAAATATGCAGCTGGAAGAGCTGTCCCCTGGGTGACATTACAAACCAAACCCTTTGTGACTGCAGCCATGGCCTGAGGTAGGACAGACGCCCCAGACTCATGAGACTCATGGCCAAAGGAGGTCTGGCAGCCTGGGACAGCTCTGCAGCCACTTTGCTGCTGCAGTTCCTCCTCTCTTTGCCTTCCTCTGTCTCAAGGAGCCACTCTCACTCACCCTTTCCAGACCCTGTTGCTACCACACAAACCCCATAGGACTGCCCAGGTAATCCTTTATCCCAACAGCACTCCATCCCCTTTCAACCCATTCCATGGACACCCTACCCTACAGGAGCTGATTGTATCAGCTCTCACACAGTGCCATGTTTGTAAGTTTGAGGTGATGGCACAGATGATAGCAAATACGCATTGCAGCTGTCCAAAGGAGAATGACAATAAACTAAACACAAAGAAATACACAAGGTCCAGAGCATCATCCCTCACAAAATACACACATAGGCTATAGCAGTAAGAACTGTAATGTGATAAAAACAAATTCTGGGGGAGCGAAAAGGATCATTGTAACATTAAAAACAGCACAGTCAAAATGTACATGGTTTCAACACAGCGCAGGAAGGGTTAGCAAAGAAAAACATTGAAGTCACTTAAATAAACAAATTACTCCTGATAAGGTCTTTGGAAGCAAAAATGTTAGAGTGTCTAAAGGGGAAAGTTAAAAACCTTTTTTACTTCTTTTTCATTTTGTTAGATAGAGAAAAAGAAAAAGAGCATTGATTACAACACTGGTGTCATTTGTATTTATATATTTTTAACATCAGCAATATATGTCTTTGAACCTACTAATCACTTCTTCAGGCAAATTCTGAGGCTGACCCATGGCCATCAGCACAATCAGAAATAGATAAAATGCAAATTTAAATACAGTACTAAACCACTTAGAGCAGTTTCCCACCATAGCTCACAGAGGTTTTCTCCGGTCAGAGTCTGACCTTGGGGTGAGAAGGCAAACTCTTTTCACTACTAGTTAGGGGGAAAAACAGTTTAAAAAATAAAAAAAGAGGAACAATTTTAATTCATTTCCTACCACTTCCAAAGAATATGACTTTGTAACTTCGCTCCAGAAGTTGTCATAACATCTTAATAACTCAATCAGTCTTTATAGCCACTTGCAATTACAATATGCAGATCGCTCTCATCTTGCTATTAACTTTGCCTTCACACAACAAACTACAAAATAACTTGGGTTGGAAGGGGCACACGGCTGCCAGCCTCGCACTAAAGCAGAGTTTCAGTGTTGGGTCGAGTCACCCAAGCCTTATCCAGTCCCAACGGAGCAGTCTCCAGAGCTGGAATTTGTACAACACTCCTGTGCAGCATGTTCCTCACACCCCTGCAGAACTTTTCCTGCTGCAATACGTGACTGCTGCCTCTCGCCCTCCACGTGCACCCTTGAGATAAACCACTGTTTATCCTGCTGCTGCATTTTGGCAGCTCTGTACTCTGTCTGGTGGTCCAGGCGTGACTGACAGCGTGTAGGTGGCTTTGCTGTCCCACGAGTATCTCCAAAGCAAAACAGGCCACCAGAAAAGTGCACACAACTTCTTCAGACTTACAAGCTACATTCAAAGCAAACATGTTTTCTTTTGCCATTTAATTTCAGGAGGCTGGCAGTGTGTACAGCGGACTGTTCTCTGCTAGCACAGCTCTCCAGCCCTGCAGAGATGGTGCTGGGAAGAGCAAAGAGCAGGAACTCCAGCCAGCAGCAAGGAGACAACAGGGCAACAGTGGCACCTGCTCAGGCATGAGTGGGTAACTACAGAATCATGGAATCACCAGGGTTGGAAGAGACCTTCCAGATCATCCCGTCCAACTGTCCACCCAGCACTGCCACTGTACCTGTAAGCCACTAGACTGCATCACCCAGCACCAGGTCCAGATTCCAGATGCCTTTTGAGCATCTCCACCACCTCTCTGGCAATCTGTTCTGATGCCTAACCCCCTGAACAGGGAAAAATGTGTTTCTAATATTTAATCTGATTCTGCTGCCTCAAAGCCATTTCCTCTGGTCCTCTCACTGCAGACACAGCAAAGGAGACTGGCCCCGTGTCACCACAGCTTCCTGCCAGGGAGTTGTACAGAGCAAGGAGGCCCCTCCTGAGCTCCTGGAGACTAAAGAACCCTGCCTCCCTCAACCACTCCTCACGAGACAATTTTATAAATCTCTCACAAGCCTCACTGGACACACTCCAATGTCCTTTCTAAAGTGAGAGACCCAAAAGGGCATGCAGAACTCAAGGTGTGGCATCACCCATGCCAAATACAGGTGATGATGACTTCCCTGGTCCTGCTGGCTAAACTATTCTTGATGCAGGTACGGGGAAGAGCCTGGCAGGATGTGGTGGGGTGAGAATCTGGTCATCCAGCAGCCTTTTGCTGGAGCAGCCTGGTGGTGAGATGAGGTGAGATGAGGTGAGGTAAGATGAGGTGAGGTGAGATGAGGCGGAGCAGGGCAGAGGAGCCCGAGGAGGCAAGGTGCTGAGGTGTGGCAAGGTGATGTGGAGCCACATGCTGAGCAAGGCAATACTGAGGCAGCAGCTCCAGCCTCCACCTGGCCTGCTGGGCTGCTGCAGACTAGGAGGAAACAGGCTCTGCCTCTTCCATAAGGCTTCTAGAGAACACTACAATAAATCAGCCCTGTAGAGAGACCTTGATAAATCAGAGGGCTGGGCGATCACCAACTGTGTGAAGTTTAAAAATGGAAAGTGCTGGATTCTGCACCTGGGATGGGACAACCCCAATGTACCTACAAACTGGGAAAGCAGTGCCACGGAAAGGGACCTGGGGGTCCTGGTCAATGGCAAGTTGAATATGAATCAGCAGTGCCCTGGCAACCAGGAGGGCCAGCTGTGTCCTGGGGGGCAGCAGGCACAGCATCGCCAGTCAGGCCAGGGTGGGGATTGTCCCACTCTGCTCTGCTCAGAGAAAGCCTCACCTTGAGTCCTGGGGTGAGTTTTGGGCACCACAATATAATGAAGACATGAAGCTATTCAAGAGTGTCCAAAGGAGGGCCACAAGGATGGAGAAGAGCCGTGAAAAGCCATATGAGAAGAGGCTGAGGACACTGTTCTGCCTGGAGGAGACTGAGGGAACCCCTCATTGCAGTCTGCAATTTCCTCGTGAGGGGAACAGGAGGGACAGGCACTGGGCCCTGGTGGCCTGGGACAGGACCCCAGGGAATGGCCTGAAGGTGTGTCAGGGCAGGTTTTGGTTGGATATTAGAAAAAGGTTCTTCATTCAGAGGGTGGTTGGGCAATGGAATAGGCTCTCCAAGGAAGCAGCCACATTACCACACCTTACAGAGTCTAAGGAGCATTTGGACAACACTCAGGGGTACATGGTGGGATTCTTAGGGATGGTCCTGTGCAGAGCCAGTAGCTGGACTCGATAATCCTTATGGGTCTCGTCCAACTCAGCATATTTTGTGATTGTGTGAAATCACAGCAGCCCCTGGCTCACCAAGGGGGCAGCGGCGGTGAAGGCGCCGCCACGCTCATCATGGCGGCAGAGCAGGCACCACCCACCCGACATGGCGGCCCCGAGGGGCTCCGACCCGGCGGCACCGCCCGCTGAGCCCCGACGGCGGCTCCGGGAGCCGGGCGGGCGCTCATCGCCCCGCCGTGCGGAGCGGCCCGGGAGCCGCGGGGAGCCGCGCCCGCCCTTTGCCATG
>VZTB01008513.1:609019-626123 GCA_013397245.1 Thryothorus ludovicianus | reverse complement strand
CGGCCGCCCCTCGCCGCGCCGCCTGGTGAAGCCGCTGCTGTTCACCGTAGGGGTAAGTGGCTCCTGCGGGCCGGGTGCTGTGCCTGGCTGGGGGAGCGGGTCGGTAAGGAACATACTCCATCTGTCTCAGGGGAATGCTTCCTTCCTGGGCGTCGCTTTCCTCTACCTCAAAGTTAATGCAAGGCTGTTGGCCAGATACTGTGGCGTTATACTGAGCTAATACAAAGTAACTTCAGCTAAATCACTGGAAATGATTGTAAAGGTATCCCAGTTTCATTCCATTTCGGTGAACTTAGTAATTTCATTGTCCAGTTTTGTTTGTGAGCCTTTTTGATAAAGCATCATCCCGTGACACTGAACATTCAGTAAACCTGAGGAAATGGCCTCAAGGTGCACAAGAAGAGATTTAGATTAGATATTAGGAAAAAAAAAACAAAACAGAAGGGGTTGCAAAGCTTTGAAGCAGGCTACCCAGAGCAGTGGTGGAGTCCCCATCCCTGAAAGTGTTCGAAAAACACGTGGATGTGGCACTCGCGGACATGGTGAACTCGGCGATGGTGCTGGCTTGACATTTGGACTTAGGCGTTTAAAGGCGTTTTCCAGCCTTAAGGACTCTGTCAGGCTGTGAGTCCCGCTGGTCAGCGGTGCGCTGGCACCGCCCGGGGTGTGGCATTAGCCCGGGGTGTGGCATTATTAGCCCGGGATGCCCCCGGCTGCCTCGGCCGGGTGCTCGGGGTGCAGCGGTCCCTGAACCCGTGTCCGGTATCCCCAGTTCACAGGCTCGGCCTTCGGCTCCGCCGCCATCTGGCAGTATGAGTCGCTCAAGTCGCGCGTCCAGACCTACTTTGAGGAAGCTCGAGCGGACTGGATGGATAAAATGCGGCCGCAGAAGAGAGGCGACTTCAGAAAGCAGGTACACAGAGGCCGGGCTGCTCGCACGGGGGCGGATCCCTGCGGGACTGCGAGGCACAGCCGCATCTCTCCTCTGGTGTGAGCATCGTTTGTACAACAGATACTCGTCCTGGTTTTTCTGATTTGAAACTTGGAGAAATATTGGCTTCTCAAAAAATTACAGTAGATAAGTTGACTTGCAAGAAAACCTGATAGAATTAGTTCTAGACAACTAACTCAATATCACTGCAAAAGTTATAGCAGAAAAATAGAGAAAAATACCATCTTCACACAAAACTGCAGGAAAGGGAGATCAGTAGTAGGAATTTGTTCATCTAAACTAGGTACCGTTTGCTTTTTTACCGTAAAAAATACCCCAACAAATGTTCTTGCTGGATCTTAAGTGCTCTCAAAAATGAACATGAATTCCCAGAGGACAGAACTAGATAAAGTTCTCAGTCTTATGCTTAAGACTTTTCTGTGCTCTGACTTCTGAAATGCATGTGTATTTTCTGCCTCTAAACCCTTAAAAATACAAGGTTTTAGAGAGCTTTTTTGGTTTTAAGAGCTGACATTTCCACACTAGTACTTTTGAGTTTGGGCATAAAGAACGAAATGAAGTGCTGCAATATTTGTTACAAGTTTAGTTGGCATCCCAAAATAAGCAGTCATTTAGTTTTTAATTAAGTATGCTTAAAACTAACCTAAACATTCATGTATGTTTGCATTTGTTTCAAGGTCACTACTGGCCTGTGACAGACCAGGCTTGATACTCTTTGAGGTCTGCTTGTCCAAGGGAAATAGGGCTGAGCTGGAGCTGGAGAGGCTCAGGATCCTGGGTAGGACACAGCAGCTGTTTTTCAAATGTGTATGGTGCACACCAGCACTGCTGTGGAAATGGGCACATGGGATAGCCCTGGTGGGCAGCAGAGCTCCATGTGGCTCCTCACTCACAGCCCCCACAAACCCCTTGTGGGCTAGGGGAAGAAGAAAAGCAAGAAAACTTGGGAGTAAAGATAAAACAATCACCAAAAATTGTTTAGGAAGTGTGAGAAGAGAGAAGAAATCAAGTGATGCATAGGCAGTCACTCACAATCTCCTGTGGAATGACCAGTCATGAACAACCAGTTCATGAGAAAAATATGTTAAAAGTCCTGAAATCCATTCTTTTGGGTTGGCATTTTTTGGTAGGAAATATCTCTGGTTAGTTCAGGTCATCTGCTTGGTTGTGTCCCCTTCCAGCCTGTTGTAACCTGCAGGGGCAGAGTGAGAAATGCAAAAGATCTTGATGTTGTGCAAACACCATGCACTAAAATGTAGAACATTAAGTGTAATCATGGTGGTCTTGGTCAAAAATCTAAAACACAGAACCATGTACAAGCTGCTAGAAAGAAAATTACCTTTATGCCAGCAAGCTTTCTTGCTTGGTGTATATGAACTGCAGGGGAGATTACCATCAGCACTTAATATTTTTAATTAATTATGCCTTTATACTTTTGTTTTCCTTCAAAACCTGAAGGGGAAGATCTGGTGATTAGTTATCCAAGAAAGAAAGCTAAACTGCCCTATTGTTAATAGGCTTAAACTCCCAATCCCCATCTTCAACGGGTAAGTTCTATTTCTAAGAGTTCAGGATTCCCCCTGTTGTTTCTGAGGGCTTATAATCCTTGTATTTCAGAAAAATCATGTATGTTCTGTGTTGTTATACTGAAGAATATCCTCTGCCAGAGAATTAAACAAAAAATGCAGTGAACTTGTTACTTTGATATCAAATAGCGAATCCTTTGTTTCATACCCCATTACATCTCCTGCCTCCAACTTGCAGATAAATTTTATGATATTGTCCCCATCATTATGGTTGGAAGGTCATTGAGGTAGCAACAAAATATGTGTCCAAAATGATTACAAAAGCTGAGGAAGGGAAAGGGGAATGCAATTTGTCTGTGGGCTGACTGCGCTCAAAATAAACTTTTTCAGGGGTTTTAAACTTGGAGGAGGGCTGGGTGAACTGGACGCAAGGGGGAATGGATTCCACATCTTGTGAGCCACCTCTGCAAAAGTGATCCTGGCACAAAAGTGGAATCACTCAAAGGTGGGTGGTGTGATGTTAGCATTAGGGTGAGGCTTAGTCGAGGCAGGATTTATGCTAACTTTGGCTAATCTGCTAAAGTCAGCATTATGGGCTAGAACTTTGTTTAATGCAAGCAGGGTAAACCCATTGGAGTTGTGTAAAAGGATATAACCCTATTCTTTTTGAAGAAATTCTTCATGCTGGGGTATTCTAGGAAAAGGAGGGTAGATAGCTGTTCTTCACTAAGGAAATGTCAACTTGAAAAGCTAAAGCAATCAGAAGTAAAAAGAATGGCAACTGATTTACTTCACAGATTTCAAAGAAATGCTTTCCATTCTTAAAAATGTGTAAGCTTACATGGCTGTTTTTGAAATTGCAAGTGCTTCACAGTGGCATTCATGGACAACAATTCTGTTTCAGGTTAACAGCTGGTGGAATAACCTGACTGAGGGTCAGCGGACTGTGACAGGTTTGTGTTAGCTTACAAGTATTAGACATTCACAGGAAGAGAAATATGGCCAACAGGTACAGTATATTGAAACAGATGGCTTTCATACCATGTTTAGGTTGTTTGGCATAAAGCATGTGTAAATTTACACCTGCCTATACACTATTTCTGCTACATTTCCTTCTCACAAACTATTTTTGAATGCCTTAAAAAAGTTCCTGTGCATCTGTGTGAGAGAGTGTGGGAGATTAAGTAGAATCCTCCCCCAGTAATATTTTCCTCACGAATTATGAAAAACAGGAAATGCTTTTAAAAGAAACAGGTGTATATATTCCACTGAAATGTGGGAATTAAATTGCCTAATAGTTACATGTTTGCAGCATGACATGAAAAGTAGCAAAAAATTAGCCTTTGAGCTTTCATTTGGTTATAATGGTGTTTTGATTAGTTAGCCTAATGCCAGCTGAAATCCCACAGATAAATGTAATGTGTGAAACAAAATTGATGAGAACATGATTCGAATCCAATAGCTGAGCTCTATCTCCTGCTACATATTCTGCATTAAGTATTTACTGAATCCATACTGGCAGGTTGTTGATGTAAGGTTACTTAAATGCTATTTCTCTGCCATTTAACAGTTATTTTCATCTTAATTGTTTCCAGCTGCTATAAAACATTTTAAATACTTAAATGCTTGGATAGAAATAGAGAAGGCCCTTTAAACAAGAAATAATACATTTTCATTATTTTTCAAATAATTTACACTCTTACTCAAAGTAAAGTAAGATTGCAATAACATCTGTGAAGTAAAAAGCTGTGTGTTTGCTGTCTCCAAAGGTCACTATGCCCTAGCAATGCCAACTCAACTTTACAATTTTCTTAAAACCAAAGCTCCTCCTCAGAAATGGACAGGATGTGTACTCTGTATTTGTATGGTTCCCCCAGTCTTCTCCTCTTGTGCAGTTAAATGCAGCTGTGCAGTAGATTGGTGGCATTTGAAAATAAACAGCAAGAGGAGCAGGAAATGGGACCTCTTAGCTGGCTCCTGTTTTACTGATTCTGCAATAGAATATAGCAGTTTGAAACCACAGCTTGAACCTTCTCAGCACAGATCTTTCTGACTGATGGATTAATTACATTGTATGTTAGAACAGCTGTGATTAAATGTCATATTTCTGAAAGGCTTCCACTATATAAATGTAGCTTTCAGTATTTTTCATTGCTTTTTCTAAACTGTACACAAAGCAAGAAGTGGATATTGCTTTTAATGGAATTGTGAAGAAAAAGTACAATTCTACAGGCTGCCTTTTTAAATTTTTACTTGCTTTCAGTAAGTATTATGGTATATTACCTTCATAATTTGCCTTTTACTTTCTTTTCCCCTCTTGATAGGGATTATAGCTGCAAATGTCTTTGTATTCTGTTTGTGGAGACTGCCTGGCATGCGACGGATTATGTTTACATATTTCACCTCAAATCCATCCTCCAGTAAGTGAACAATAATTTGGGAGGCTTTCTCACACAGGGATGTAATACAGCCTCTGATGATACTGCAGAAGGCTCAGGTGGCATATGGCTTACTTACAGCTCCATCACAATCAATCTCAGGCACAAATATGTTATTCCATCTAGGCAGGAAATGGTTTGAGGGGAAGAATGTTGGGACTAATGGATCTGATTTTTTAAAACACACACAACTGGTGCTTTTCTAAATATTGTAACATCAAAACTGTTGCCTGCTATCTGGCTTTTTCCTGCATGCAGTGGGCTGCAGCTCCTGCCTGAATAAAGATGAGAGGTGCTCTTCCCAGACACATCAGCCAAGCTGCTTTCTTGGACAGAGTGCAAACCAAGCCACTCAGCAAAGGAAGAAAATAAACTGTACTACATAATGCCATTCACAAACTGGACTCAAATGTGACTGTTTTCCCCCTTTAGTGTTCTGTAGGATGCAGATGGAACCATCATCAGTCACATGCATGTGTACTTTCATCAGTAGATAAGCATTAGTCTTTAGGTTGTGTACAGAGTCCTTGCTTCAAAGCTGTGCTTTGAGTCACGTTAAGAAAACCCAAATAAACCCAAGCACCAATTTGGCCTTCACTATGTGTGAAATGTGTTGAAGATACTAACCTAGGGGAAAAATTTAATAATAATTAATGTCAGAAAAAGAGGTTTAATTTCCACAGCAGAGAAAAGAATTAAAAGGACAAGGAGACAAACGTGTTCAGAAGGTGCTTCCTGCTTTCCTCTTAATTTCTGCTGAAAACATAGAAACTCAATCAGTCCCTCTACACACTCCAAAGCTAAAGATACCTGCTACCCAGATGTGAGCATGTCACCCCAAACACTCCTATTTTAAATAATGTTGACCTTCAAACCTGCTCATTGGCTTGTTTGCATTTTCAAGGCTGCCATTTCAGTGAGGAGAGCTAGTAGCTTTTTCAAAAAGGAAAACTATTTTTTCTCTGTGTTCATCTTTGTTGTAGATTCATTTTATATGGCTCCTCATGTATTAAAAATCCTTCACCATATACATATATAAATAAAATACCATTTCTCTTTGTCAAAGCATAGGACACATGTCAGAAGATAATGTTTTCAATGAAACAATCCCAGTAGGTAACTAAGACTGTTATTACAGCTTGCATATCTTTGGGGTGTATGTTCTACCTTTCCAAAAGGCATTGCTTGGAATTTGAATCAAATTCCAATTTGTTCCATTGCTGAGTTTATTATGGAGCTTGTGTTTGAGAATCTAGGCATAATTAGCCTATAGTGTCTCTTGATAAATTTCTAGTCTACATGACATGTAAGTTGAAGCAAATTAAAATACTGACTTCACTGCTTTTCTCTTTTGTAGGAGCCCTGTGTTCTCCCATGCTTCTCTCTACGTTTAGTCACTTCTCTCTCTTCCACATGGCAGCAAATATGTATGTTCTGTGGAGCTTCTCCAGCAGCATTGTCTCTCTTCTGGGCTGTGAGCAGTTCGTTGCAGTGTATCTTTCTGCTGGTAATGTTAAATAGATATATTTACAATTAAAAAATATAAATACGTGTTCATAGAAGTAAGCTGTGTGCTTGGTTAATAGGTATATGATGACAGATGGCCATTGTTCAGTCCCACACATTGCTTTATACTAAAGGCAGTGCTGCTTTGCTGTTGTACAGATTTTTGGTGGGTTTAAGATACTGGGCTTTGAAATATGATAAAACTGTATCTGGTTTTAATTCCTTCTTTAATTCCAAAATAAAATAGCTCTTAATACAGTCTCTTGGAATTTCTGTGACAAAAGATGACAGTTAATTTGTACTTTCTGATGCTGGTCTGCATTGCTGTAATTTCCAGTAGTAATTTCTCTTTTTCAGGGGTTATCTCCACTTTTGTCAGTTACGTTGCTAAAATGGCCACGGGAAGGTTTGAACCGTCTCTTGGAGCTGTAAGTACCTTGGAATATGAGAGACTGATAATGATCTTTGAGGCCAATGTGAAAGCCTTCTGTATTCTTTAACCTGTTTAAAAGCCAAGAGTATATTTGGGGTAATGGAAACTAGAAAGCTTTATCAAAATCAAGTAACCAGGTATAAAGTAGTTCTCCTGTGCAACAACTTGCCTGTTCTTCAGATACATTACCTCTGCTGCAGCAGCTGCCCAGAACTAACACCACTTAATGCTGAGGGTTGTAAATGAGTCCTGAACAGCAGGAGCTCTTGTCCCTGAGCAGATCAGTTATGTAACTTTTTGCAGAAATGGTATTTCATAATTGCGTAGCAATCTTCTCTAATTAAAAATAGAATACTTTGGAAAGAGATAATGTAATCAGACAATCAAACTCAGCATGTGATCCCAGTGGAAGTTGTAGGGCATGCTGTGCAGGAAGAGCAACACTCCTGCCAAAAGTCTCACCAGATGAACAATATGAAGCAGGCTGAGGAGCTCCTGTAGCTGCCAGTTCTTTCCAAATGTTTTTAGTAGTAGAATGTTTTAAAACACTTAACTTGTATTAAATTTCAGGTTAACCTAGACATTTGCCAGGTTTAAAGGCTTGACTTACTATACTAATTAATTTTGATAAAAGCCCAAAGTCAGGTTCTCATTCTGGTAGAATGAAAAGAATTGTTCAGCTGTGCTGAAGTTAGAACTTTTGGAAATGCTGTGTGTGTATTGTCCCTTTGTCTTATGAATAAACTATATCTAGAGCAGGTTACTTTCCCTTAGTCTTACTGATCTGAACTTACTGAAATTACCAAACATTGCATTAGTTTACTGCATCCAGAGCCTTTCTATTGAGATTATTTCAGGGATACAAAAGCCCATGGTCAATTTAGTACAGTTCAAGGTATTACTTGTTTCATTGACAAAAGATTTTTGTCCCTCTCTGTCTGTTATCTTCCTTGGTTTTGTACAAGCTTCAGAATGATTCCCTTCAAGATGTATCTGTGCTTGATTAATACATGTTAGATTTCTAGGGTTTACGTAGGGAAAAGCACATTTACAGAAATCATTATCTTAAATTTGGGAGTGGGTATTTCTTAATTACATAAGAGAATTTGAAGAATGTTTTCCCCCATTATTTATCATTCCAGATATTGAAATTAAATAGTGATGTCTTGTTTTATTTTTATTCTCAATTTTTCTGCGGTGCTTTGTACTTCGAGGTTTACCACAGGGCGGCATTTGAAAATAAAAATCCAAAAGGAAAAAACACATGCAGAAGAATATATTATCCCTTATGTAACATCTTAGCTTGCTTTGATGTATTTTCCTGTATTTCCAGTCAGGAGCTATAATGTCTGTCCTTGCAGCCGTGTGTACGAAGATGCCAGAAGCAAAACTGGCCATCATACTTCTTCCCATGTTCACATTTACAGCAGGAAGTGTAAGTGCCTTTGAACTTCAAAGAAATGCTGCTCTCAAAACATTTTCCTCCTACCTCTTCAGTATGTGAGCATGTGTCCTCTTCCTCTGTTTCTAAGCTGTTAAATTTATTTTGAAAGAGAAGAGAGGTCATGGAAGTCCCAGGGATTGATTCTGAATTATTGCAGCCTAGCAGAGTCATTGCAGCAGAGTGTGGTGAATTCAGAATTATCCTAAATTCCATCCTCCATGGGTCTGTTTCAGATCTAATCCCAAGAAGTGAAAGAAGTTGGGAGTGAGTCAGGTTCACCTGTCTGAGGAAACCTACATACACATCCTCTTCTTTCTGATGGGTGATATTTTTTATAGCAGCACTTGAAACAGGCTGATGTAAAACTGGTACGTGGTCTTTAAAGAAAAAATTATCAAGCTGAGAAACACAAAATTTCACTTCTCACAGCAGATTACATTCCAGCCCTGGAAGAATATTTGCCTCCTCTTTTGCATGTCATATTTTGATACTTACAGGAACACTGTTGGAACTAGAAGTAGGATGCTGAGACTTCTCTTTGTGTGTAGTACTAGGACTCCTTTTTTGGTTTCATTAAGTTCTTCTATGCACATCCACTGCCACATTTAAGAAACCCTTCTCATGTATATCTTAACTTGCTTTAATAAGTTAATCATCTTTGGTCTGCTACTTAAAGTTGTTTTACTGCTTAAAGCAGTTAAGCCAGGTCATTCCAAGATCATGAGATTTAATACTTCTTGTAAGTGAAGATTATAGATTTGTACAAACATTCTTAGATGTAGCCTTCTTGTTTTTCTTGCACTTCTGCTTGAGTTGGCCTGGGTTTTTTGGGGGTTTTTTTTGCACGTTACCCTTTAACTGCATCTTTCTTAAAAAAGATGGCCAGGGTGGAAATACAGGCAGAGCCAGAGAGAGCATTGTCATGAGCAAGTGCTCACTGCAACAGCAGAACAAGATCAATATCAGCTATTGCAGTATAAACACTGGAATGATTTTAGCCCAGCTATATAACTGTATGTCTAAACTTTACAGACTCCCTTAATCTACCTCACCTATACTGTAATGGGCTTTCAAATGAAACAAGCCACTGTAGCAATGTAGTTTCTATTCTAGCACCTATGCCTAAGGAAAAAAATCCTGCCTAAAGTACCATTTCATCCTAGCATTAAATCTGTCAATCTTTATGAAATTAAGCATTTTTTAGTAAAATCTTGTGTATTGACAGTTATGGTGCCTTGTGTCTCCTGAAGATGGTACACCAGCAGCTCATGATGCTCTGGCTGTGGAGTTGTTCACTGTCATCCTGATTTTCTGCCTTCCAACAAATGTTTGTATCAGAGAAGATAACAGGGATGTTGCCCCACATGTTCCATCCACTAGAGGGTTATATTCAGGAGCACAGATGCACATAAATTTAAGCTACATCAGAATTAGAAAATGAGAATGTTGCAATTACGTATTTTGTGGTGTCTTTTATAGCATGTACTCTTTCAAATAATTTCTTATTTCCTCCTGACTCAAGTTTGGAATGTATTTGTAGCTTTAGAAATGAAGATTGGAAGAGACTGAGTTTTGAAAAGGACACATTCCCACCCTGTACTATTCTGTAGCTGCTCACATCTGTATTTTGACAGCACAATACTGCTGTATTGTCTCTTGTTTTAATTACAGTAATTTCTTTGATATAAAATCTGTGGGATGTTTTTTGATTCCAAATTTTTTCTCTGTGCTAGAATAGAAAACTGTTATCATTGGCCATTTTATGCTGTGACTGATCCATTCCATGTTCTCTCCTTTCTAGGCTTTAAAAGCCATCATAGCATTTGACACTGCAGGGCTTGCTTTAGGCTGGAGACTTTTTGACCATGCTGCACACCTTGGGGGAGCTCTCTTTGGAATGTAAGTCTGTATATACTAATTCTGGTTTTGTATTTAAATTAATCCTGTATTTTCCTCTCTTCCTATATTGCTGAAGTGTGTGTGTGTGGGGGGTGGTTTGTAAAGTTACCTTAACTAGCAATGACTACAACTGACTGTTAGCCTTCTAGTGCTGTAAAATTTTATAGAAAACACCATTAACAGAGGCTTAGAACTGAAAGAATTGAGCTGAACTGCCTTAGAATCATGGATTAGATGTCAGGTGGTCCTGTAACCATAACCTGGGCTGGCTCTCTATCCTGCTCTTGCCAGCACATCAAGGAGAGTCACAAGGCAGAAAAGGTTCTCACAAAACACAGAATGGACAAATTAAAATAACTTTAAAGAGCTAAAAAAATGTCTTTGTGTCAGTGTTTTTCCTCTAATTGCCAATTTACAGTGAGCTACAGAGTTAATAAAAGCTCAGGCCAAATTCCTTGGAGCAGCCTCTAGTGCAGTTTTCTCAGTGTTGCTGTATTGCCTTTGTGGGGAGCCTTCCTAATTAGTAAGAACTACTAGAAACAAGTTTGTAGGAAACAGTTCTGTATTGTTCCATGTTTGAACTACATTGAGTCTTCCCCCTTCTACCCAATTGCACACCTACTGCTAAGTGCATTTTTTACTATTTTATGTAGGCATTTGGAAAGCCTGCCTAGGATTTCACCAGGCCAGACTTTAAGGCAAACTAGCTCACAGACCAAATAGTTTCCTGTTTCTTGGCTTTGGTGTCAGTAAGCTCTGTGCTGTACAATCTCCCTTTCTCCCCTTCTGTGGTATCACAAATGCATCTGATGTAGTCTTGCTGATTCATAACTGCATTCTGTCCTGATGGATCTGTATCAGCTTGTTCATTGTAATGAAGGAACAATCTGCATTAGTAATGCAGATTCACATATTAAAAGAGGTTAGCAGTTACAGTAGAAATGGTCTGGAGTTGGCAAGTTTCTCGCTTTCCTCGCCTACATATGTTTTACCTCTTTGTTCAGTGATGATTTTGGTTACTTCATCCTAAAAGAGGGCCTTATTTAGGACCTATGTTGGATGGCCAAAGTATTTTCTATACGTTGCCTCCCACTTTAGAAAGCAGCTGTATGATTTAAAGGAATGGCCAGGTCACTGGCTGCTGGCTCACTGAAAAGTGCTTTTGTTCCTCAGGACGCAGGGGTGGAGTTGGGCCTGGGAGGGAACCTTCAACCTATATCCATGTGATCTGTGATTGCTCCCCCTCATGCCTCTCCACCATCACCCCCACTGCTTAATCACTTACCTTGATACTCATTTATTAGCATACATAATTGTCTGTGAATATAAACAAAGCTAGAACACTTTGATAGACTAGTCTTTGGAAGAAAATTCAGTTTGAATGAACATGATTGTTCTTTATGGAGTAGTTGTGTTTATTTAGGAGAAGAAAGAACACTTTTCTTTGGTGTCATCAGTAAGGATCAGCACAAGCAACAGAATTGTTTTGACAGTCTTTTAAATGGAGATAATTTATTATGCCTTTCTAAGTAAAAATCACAACAGCTTGAAATTAAGGGCATGAAAATATCCATTCTCAGGACTGAGACAAAAAAGAACAACAAAGTTAAATGGAGTCGAGAGAAGGAGTGACTTACCTGCTGTTTTCCAAACGTTGTTCTTTGTGCCTTAGTTTACCTTGTGACTTATACTGAGTATTTGCTTGGTTTCAGTGCTCAGCCTGTTTTCCTTCAGATGCAGAGAGAAGTCACAGTTAACTTTATGACTTTCTTTCCCAGGTGGTATGTGACTTATGGCCACGAGCTCATATGGAAGAACAGAGAACCACTGGTGAAAGCTTGGCATGAAATGAGGACAAAGAACACAGGAAAGGGAGGAGGTGGAAGATCCAACTGATTCTAATCCTAGAGATTCCTTGTGCCCAAGTGGTATCTTACTTGAAGACATGGGATTGAATTGGTTTTGAAGGTTTTTTTGCTACTCTACACTAAGCCTCTAAGGAGCTGAGGTTTCTAATGTAACAAAATTATGTTACAAAAATGCATATACTTAGAAAATGAACTCTGACAAAGGTGGAACAATAAAGGTTTTTATCCTATTGCTTTCTGAGGTAACAGTCTGCATTACCTTTATAAAGGTGGAATAAAACATGTTTTTCAGTTAAGTGATCTAAATCTCTGTTAAAAAAACAAAGGGTACTTTTTTTAAAAACTGGTTAATTTTTAGGAAGATAAACATTTTCAGAACTGAGGAAGTTAATGGATCACACACACCTCTAATGTCTACTAGACAATACAAGGTACTTTCCTAGAGGGGAAAAGTGGGGCTCAAATAAGGCTAAGGTGGTGAAGTTCAGTGGTTTTATTGTTGAAAAGATTGGATGAAGTGAGGCAGTGGTCTCATTTGATTTGAAACTTGAAATACTTGAAGCAATACTGGATTGTTTGCCAAGACTCATATACTGTTTAATGGTACAGGTTTGTCACCTGGGGTTTATTCAGCTTGTGTTTTTCATTTCTGTTGAGTTCCAACAAGCTTTCAGATCTTGTTGGATTTTACTACAGTGCTACATCATTTTCATAATTTCGTGCAGAGGAAGAATGACATACTGTGGGTTTTGATATTCTACCAGGAGTTACACTGCTTTCTCTATTCTTTCACTACATTGATTTGGGAGTGGGGTGAAGGGATATTCTTTAAGCTGTGCTGTGTTGTTAGTTTCCTTTAAGGTTTTTCTTAGAATTTTAAATCTGTAACATCTGGTTCAGAATCTGCCAGTTTCAGAAAATAAGCAACTTCAGCAAAAATAGATGAGGTGCCTGTGATCAGCAACGCTGTAACCAAAAGTAACTACTAAAGTAAACCTTTGGGTAGTACCATGACCAATGTTGCTATTTTACAAGTGAAAACTGGATTTGGGATGTGCTGCTACTCTGTGCCTGTCATGCAAGGATGCTATGAGCCCGTTGCAAAAGACTGAGGAATCTGCCCAGACACGAGCTGGTGAGTTCAGGCCCTTAACTCTTTCCTGTCAGCTGAGTTAGTCTTTTCAGGTGGACTGACCTGCCAAAGAACATGTTGCATTTGTAAGGAGCAGCTTGTGGGTGTTTTTACTTTACAGCAGTGCCTCACATAGAATAAATTTTCTCTGGAGAAAAGGAATACATTATTCTAGGTGGTACAAGTTTTAATAAATGATGGAGTACAAACTTGGTGTAAATTCCCTGTCCCAGGCCAGTGCTTTTTTCATTTTTTTTTCTTCATTAGAAAAATGAGGCACTTGAGGATTTGTAACTTCACGTGCTTGTCGATGTAAACACTTAAAAATGAAGGAGCTGGAGTACTTAATATTCATTTACTCTGCTCCTGAAGTTTTCTGGCTTTCAGTTTCCAGTGTGTCACTTACTCCCCTTTCCTGCTCTGTGCTATGGCATTCTGGCCAGGCGTGCCAGTTCTGAGCTTCAGGCACAGTGCAGCCCTGCCTGCAGCAGAGAGAGGGCAGCCGAACACACCGCGAGAGCACAGCCGGGGAGAAGCCAGCAGCAGATGATGGCCACTGAACAGGCTTGTCCTAAGGGAGCATTTCATGCCAGAGAAGCTCAAAAGCCACACCTCAGACTACTTCACAGGCTGGGTTTACATCTATTGTGTTTGTCCACTCCTTTTTTCTCATGTTTCTCTTCCTTGTATTACCTCTTGTCCACTCAACAACTTACCTAGTCTCTTCAACAATTACGTATTTGCTGTGAGTTTTTCAGAGATCCTGGCTGAAAGCAGCAGGGAGTAATGCTGCAGGAAATACAGTGTAGAACATTATATTCACAGGTCTAGTAGGATAAGCTAAAGTTGCAATGAAGTTCTTCAGTGTAGCACCAGTACCTCCTGGCCCTGTATCTGCAGAGTGAAGTCCCACTTGTCCTGGGTTAGATCTCCCTGCAGCATGTGCTGCACCCTTGCAGCAGGAAGGGACCCAAAGCACCTGAAAAAGACATCCTGGAACTGCCACAAAGCAGTCACCAGCTTTCCAGCCAGTGGCTGTGGTTTAAGGGTCTCATGCCTAAGCTTCACCTTAACTTTAGGCATAGGAGCACTTTTCTGAAGGCTGTTCAGTATCAATTTTCCTCATTTATAGAGACCCTAGAGGTGTGTACCATATGTAAGGTTGTACAGAAATCTCCACCAAGCAGTGGCTAAGCAGTGAATTTCACGTCATTTTGCTCCTGAGCCTTTCTGCAGCATTGTCTGGAAAAGGCAAACTATCTTTTCTGTCCAAAATGACTTTAAAACTGCAATAGGAAACCAATTCTCAAGTCACTCAGACAAGGAGTGCCCTGAAGTTACAACAGCTCATTAGAGTACCTAAGATACTTTTCTGGCAAGCAAATAACCCTTCTTGAAAAACGTGTCAGTATCTCAGTATTTAGTCACACCTCTGACTGACAAAGAAATTATAAGAATGACAAAAAGGGCCCAAAATCCAACCCTAGAAAAAAACCAGCAAAAACAACCAATCATTTAAAATAAAACCAACCACATGGAAAGACTTTCCCCTCCCTTTTCAAAGAGATTATTGTGAAAAAAAATACAATGTGGTGATTATGTGGACTTGGCAGAGACAACAGCTAGTGTTTGTGTAGGAAAACAGCAATAAGTATAAAGTCCTCGTTAATCATGTAGAGATACAATTCCTCATCCTTTTTCTGTGGCTTTAAAGTCTGCTTTGGCCTTGCTATGTTTAAGGAATAGTTTGTTTCAGTGATCTCCTCCACTGGAATTACATTTTAGTGTTAAAACTGTTTGAGTTTTCAGCCCCCATTCCTGGCAGCAAGAGCTGTTTTGCTTTCTGATTTGATGGCTTTTGTCTTAGTGTTGCAGTATTCCACCCCTCCTCCTCCCAAGCTTTTAATCATGACAAATCTTCTAAATGCAGACAACTTTTTAATCTCATCCAGCATCTTCTGGTTTTCCTGTCTGAGTTAGCCTTTGTGCCAATTTCATCCTACAAGCTGTGATGAGCAGCTGCTCAAAGCAGTCCCTGATGCTGTAGGTGGGCTCTGAGACATGCAGTGCCAGAGCTGAACTCAGTGCTAGGAAGCGTCAGGCACAGGATGAGCAGACATCCGATTTATTCACCAATGCATTTTGCTAAGTCAGGCCTAGGAACAAGGATCAGAGCATCATTTGTACTGTGCCAGTGATAGCATGATAAAACAGATGTTCTCTTTTCTCCCATGGCTGTAAAGTCTGTTTCTCTTTGCCAGATATGATTTGTTTTTAAAAATTACCACTTAGAATAGAGCTACAAATTTCCAGAAAACCAAGAGCAGCAGAAAATTCATTAATGTCTCCCCGCATATTCCTTAAAGTAGAATTACATTTGTGAGGTATTCAGACAACAAATTAAACACAGCATCCAATAGCTTATATAGTATTGTGACAAGAGTTCTGTGTTGGGATCAAAATGTTTTAACCTGATATTTCTGAGTCTCCTTGCCTCAGCTGATATGTGAGAAGGGGGAATGGTGAAATCAAAACTGTAAGCAGCAGGGGCAAGTGCTAAATCAGATATTTAGGACAAGAGGATCATCTGCAAAGGAATTCCTTTTTATCCCATGATTGTGTTTCAGAGAGAGGCCAAGCACTCAAGGAGAGGTTCTGCCCCAGTCCACATGCACGTTTCTAGTCCTCCTCCACCCCAGGAGCAGGTGCAGATCTGGACTGAAGTAAGATGCTAATACACTAGGATAGAAACTGCTTAGCTGAATCAAAGCAATAAATCTTACCTTCTCAAGTTCCATTGCATAATTAATTTCTTAATAAAGCTTCACAGAATGGTGTGGGTTGGGTTGGACGGGACCTTAAAGATCATCTTGTTCTACCCCACTGCCATGGGCAGGGACAACTTCCACTATCCCAGGCTGCTCCAAGCCCTGTCCAACTTGGCCTTGGACCCTTCCAGGGACGGGGCAGCCACAGCTGCCAGGGCCTCAGCACCTTCATCAGGAAGAATTTATTCCCACTATTTAATCCAAACCCACCCTCTTTCAGTGTAAAGCCATTACTCCTTGCTTATCAGATAATCACCTGTAACTGTATTATTACATTCTGAAATGAAATGCCTGCCCTTTTAGCCTTTCAATAGATTTTCCAATAGGTGGCATATCAGTTTATCTGCATTCTTCACTTTTACAGCCTTGCATTTCACAGTTTGGTGACCCTTTGGGAGATTCAGCTTTGGTAATAACCCAGTGAATGGGGAATTGTGGAGGAGCATTATGTAATAAGTGGCTACAGGCCATAAAATGTCAAATTTCAAAAGCCTGACTTTATTCCCGATGTAATCCTGTCAGTTTCAATGGTTTGTGCCAGGGCTGTTTAATTTTGAACCTGAATGTACAAAAGGAAAGCTGTAATTTGCAATCTCCAGCAAACAGTAAAGGATGTAGATCCTATATTAAGAAAGATAATAGATGCTTGGATTTTGGTCAATATTTTAAAAGTGAATTGGTTAAACCGTTAATATAAATGGAGGAGGATGATGAAAGGTGGGGGTTTGTACGCAGCTCTTGGAAACCAACATCGCAAGGCTGTTTCTCACCCACATCACTTTTTTTATAAGCGCTATGCATTATAAAGCATGCAAACCCTTTCTCTAATCATAGGTGTTTACGGCTGCCTCGAAGGTACAATTGAGCAGTACCACGCAGTTAGCGCGGAGCAGCGTTCCTTGCCTGGCCGGTGCCCGTCACTGGGCGCGCTACGGCGCTCCCGGGCACAGAGCGGCTCCTAAAGCACCGACAGACACCGGGACCCGAAGAAGCACGGGCAGAGCCGGTCGCTCCGGGGGGCAGCCAGGGGGCGCAGTCCGGCAGGGTCCGGTCCCGGCCGCGGTCCCCACGCTCTGCA
>VZTB01008513.1:591651-608393 GCA_013397245.1 Thryothorus ludovicianus | reverse complement strand
CGCGGCGCGGGGGAGCGCCACCGAGGGGAGGGGTACGGGGGCTGCCGGCTCGCCGGCGGGCTCAGCCTCTCGCCGAAGCTGCCTTTGCTTTTGGAAGTGCGGTCCTTTAAAAGCGTCTCTGATGCCCCGGGCGGGTGCCTGGCCCCGGCAGCCCCTCTGCGTGCCGGGGCAGCGGAGCCGCCTCAGTGCGTGCCTGTGCGCGCCCCGCGCTCAGGGGGAGCAGGGAGCACGCCGGGCTGGGATCCATGATGCCGGCCCTGGCGCAGCAGCGCTTTACGCACCCGCTGCCGGGGGACACGGCACCTCCGACAGCCGGAGCTGCCCGCGTCCCGTCCAACACCAACATCCCTTTAGTGCCATCGTGGTTTTCCCTTTAAAACTCCTGGAATGCGACATTCGAGGCGAGCCAAATTACAGCCTTAGAAGATTAGTCAGACAAGAAGACATTTGCAGGATATATCCCCTATGTCATCTAATGGGCAACGGAAAAAATTGCCACAACTTGTCTCAGTGCCTTATTGATGTCTTCCTTTCCATTTGAACAGCATCACTGATTACAGATGCTTATTTTCTGGAACAAGCCGTCAGGTGGAAAGCACCTAAATCCAACTTTTGTTCTTATTGACAGCCATCATGGGAGGAGAGGGATTTCAGCTTCTACAACGCTGCTGTTGAATATTGTATCAGTTTCATGTTGTTACCACATGCTCCCTCATAATGATGTTTGGCACGTTTTAATATACCTATGAGGTATACTAATAGAGTAATTATTTTTATTCTAACTGATTCACAAGTATTTAGGCACTTATTACCTCTTATTATCTACCTAGGAGACATTCCTCTTCATCACTGCAATTCATTAGATTATTTATCACAGTGCTTTTAAGACAAGCTGTGGGCCTCGGGGAGGATTAGCAGCCTGCACAGCAGTACTGCTTATCCCACTCCTCCTGCAGAGGCAGCTGCCCTGCTCTATGTGCAGTTAACATGCAGACTCTGAAAGAATAACTGCAGTGCTTGAATTTATGTGCTATTTTCTCCTTTGCCACATCTCACAGGACAATCACAGAGTAATTATTGGTTTTGAGGCAAAGCACTTTTCAATTTGAAAGCAGCAAGGAATTACTTTACAGAAACCTGCGTAGAACAAGACTAGCAAGATTCATCTTTCAGAAACACATCCATCTCCACCTCGTTGTCGAAACCTCCCCTGCCTTTTCAGCCTGACTTGAGAGGAAGGCTGCATCAGCCTGCCTTAGAGCCACAGCTTTCCTACTGCTGTTCAAGTGCTCAGAGTCACTTCTCTCACCTTCCTTCCCTCTGACTTGTCTATCCTTACACAAGGCTCTCAACTACTGTCATCAAAGAACAAGAAGTTTACAGATCACAGGATCAAGTGCTGGCTAGGGCAACATACCAACATGCAAACCAAAACAATTTTTACAAAAAGTAACACTTCAAGGTAGTTGAGGAGCTACTCACAGCTGAAAAAAGGAGTAGTTAATGACAGGGATGGAGGCATAAGCCAGGGCAGCCACACCAGAAAAAAGTTCTCATATAAAACCTTTAAGCTCTTTGAAGGCAGGGTAAACAGCTGGTGCAGACAGAACTATATAAATCAAACCACTTTTGCCTTATTCCAGTAATTCCCATAGTTTCTTTATCATCTAGTACAACATTGCGTTTAAGTCACCATACCACTGAGCACACAGGAGTCACAGTAAGTGGCAGAAGAAAAGTTCACAATAACTTCACAGGCTCCAGGATTATGTTTTCATTTAGATTTTTTTTTTTTTTTCTTTTTAAGCCTAAGCATGAACTTGGCATATTTATGCTCATTATTAGTTACACTTTGGCTACTGGGTTTGTATTTGGTAGCTTCAGTGATGGCACTCCTGCAGTCTGAAGCAGGGAAAAGGTGATCACAGCACACCTACCTTTGGTAAGCTGAGCACTCACAACCCACAAGGACATTTCCATGAAAACCACTACAGTTCACTCCTCTCCTCTTACTTTATTTTCCAAAGGCAGCACTGCAGTCTGCAAACATTCATCCAACATTCAGGTAGTAGCCACACAGCACTATTAAGGATTGATATTCTTATCTGCCTCTGTATCAAAGACCATGACACCCTCCTTGTTTATTAAACTGTCCCTTGGTGGCCATACACAGCCCCACTGTGCTCTGGCTACAGAGATCTCCCCCTCTTCTTGTAGACTGTACTCCCCTAGAGGTGAGAGGGCAGCAGGGAATCAGATCACCTGTGGTAGAGGCAGAGTAAGGGCTTTTCTCTTACTAAGGCCCTGAGGAGAAGGCTGGTGAACCCCATGATGTCTTTGGGGGGTTGGAAAAAGGGAGTGTGTCCTACAGAGACATACAGGCAGGGACCACTGCAGCACAGGGTAGAGAGGAGCAAAGGTATGATAACATTTTTTTTTTAAGACAGTCTCACTGCCTTGCTAGAACATGAGGGAGGTTCCCTCTTTTCTGTTTGCAGGAGTGTCAGCCCAGTGAGGAGGTGGGGCAGCCCTGAGGACTGGGTTCCCTGCATGGGGAGCTTTGTCCACTCCCCAGGAAATGGGTCATTTGAGTCCTTTGTGCTCCAGGTGCTTCAGCAGGTTCTGTGCACAGCTGGGTCAGGCACACACGTGAGGCTCCTCCTGGAGGATTGGTCAGCAGGCTCCACCTGTACTTTGTGACTGTGTCAGGTGTTAGCAGCTGTCTGGGCTTGCTTAGTGGGAAAGAGGAATCAAGACTGTCTCGAACAAAACAGTGCTGAAGAGTTGCCATTGATACATGGTCCACTCCATGCTTTTAGTGGCAATATTGGTTTTCTTGCTTAACTCTGTAAGGCATTGGGTTTTTTTAGGTTTTGTAGTTTGGGGTTTTTTAATTCAGGAATTTTGACTCTGACAGTCTATTATGTTTGTTTCTGTGAAGCACCCAAGTGTAGAGTCTCCTGTAACATTCAGCACCATTTGATGTGCTTTTGTGTATCAGTGCAATGCTCTTGTAAGACTTCATTCTGCACTCTGCTTTAAGCTCAGAAGGAAACACAATTGCACACAAGACTGTCTGTACAAAGTGAAACTGGTCAGCATAACCTGGCATTTCCCAGAACAAAATAAACCCTTGGGATCAGTGACTGAGATTGGAGGAATCTGTCTATGGCCAGAGTAAAGATGAAGGTGGAGAGGGTGTTGGAAGAATACCTATGCTCCTGAGGAAGCAATGATTTTTTTTTTTTGTAATTTGAAATAATAACTGAATAAAAGGTAGAAGACAGCACAACTGCCTGCCCTACCAACTATTGCCCTGTGTCCCCAGATCTTTGGGCAGCTTCTCTCTCCCCCCAGTCCCTGAATTTTGGCTGGAGTTTTGCAGGGTCTAAATTAAGTCAAACCCAATGGGGGCTGTATCGTGGGAGCTCAGGCACACAGGCCAAGGCAAATCGATACAAGCTGCACTTGAAAGGCTAAAATGGGATGTGCTCCAACTGTGAAAAGATCCCGGGGACTGCTGCAGAGCGTTGCAGTAGATTACACCTTACTGATGCTGGAGGAGGCAGAAGAAAGTGCTGAGTGGCCTCTCTGCACCTTCCCAAGGGTGTGTCCTTTGGTGTCACGGAAGTGACTTCTCCCTTCAGCAGTAAGTTGCAGGTGCTGTGTACTTTTGGCTTTGCACACAATTAATTGTAGTAAGAGGTCTTGATTGCATTTAGCAGACATTCTAGAAATAGAGAAGTGCTTTACTTAGCTCCCTTAATAGAGGATGAGAGAAGCTGGTGCTGTCAGCAGGTATCCCCACCTGGCTCTGTTCTCTGGATGTCATCTTTCCTTGTTAGAAGGCAACAGGGATGAAGGCACAGCCTCTCTGCCAGGGCCAGTATTTTTGGGAGGCTCAGCTAGACTATANGCTCTGTTCTCTGGATGTCATCTTACCTTTTTAGAAGGCAACAGGGAAGAAGGCACAGCCTCCCTGCCAGGGAGGCTCAACTAGACTATCAATCACTAGAGACATCAGTTTTCCCTTCAGTAACCTGCCAGCTTTTGGAAAACACTTCAGGTGTATAACTGAAAACGTTGCACCACAGCTGTGAGCAGTTTTGCCTCTTTTCCCCCCACCCATCATCTTTACTTGTATTGGCACTTGGGGACCTGGGCGATAACTGCAAATTTCTGCATCCACATACAGTGCAGGCCCTGAGCAGAGCCCAGTCTCTGCAGTTGGTGTTTCCATGACAGGTATTTTAAGCAGGTGTGAGAGTCAAGAGCACCCAACTTGTTTGCATTTGAGAGGCAAAGCTGTGAATAAGACTAAACTGAGGTCCTCAGATCAGGAAGGTTTCCTGCTCACTCAGAGTGAGCCATGTTGTTCTGATGAAAATAAACCTCATAAAGAGCTGGAATACTTAAGGGGAAAGGTGCCTGTTGTGCCATTGCTCATAATTTTTGGGAATAACAAGTAGGAGATACCTCAGCAAACTGAATTCCCACCTTCTTGCACAAGTAGCACATGCCATTCCATGACCATGAAGCAGACATCCCCCCAACCAGGAAGGATACCACAGAATGAAGGCTTTCCCCCATAACTATGGATGTTATTTGTGTGTTATTTGGCTGCCTGTAAATTCATCTGCCTTCAAATAGTTCTTGGGTAGAAAAACAAAGTGAACTGTGGTGACTTCTTCACTTTGAAAAGCATCTTATTGCAGTTGTGCAGAAAACAGAGAAAATACCTGCACTTGTGCTCAGCAATGTATGGGATATGGGCATGCACCTGAGCTGGCAGGGTTAATAGTACTGTGTATGAGGAGCTCCACCCTTGATCCAGCAAGATCTTTAAAGGCATGCTTATCCTTAATAATAGCAGTAAATCTTTTATAATCAAGGCTTACAGTTATCTTTACATTCTTAAGTATCTCGCTGCTTGGGGAAATTAATACTCAAGTCCCTGATTTTTATGCTATTTAAGAAGTAAGCTTGCTTGGTGCAGGCATTGGGATGGATCCAGAGGACACACTGTGCACTGCATAGCCTGGCTGGGGCAGAGAGGGCTTGGAGGGGCACAGAGGTGTGTGAGGAGAGACACGGGTGGGGCTGGGAATAGTGGCTCAAGAGAGTCTGTTGTGCAGACTATGCTGTAGAACTGAAATGTGGGATTCAAAGATGTTCCATAAAGTAGGAGGAATTTCCTCCGCTTAAAGTCCATTTGGCCTTAGGTTAGAGTGAAGGAATGGAAAATGGGTGAATGGCAGAAGTCAGGACCCTCAGACCTACCCACACATGCCCAGTCACATAGTTCTGATAAAAGAGAAGCAGTTGCCTGTCCTGTCACACCAGTCTGAGTGCCTCTTCCCTGGGTATCTGCCTGTGAGCAAAGCGAGCCCCTAAAACTCACCCTAAGGTAACAGTTTTAGTCTTAGGGTTTTTGTCTTGTACTGTCATTGAAGTCTTTTGCTTTTGCTTCCTTCTTATGACTTATGAACAGCTCCAGGTACTGCCTGACCTTACTGAAGGTGAGAATTGTTACAGGAAATATCCAGGTGGCTTCTGCTTTCCTCCTCTGTAATTCCTGTGTGTTGGTCTCTCTATTTTTCTGCTATGTCTTTTCCCTACCCCTCTATTTTTTCCCCCTCCTTCAGCCTTTCCTTTCTCCCATTTTTGTCCTCATGCTGGGCTCTTTGGCCAGGAGAATGGCAGAATAGGAGAATGGGCACAATCTGCCCCTGTGTCCCAGGGTTGGAAGGGCACTCCACTGGTGTCTGACACAGCTCAGAGGAGAAGCAGTTTATGGCTCCATTATCCAGGAGGGCTCTTGACTTTGTTATGCAGAGCTCTCACTGTGATCATAACTTGTTAACATTTGCAATCCTCTGTTTGCCAGGAGACAACATAGCACCCTCTCTGACCTATGGAGGTCTTTGCCAACAAGTGGACTTAGCCTGTCCCTTGGGAGAGCACTGCTGGCCATCCAGCTCTGCCTGGCCAACCAGACACACGGCCCTGACAGTAGCCTGTGAAGAGCTGTGTTGCAAATGGGGAGACATTTCACACCCCACACCTTCTGCCAAAATCTCTTCCACACCAGTCTGGCTTCTCCAGGGGACATCTGGAGTAGTTTGTACTTTCAAAAGAAGAAAATAGACATCCTCAGCTGTGCACGCAAGTTTCCTTCTAAAGGGAAATTTGGAAGAATGTTCATTATGGTGTTTAATTCTCGCTCGTGTGCTGGGTATGAGAAGGAAGAGGGAAGAAGAATGAACATAGACTAGGTCAGATAGCATAGCTTTGAGTTACAGTCAGCTATACAGAATGAGCCTTTTTCTCCAACTCCTAAATAAAAAATGTTATGCAGTGGCTCAGAGCCACCACTGATAATTAATCATGCAACGCAAACTGTGACATAAAGATGAGGTACCAAAATGACAAATGGCATTGTTGGTGTATGACTGTCAATGCCAAAGATAAATCTGTATAGAAACAGCAGCCCCAGCACTGTACACAGCACTGTTGGGATTCCCACTGTTTGCCTCCCTACACCTAACAGAAGTGCCCTCCACCTTGGTGAAAGTAGAAAGCTTTCTAGGCTAGATTTTCACTAGGTCAGTGAAATAAAAAGGATTTTGCAGACAGCTCTCTGCAAAGCAGAAAACATCAGTAGCACATGAAAGGGAGGAAGAGCTGGAGGCAGCACATAGGCTGGTCACCCTGTAGTTTGCAGCATCCAGCAGGGTGAGCTGCAGCAGCAGCAGACACTGTGTTTGGAAAGAACAGAAGGACTAATCCCAAAGCTGTCATTCCCAAATCATGCCCTGAAATCTGAAGGGCCACGCAGTGAATGCTGGTGGGGACATCTCTCCTGCCTGGCTCCCTGTCTAAGCTGTTTGACAGCCTGGTACAGGCAGTCCTGCTCACCCAGGGGGGAGGTGGCATACAAACACCAGCTCAGTGAAACAGCTCTCATCAATGCTGGACTTCATCACAACACCCTGGTAATTAACTGCCCAATGCTTCCTTTTTTTTTCTAGTCTATACATTATTTGTACTCCCACTTGCTCCATCTCTCATCACCACAGGGGTAAAACTGTCCCAGCAGGCCACAAGCCTCCCTCTCCAGACAGCACTGATTCAAACCTTCCCCTGCAGACACATCCCCACACATTACAAAAGAAATGCCTTTTCTCAGGCTCTGTTAACCGATTTTGAGAAAGAGCAAAGAAACAGTTGAAAAAGCAGTGATTTATATGATCAAAGCACCAGGGCAACCCACATGCAAAAAGCTGCTTCTTAATTCTTCCTAGAGTGAGTTAAAGAAACAGCAGTACACAAGAAGCAGCCCTTCTCTTTTGCTCCCTACTGTTTTAAAGCCTGTGTGTTACTCAGGAGGTTTTTCTCTTTCACAGCCCCAGTGGTTTAGTACTTCAAGTACGACCGGGTCATTTCTGTTTATGGAGATCAAAAATCTCACCTCTCGGTTATAAGAGTGGAGGACAAAACAGAACCTAAAGAGAGCCTGGTCACTTGAGTTCTGGGCCTGGGGGCCACCTTCCCTCCACTGCAGGTCCTTGCAGCACCAAAGTAACCTGACAACTGCTGCTGTCTAGGCACAAAGGGAGGAGGAGAGGGGTGCAGCAGGAAGGATGAAGATTATTGTGTCTAGCAGCAACAGTCAGTCTTGCATCTTCATCCCTAGCAGCAGCTGGATGTCACATTACACAGGCTGCAAAGGGGCAGACCGTCACTAATCTTGTCACTTGACATCTTAAACTAAGTAACATCAAAAACAGGTCATTCTTCTTCCCTAGGCTTTGATGAGATTGACTCCACTCATGACTCCAAGACTGATTTATAGTCAAGTCACCAGACTGATATTTGGGCTCATGTTCTTTCTGACTCTTGGCTGTGCAGCTGGACACAGGACCATGTGTCCTGGAAGCTTAGAGGCAGAGCAAATTTAGTGAGTTGCACTTTCTCGACCAAAAGTTATAATATTCCTTTCTTATTTTAAGTTTCTCAGCTCCCAAAAGGAGCTAAGCAAAGTTGTCTCTGTTTTGCTCTAGCCTTCACTTTTGGCTCAGAGTTCTGGGTTCTCCCAGAGCAAAATCCCAGTTCCAAATCAGAAATGCTGCTGTGGTGTGCACCATGACTGTATCTGCCCTTATATTTCTGATTCTGAACAGAGCATTTCCTCAGTGCACGTAGGTGCCTCAAAAATAGTTTCGACTATCCAGGCTGAGAGGTGAATGGTTTGACTTCCAGCCAAAATGAGAGTCTTGTGATCCAAAAGGACTGTGTTTGGGGGCCTGCCAAATCAGCAAATGATCTGCTATAAAGCATTGAGGCAGAGTTGGCTGCACAGGCAGGCAGCACAGCCATTCATTGAAAGCTGGAGACACACTCCATTGCAGCAGGGAGACCAGTCAGCCCAAGGATGAATGGTTAGGAATCAATGGCACCAGCATTTTTGAGGAAATCAGGCTTTATGTGGAGCAGCAGGTTCCAGTTCCTAGAAACTGCAGGGATGTAACTGATGGTTTTGTACCATTTTGCTGGTATTTTGCCCAGTAGCTGTGTCCTCCCTCTGGCTGTGCAGCAGAACAGAGGTCAGATTTAACAGCTCTCATTCATATTTGGGATTCCTTGCTGAAAGGTTGCCTTCCTGGGGCATTGCTTGGCCAAAATCACCTTTCTTCAAAACTGCTGCCTTATCCTGGGGTGTTACAGGAAGGGAGCAGGAAGGTCACCACCAGCAGCACCAGGGGAGCTGCATGGTCACTCAGCTGCTGCCTGAGCAGGCCCAAACAGCAGAAGGTGGCAGCTCAGGACAGCAAGAACAAACTGATTATAAACAAGATTTGCAGTGCACATAGACAGCCCTGACAGGGGCCTGGCTTTGCTTTCCAACAGCAGGAAGTTTTTCCATAGGACATTACTAAAAGGATCAAGTCCAAACTACGCATTCTAAAATAACACTCCACACTTATGCACTTTAAGTAAGATATTTAAAAGAGGAATTTGCAATTATTATAAATATAGCAAATAGCATGTTTGGGAAAATTAAACTCAGAAAGCCTGTGGTCAGAGATAAGCTTGACACATTTAAACAAGCCTTTAGTCTTACCCCTTGATCCTGTGTATAGGCAGATAGTAAAATGTGGTTATTGAACCCTGCCAGGGTATGAAAATAAGACTGTCACATCTCAGTTAGTCACCTCTCCTTTTGCTACAGAAGCTGCCTGAATTGGTTGCCAGAGATACACACACAAACAGAGCAGACTTCTGTCTTCCTCTGAGCAACAAGACAGCTCAGTTGGCTGCTTCTGCAGCATCCAGAGAGTCCTAATGGCAAGGGCATTAGTGAGGCCTGTTTGTGGCAAGGGGTGCAGAGGGAAAGCTGCAGAAGGGAGCTGGCAGCAGAACTAAGCAGACCCTGCAATGCTGTTCTTTGGTGCTCTCGAAAGATGCTGCCCCTTTCTTAGTGCAGTCTCTGCTCCCATTTCTCAGATGACCCTTGGCTGACTTATTCTTGGAGCAGCAATGCCTTCTCAGGCATCCTCATGCAGATTTAAAGCACTTTCCTCCATCTGAAGGAAAATCATTAGTGTAAGCATCTGCCAGCTGAGACAGTGTCTCCTTTCAGATGCATTTCAGACTGAGGTGCCACAGCTGTGCAGCACAGCACACACTGGCAAACCCATCTGCTGCTCAGAGAGCCACAGCCGAGTATGGGAACATCAGCTGGCTCTTGGCACATGTGAGGGCTACACACCAGACCAAGGTGTCTTACAGTGTAAGTGTCCAACGTGCCAGGCAATGTTTTACAGTGTAAGTGCTCAGTGGGCTAGCATGCAAAAAGTCACCCTGACTACTTCCTATCCAGGAGGGAAGCATCAATGACCTCCAGGAGAGAGCACATAGGAAAAAAAGAAGAGTTAAGTCAGGGAATCCAGATAGCCCAGTCTGTGCCCTGTTCCATCTCTCTATCTGAGTTTTCTGAGGGAAACAGGCTGCTATGCTCAGTTCTTTTATTCTCTATATGTCTCAGACATGTTCAACCTTGCAAGCTGATTGTATCCCACTTTGCCTTCTGGCTTTGCAACCACTCTGAGCAGAATACCCTGTAAGAATGTTGTCTTTTACAAGTTCTTCCATCTTGACAATCTCATTTCAGGCAAGAGTATCGGCCATGGATTGGAGCAAAACCATCCAAGCCTATAAAGTCAAAACAAGGCTTCATTATCCCAGAAGACCATTTTGTTCAAGAGACAAGCTACAAGGCAGACTTTAAGGTAATTAGCAGTTTTTAAAAATCTTAAAGCCAATGTGAATAATGCCCAAACGACACATCAGGAACTCCTCATATTTGATTTCAGTGGTAAAGCCAGATCCTTGTTGACAACTGTTTTGTCACTGCCCATTAGGTAATGTGGTCATCCCTTGCCTTCAGAAAGGCATGCTAGACAATGTCACACTGTAACTGATCATAACTCAACACAAGACGAAGATTTTAAACGGCATGACAGAAAGTTCAAGCTTTATGATTCCCTCAGTTGGATACCTTACGTACAAGGTGTGTGTCATCACCTCTCCGTGTGTAAGGTGCCATTGACACCTCCTGACTAACTTGGAGCAGTCAGTGTGGACTAACACTAGGGCTGCAGAGTGAGATTCAGCCTCTGGGCACAGGTGTCTGCCTGGGAATCTTTGCAGATCACTGCCTAAGGAACAGTGCCTGCCCAGACAGCACAAAACTTGCTGGTGTGGGCAGAAGCTGCTCCCACTGTGAATGCCAAGGAGGACATGGCTGTGATGAACAGACAAGCTGCACAGCTCTGAGACTTCTTTGGGATTTTCCAGTGAATTTCTACATTTTTTTCTGAGTTTCTCTACACCTGCAAAGATAATTTTCTTGTGAAATGCATGTGCTACTGAAAATCCCATGAGGAAACATTCTATGCTCAGCATTTTCCCTGACAGGCCCTCCACACTCCCCATTCCCAGAAGAAAGGAAAGGGCACACTCACTGACAAGGCTCTGTTTTAGCTGCTTTTTGCATTAGACCACCAAAGAGAACAGCACCTCCCAGCCAAGCACAGGAATTGTTCACAAGCTGCCCTGAATGGCTCAGAACGCAGAGCCAGGGCCAGGGCTGAATTCCCCCAGCTGCAGTGTGCCGTGCCAGTGGAGGTAACAGCAGCTACTCCAGGGCCACATGTGCAAAGTAAATCTTTGCCTTGGAGGAGACAAGGAAGAAGTGTTTAATCAGCAGACAGTCAAGTGCCTCCTCCGCAGAGGATTGCTGGCACACTGCTGCGACAAGGCTCACGATGGGTATAGCCAGCTCTGCCGAAAGTGGGACAGTGACTTGAGGCAAAACAGAATTTGCAAACTCACCAAAACTTCCTCCTTGCTCTGAATAGTCTGGGCTGTTTACTGAGGGGCAGCGATGAGGACAGACCTTGCATTTAACCCTTAAACCTTGGATGTAACCCTTATTAATGTAATTTTGCATTTTGACCTTAGGGAGTCAAAATACATTATTTTCCAATTTGTCAGATAGGATGCAAAGAAGGAGGTCCTAGAAAACCCATGAAGGTCCTTATCCCAGTCCTTGAAGAAGGGAAAGAGAAGACTAGAATCCCAGACACAAACACATACTACCAAGGACACTGCACTCTGAATCATGCAAGCAAAGGTCCCATGCCCTGGAGCCCCAGGGCACCATCATAATCTCTGTAATAGAAGCATGGCAAAAGTGTAGTTGGGAATGAAGATGGTGCCAAGGAGCCACCAATCCAAAGAGAAGTCAGACTCTCCCTGGTTCACACCTGGCCGTTAGGACTTCCCCTTTTCCCTGAAGCCCTTGGCTTTGCCAGGCATGTGGGAATTAGGTTGATGCTATGTCCTGACAGCCTACATGTAGGACTCAGGCTGCTGTTCTCCCCAGCCATTGAGCTGTGCATATGCTGTTTGTGACATCTCACTTGTTCTTTAGTATGTCAGATGCATCCCCAGAGGAATGGAAAAATCAGAATAATGAAACAACATCAACCAGAGATCAATAGCTTTCCCTGTTTCCCTGTACTCTTGTTGTCTTGTAGTTTTGCATTTCTTTCTCTGCTTGGATGGTGCCATCAGCATACCTAGCAGAGCTTTCGACCCTTTCATGTTTTATGGCCAGATTCACCCTGAGTCCTGGGCTGGATGCACACCTATGGCCAGACCTATACAAAATCCTTTGAGTTTTCTGCATTAGGGATGACAAAAGCATCCAGGTGTCCTTCATGCTTCAGTACAACTACAGAGGCTACATATTACATGAAATTCTGATTCCACAGACATCAGAGAAAGCAACCGTTGTTATCTCTGTCTTTCCTCCAGGCGTGAGAAGTTTACATCCTCATCCAAGTCCTTGCAGTTTAACAGCCTGGCATGTCCAGTAACAAGTTTTTCTCCTTTGGGTCCTCCAGGCCTGCACCTCTATTGTGGCCCCATAAAGCATTACAGTGGAGTATTTTGATGGAGCCTGGATGGCATTCTCCAAAAGCTTAAGGACCAAATACACACTACTGTAGTTCCTTACTCTTAAATCCAGCACCCATCCAGCAGTGATGTTGGTGTGATGCTTGTAGAGTGTTTGCCAGCAGGGCTTTGTGAAGAGGCAGCTCTTCATCTTGCAGAGGCTGGGTCCAGCCAAGGCCTGCCCAGCCATAGTTATCCCCATCACATCACACACCTCAGGGTCGAAGGGTTGCGTTACAACCAAGCCCCTCCTTGCTGGCCCAGCATCACACCTGCCCTTGAATCATCCTGTACAGCAAGGCCAATCCCACTGAGGCCCAGAAATGGGCTAACACCTAGGCAGTGGTTACAGGGAGAGCAGATAGAGCCTCACAACACCCCCTCAAACTCTCTGGACAGTTGTATCCTGTGTCACACTAATGCTTTTCTCCCTTCCTCACCCTACTAGATCCCAGAGGTGAAGACCAGGTTCTCCCCCAACCCTTCTGCTGTTTTCCAGGCGCCATCGCGGATCCTCAACGTGTGAACCTGGACCCTCCTCACACCCAGGCAGCTTAAAGGTGGAGTTTCTGTTGAGATGTTTCACTATGCAATTTTCATGAGGAGTGTTAAGATCAAAGAACCGGTGTTATCAAAAGCAGCTCCAGTGATTAATGATATGCACACACACTTTCTGTTAACACAACAAACCGCAAAGCGCTTGGTTCAGAACTGGCAAAGCACGCTGCGAGGAGTGACCTAGTTTTCCATAGGAGCAGGTTCATTACTATGCCAGCTGGCGTCACATTAGGAGATTGACTTTGGGCAGCAAAGGCAGGATTGCAGGCAACGTCCCTACTCAGAAATACACAGGGAAGGAGGGAAAACAATCGCAAGCGGGACGGATAATTAAAACCTAAGCCAGTTTTATTTAGCAACACCCTCTAAGTAGGCCACTGAAAGATAGGGAGTAGTCTGGCTGACTTCTGAGCTTCTTGAGGGGTTTTGGGAGTAGGACCTCAAATAGCATCACCAGAAAGCACAGCTTCAAAGGGGCTGGTCTGAACTTCCAGAGCTGCTTTAGAAGCTGGAGGAAGCCAGTGTCATTGAACTCTAAAATAAATCTGGCACGTGTAGTGTCTTTGGCCTTTAAGGCTGGGAAGCTGGATATTCCCAAAATTGGAGAGCTGGTGCAGGGGCAAGAGAGGACTGGACTCCAGGAGACAGCCCTGACAGCAGCGCACCAGACTGGTTTGGAGAGGAGTGCATGGACACAGCCAGGCACCCACCAGACTCCTCCAGAGGATCTAAGATACTTATGTAATTGGTATAGATATTAGGGTGACTGTAAATATTGTACATAGACTTTACCTAAAGCAATTTGTGATCCTTTAATGAAAAGGATATGCTTATACTTTTAATAAATGTTAACTCTTTGCATATGCAAGGTGGAAGATATTGCCTTGAAATTCCTAAATTATCGCCTGTATTGGTAATGCTAATGCTAGGAACAACCACAAGCGAATGTTACTTAGAAATTCTTCTTAAAGAAAAATGTAATGTAGAATGTAAGCCAGCTGTCATTTTTAAGATAGGCCGTTTCAAGTGTCATTGTTCTGAAGCTGATTTTTTTAGATTGCTGCGCATTTAACTTTTGCTGAGGTACATGTGTTTTAAGAAACCATTTTTTTAGCCTTTGTTCATTGAGACTTTACAATTTCTATTTCAATAACTTATGCAATATAATTAGTCTACTGCTTATTTAATGGACTTACTAATTATTTTGGAAAAAAAAATTGGAAAATTTTTACTTTGTGTTTGCAACATATGTGTGTTGTCCAGAACAAAGGGAAACTATCCTCAGACTTGAACAGTGATCAGATATTCATTCACCTGTAATGAAACAGACTTTTAACACAGGAGGATTTTTTTCTTAACCTTCTTACTAGCTGAAGTCTAAGGCAAATTCAATGAACTTCGGGGATTCTGCAAAAACGTATGCATTGCTGATAATTCCCATAAGAACAATTTTTGAGCTGTTGGCATGTGAGTTGTACTGGCAATACATGCAGACAGCATCTTCTCATTGCATTATGTGGGAATTTAATGGTGCCATCCCTGTTCACTCTGGTGGGACCGAACACAACCACCAGAACAGGAAACACCTGCAGTAAGCTGTGTTTGGTTGGGATAAGAGATGGCTCTTCCCACACTCATCCTTGGAGAAACTTGCAGTAATCCCAGTGCTTGCCAAAATAATTTTTCAGGAAGTTCATTTTTCAGGAAATTCATTTGAAGTATTCAAACTGTGCTAAAAGTTTTGCATGTTAGATGTTTCTAAGGATTCAATTTGCTTGTTTAATCTCTTTATAATGTTTTTAACAGTTTTGTTCAAACAGTTTAAGTTCATTCCAATCCTGGACTTTATTAACAGCAAGGGAAAAAAAGCAAAAAGGAAATTGTCTATTATCTCTTCTTAATTGACTGTATTTCTTAAAAAAAAATACCCAGGTTTAAACAAATTGGTAATATAATAAGCTTGTATTTTATCAAATGGACTGGATTTAATTTAATAAATTAAAATGTATTTTGGCTATTGGTTCTCTCCCATATATTTTTTGTTATTGTTGTAAAATACAACCCTCAGGTATTCAACCTTGCAGTACAATTTGTCACTGCATGACAGCAGGAAAGTCATCAGGAATGCATTCAGACCCATCAGCAGTCAATTCCTTACTCCTGGAGCTTTCCCCCAGGCACAGCCCCCAGCAAGGACAGCTTGAAGGCACACTCAGAGCTGTGGCCCAGCTGCATTCCCTATGAAATGCAGAGAGGTTCGATTCACTTTGATGTAGATGCCATTCTCTGAAGACCCCTTTCTGCAGTACCCATTTAACTATGCCCAGAGTGAAACTGTTGTTTCACCTCAGTTTCACTCAGCCGTCCCACATAAAACACAGGAAAAGGTGATAGTGTTGAATGTTTAGACCATTGCTTTGCAGTTACTCCCAAGAACATTTCAGTCAGTAAAAGTGCTGAAGATACAACCAGCTTCCCTAGACAGGGCAATAGCTCTTTTAGCTAAAAGCTGCTGCTCAATGTACATGAGCAACGAACAAGCAGGAAAAGGGAGCAGGTACTTACCACTGTAAGGTCCAGGGTGATGCCACTGGCAATGTCTGCAACTTACCTGATTTTGTATGAAAAATGCCTTCATCAGTCAAATTGAAAGGCATCACACCAAGTTCCTCTGAAGAAGTCAAATCTACGTGAGTTTTGCAGGCTCTAGGGAGTCGTGATGCCAGCTTCCAGCACTGCTCTCACACTAGTGTTTGTCTTCCCAATTGCTCTGGGCCCGTGTCCAATTACCTCAAGGATTTTCGACTGTGAATCACACTGCAAGTAAGGGTTATTTGACACATAAAGAAATATCCTTTAAAAAGGAAGGCTTTACACCTGTAACTTTAGAATTTACTACCTCTAGGATGACACTGAACCTGCTTGTTTTGTTAAATCCCGCTGACACTTCAGCTGGGATGCTGAAGGTGAGTTTTGTGTCAGAGAGCAGTGAATACCTGCCCTGCCACACGCTCAATGTGAGCTTTAATGTGGGAAATACACCATTGCTCAGGAGAGTTCTTGTTGTGAACTTGCAGAATTCACAAGCAGCACATTACTGATTTGCTTGCTTTCATAAACTGCATAATTTCTTTGAGAATGAACAATCAGATGCAAATGTACCACCTCTACCTTACTCATACCCATTTCCTCTACCACGGCCACTGCGGTAATGTCTGATCCTAAGGACCAACCTGGTTTGCCACAAATGGATTGCTGGTACCATGCAGCACTGGAAAGCTGTGTTTATTTCCAGGGCAGGAGGCACTTCTGTGGCATTCAGCGGTAACGCGGAGTTCTGCAGCATTTCCAAAAACAACGGCGCGTTAATCTCTGCACAGACACCCGCGGCTCCTCCCCACAGGGCGGGGAGAACACAGAGGTTCGGTAACTTCGGTTCCTGTACGTGTCAAGGGCCGCTGCCCAGCGCTGGCAGGGGGTGGTGGAGGCTTTGAGGGGAGGGAGCTGTGAGGGGATCTCTGTGAGGGGGTCACTGAAAGGAGGGAGCTGTGAGGGCATCTCTGTGAGGGGGTCACTGAAAGGAGGGAGCTGTGAGGGGATCTCTGTGAGGGGGTCACAGAAAGGAGGGAGCTGTGAGGGGATCTCTGTGAGGGGGTCAC
>VZTB01008513.1:542197-591469 GCA_013397245.1 Thryothorus ludovicianus | reverse complement strand
AGGGGGCTGTCTGTGGGGGTGGGTCTGTTGAGGGGGGAGCTGTGAGGGGATCTCCGTTGAGGAGGGAGCTGTGAGGAGGTCTCTGTTGAGGAGGGAGCTGTGAGGGGGTCTCTGAGGGGAATCTCTGAGGGAAATCCCTGAGGGGCGGTCTGGTGAAGGGAAGCGCTGCCCCGTGCCGGGTCCCACCGCCCCCTGGCACCGGAGGCCGCCGAAACCGTCGGAGGAGCCGGGCCGGGCCTGAAGAAGGAGGAGGAGCAGCTAGCTGTGAAGGACTGAAGACATCAGTCTGAGAAAAAAAAAAGATGTTGAGGGGGAAAACATGTTGGGTTTTTTGTTTTTTTTGGCTTCTTTTCCCATTTTTTGGGGGAAGGGTTGGCGTTTTGTTTTTTTGGTTTTTTTTTTGGCTTTGCCTCTTGCCCTCCAGCTTCTATTTGGCAGTAAGTTCAACTAATTTTCCCCAAGTCGAGCCTGTTTTGCTTATGGCAGTAACCAGTACATGATGTCCTTTTTTTATCTACTGACTTCCTTGATCCCAAGGCAGTGGTGGCATCCCCCATCCGTGGCGGCATTTAAAAGACACGCAGATGTGGCACTTGTGGACGTGGTTAACAGTGGGCTTGGCAGGGACTGTTGCACTTGGTGACCCTGGAGGTGTTTTCCTAACTTAGTGATTCTGTGGTACATTATCCTGACCCGCAAGAGACAAGTTACTTTTTCCAGAGTTCTGAAGGGGAGTGAGAGTGGCTGGGTGGGCATCTGGCCAGCCTCAAACCACCTTACTTTTCAAAAGTCTTCCACACAAACCAATGACTAGATATTTAAGCAGGCTGCTCTGAAAGATGAAATGTTGAAGGGGCTCAGCTCCTGGCTTCCCTTCCCCCAGCTTCCAAAACCAGAAGCTTTTTAAAATAACTAAAAAGGGGAAAATTACCAAATTACCTTTTCCTTCAGATCAATTCTTCAACTACCAATTCTTATCCCAAACTACAACATTCTGAATACACAGAGCACAAAAATATCTGTGGATCTGGAGAAATTTTGAGTGACAGGTGACAGTCAAGACAATCCTAGCACAGCTAATAAAAGAATTTATTGTAAACATACGTATATTACACAATTATACAGTATAATACAGATAACATGAAGGATTTAAACACTCAGCATTACAAATAGGGGCAATATTCATAAAGAGATCTTTAACTCTTCAGAAAGCAAGAGAAATATACCGTAACATTTCAACACACCGCACCTGTAGCATTCCACAAACACCTGAAGGGATGTGTGAAATTCCACAACCTCTATCTTATCTCCAAGCAATTCCCACAGGAACTTCTCACCAACAAAGTTTTCTCCCACCACTATTCAAAATGCAAAGAACTTGTTGCAAACGTTTCCTACATCTGAAGAACTAAACAAATGTGTCGTTTTCTATCTGCTTTTAACAGTTTATTTTTCTTCAGCAAACTTTATATACTTAATAATATAGCATCTCCTAGGAGAATAATCTGTGGTTGCTCAGAAATGTAGCAATAGATCTCCACTACAAGAACCCCATTAAGAATGAGAGGTCTGTACCTGCCTGCTTGAGGACCAGGTTCAGGACTTTTTCTGAAACTCCATTCCTCACAGAAAAGCAGGACACAGGCAAAGAAGCCACAATTTGCAAATAGATGCCCAAAGACAAACTCCTGCATCCTCAAAAGCTGCTCTGGGTGTTCTCAGAATCCCAGAAAAAAAGCCTGCAAGAGGCAGGGGCTGGAAATGCATGTGTACAGAATCACAGAACATGCTGAGTTGGAAGGAACCCACAAGGATCACTGAGTCCAACTCCTGGCCCTGCACAGGTCACCCCAAGTCAAACCACGTGTCTGAGAGCATTGTCCAAACCCTTCTTGAACTCAGACAGGTTTGGGGCTGTGCCCACTGCCCTGGGGAGTCTGCGAAGTACCCATCACCCTCTGGGTGAAGAATCTTTCCCTGATATGCAACCTAAACCTCCTGGAACTCAGTTTCATGCCATTCCCTTAGGTCCTGTGAGGTCACGAGTGAGGAGACTGGTACCTGCCCCTTGGGAGGATGCTGAACACCACAGTGAGGTGTCCCCTCAGCCTCCTCCAGGCAGAACAGACCAAGTGACCTCAGCCACTCCTCCTAGAGCTTCCCCCCCAGACCCTTCCCCATCCTTGCAGCCCTCCTTTGGATGCTCTCCAACAGGTTAATGTCTTTTTGTATATTGTGGCACCCAAAAACTGCACACAGTACTTGAGGTCATTGCAGATCACAGCATGACTGAGTTTGCCCAAAAGGCTTTTTCCACAGAATCTGCGGGCTGTCGTGACAGTGACAGGGATCTTGAAAATGCCCTTGTCCTTCCTAAAGTGTACAGGGATGCCTGAAAGCAGTAGAGACCCCAGGTTCACTACAGCCTACAAAGCAGAGGCCCTGCAGTTCCCCTGGATTCCTCCCAACTCAACACTGAGCTGAAACATAATCACTGCTGCTCAACTCCGTCACACTGACCTCCACTGATAATGTCAGGGCTAAGCTGTGTCCTTTCCTTTCACAGGCAATCCTGCACTCAGCTCACCCGAACAAGCCAGGATTAGCTTTTGAATCCAGAGCATCTGTGATGTTCTTCCTAGGGTGCTTTTAAGTCCTTCTCTGAATGCTGTTGGATTTCATCCATTGGTCCCATTTCCTATTTGCAGGGGTCAGGTTCTGCCACTCTTCTATTCAACAGAACTGCAGCTCCCTGTTAGCTGTGATGAACTGAGAGGGGCTTTTCTGCAGACTCCAGTTTTATTTAAGGTGGAGAAGACAGGTGGCATCCCATCTGAGGTACAGTGCTTTCTTCAGTTTAACAACTGCATCAAAGTTATCCTATTCTCCTTCCAAGTCTGAAACCTCTAACCAAAGCATTTTTCACAGTTCCTGCACGCTACTGTATTTACCAACGCCTGTCTTCTAGCCCCAAAAAAGCACCAAAAGATGACATTCTGCTCCTACCCCAGGCCAAGAAAGATAACTGTAGTTTAGTATTTATAAAAGGCTTTGTATTGTCAAAGCACGGCACCAACAAGAGCGAGGCCTCAGTACACCCCTGTGAGGTAGGTATCCTGCTCCCCATGCTCAGAGATGGGGAAACTGAGGCACAGAGTGATTAAATCAAAGGCCATGCAGCAGATCAGAGACCCAGCTGAGATCAGCACACTGGAGGTTCTGGCTGTTTGGCCCATGCTCCACCCATGACAGCACTGCCAGACAAAACAAGCATGCCGAAAGCACGACAGTCCCACAGAGTCCCACCAACTTCACAATGGCTTCTTCACACTACCAGCAAGATCTCCATGGGGCAGGACAAAGGGGTGGTGGGTGTGGGGTGGTCAAGGATGTTGTCAAAGAAGCCTTCTTCAGTCAGGTGTTGATAGCAGGCTGCAGACATATCTCCCTCACCAGTGGTGTTCCTGAGACAGGTAAGTAGCAGAACTTCTTCCTGCAGTCAAGACATCAGATGATCTCCCCACAAGCAGCAAATCTTTGATTTTTCAATCTCACCAGGCTTCTCTGTGTTGAACAGAACTTAATCCAAAGCAGTATTGCTCCCACAGCACTTCACAGTTTAGGCTGATACTTGGTGAACACTGCTACAACATTAAGACTTATACAACACTGCTGGTCTTCTGCCCTCCAGCACTCTTCAAACACTCTGGCAGCCAGGGAGGCACTTGCTGGGCAAGCGAAGCGTTTCAGCCAGCCCAAGCCCACAAACCCTGAATATCATCTTTGTCCCTCTCCCATGCAGGACAAGTGGTCAGTCAAATCTTTCCAAGCCTGATCGTGGTTTATTCACCTTGCTTGAGGATGTGTCAGTCTATCCTTTCCAAGGTGACTAAGAAAGGTGGCACCTGACACCTCCTCTAGTGAGGCAAGGAATTTGGTTAGGTGACACTTAGCTGAGTAAGCTGCTAACAAACCTGCTCAGCTGTGTTCTCAGTCACATATGCCACACTCAGGCAAGAATGGCCAAATTTGTGCTGCCATCAGCCTTCTGCTCCCCCAAATCCACACCTAATCCACCCATCTACTCAAACAGCCCACCTTACAGAGCTGCCTTGGACTTCTCCCATATTCAGAGTGCCACAGCAAGTGCTCTGCTCACTGCATGGGGAAACCAGCTTGTATGTAAACTGCATTAAAAACAATTTCTCATCTTAAAAACCAGTTCAGTCTCACCAGCAGAGCCGTCTCAGAGGGACCAGGCCTGTGGAGTCTCTCACAGCAACTCGATGCAAACTGACAATGTCTGTTCAGCCACTGAACATACACTCACCAAGTAAACACTGACATTTAACAACTTGATTTGGAACAGAGCATCATTTTGTTGCATTAAGGTGCATCTTTAATTGGAGGTAACAATCTAGTAGCCCAATGTTATAAATGTAATAGTGTCCTACAGAAATACTGGATTTGTCAGCCCAACTTCAGTCATAAATCCACCTTTCCTGTAGCACCTTCTCTGCTCTATTTCATTGCTCCTCATTTAGTATCTTCATATGTTTGTTTGTGAGGAAGTCAAGAAAGGGAATATTACAGATGGCTTTGTGAATATTCATCACTGTGATCTCTCTTGGAGTCCTGCAGGGAATGCATCAGAGATGCTATTATAATACACAAAACCACATGTCCATAAAGCAGCAAGTCAAAAATAACAACCAAAAGCAAATAAAAACAAATAAAAGCAAAAAAAGGATATAAGAGCAGATGTTAGAGCAATGCAGGGAAAGCATTAAAATACCACAGCACAAAAATAGCCATTCAAATGACTGGGGGGAAACCTCTTGGGCACTAGAACAGGAAAATCAAGTACTAAAGGATGAATTCTTGAACTTGTATAGGATAATTGTTGTATATGTACTTCTATATGTGACATGTATATATACATTTTAATATATTATGTAAATATTTATATATTGTGTACAAGTGAACATTTAAACTGAGTGTTTTCTCATAGTGTTTGTTTTTTTAAATCAATTAAAGCTATCCCAAATCATGCTGCTGAACAGAAATCAAAATTTGATCTAATCATTAGGTATTAAAAAAAATGATTCTTTACCATTGAGGGTGGTGAGGCACTGGACAGGTTGTCCAGAGCAGCTGTGGATGCCTCAACCCTGCAAGTGTCCAAGGCCCCGTAGGATGGAGCTTGGAGCAACCTGAGATAGTGGAAGGTGTCCCTGCACATGGCAGGGGGTGGAACAAGACGACCTTTAAGGTCCTTTCCAATCCAAATCTTTTTATGATTCTATAAAAATCACTCAGCATCTGAGGCAGAAAAGTGTGTATCAGTAAAATAAAGCGATTATTTAGGTTAAGTTCTGGCAGGCCATGGCTAAGCTGTCTACACAGTAACCAGAGATGGTTAACCTGAGTGAGCAGGTCCTTCCAGTGTGGCTCTGCTCATCTGCCTCTGAGGTATGGCAACACCAGAGAATCCTGCCTCCATTTTAGTGTCTTTGTTCCTATCCTTTCCCACTAGGGAAATGAAAAACCCCTCTTAGGGCTTGGTTCTTCTCAGAGTATAGTCCATAAATTCCCTCAGTCTCGCGTTGTGAGCCACACAAAGCCTGCCTGAGCTCCCGAAGCCATTCCACCCTCAGTGCTGGAGTGAGTGCAGAGCAGCCCCTGCTGTACCTGTTGTTGGGAGCTGTCTGGTACGCCACAGCGAGCGCCTGCCGGAGGATATCACTCATCAGCTGTTCAGTGGCCTGAGACAAGAGACAGGGTGACAAGAACAGCAAAGACACTTGCTATTTTCTCAAGTATCAGTGTAAAAGCAGCTGTTTGGGCTGGCTTCAACCCTCAAATGATCAGCACAGGACAGCTCAAGATGCTCGAGTGAGTTAATATTACTCAAGACATGAGTTTATTTAACAGAAAGAGACCCAGAGGTGCACAGAGCTCAGGCTGCAAGTGCCCAGCCTGCTTTCCCTCCAGACCTGCAGAGCTGTACATGCCCAGCAGAGTGGATCAAGAGTTCCAGAGCCTGAGCTTCAAAGAACATTTAAGGACCCTCTCTCGCACACCAGAGCTGGTTTTGTACATGGCAGACTGCAGATATTCTCCTGGGAGCCAGTGCCTGCATCTCAGCCCTCCCAGGCTTGTTGTCAAGATACTCTCACAGAAACCTCCCAGCCTGAGCAGCCATGTGCCCAACACTTGGCTTAACCAAGGCTCAGTCAAAAGCTAATTAAGGCCCTTGGTTTCTGTGCTGTATCAAGACCAGAGGAGAGGTTTCTGCAATGTTCAGTGAGGAAAGCTGGAATAACTACCATTCTAAGGAACAACCTGATGGCTATGGCCTGTGTCTACAAATGGATGTGTCTGTATCAGAGTTCAGCTGTGGCAAGTAACAGGGAGCACAGCACAAGCACACACAAGTGCATGTACCACCTGGAATCAATTAGTTTTTGTAAAACTCCTCTTCTGATAAGCTGCAGTCTATATAAACAACCCCAAAAATCATCTCTGGCATGAAAAACCCTAGTGCTGCTAGAAATAATCTGTGTTAGCCTTCAGTCCAAAACCAAGAACTCCAGATCTCTGCTGCTCAAATGCTCGTGCAAAACCATTTCTATGTTTTTCCAGAAGTGCTTATGATAGAGAAATAGTTTCTCACACATGGCAGAATTGTTACTCTCCACAGGAATTCAGCAGTCTCCCAGCAGAGACAACCTGGGCAAAGTGACTGAGAAGTATTTAGGAAAATATAGCTAACCTTGTATAAAACAATCAAGTCTTATACAATCTGAAAGACTTCCCCCCAATTCTGAAGTAAAGGACAAAGCAAGGGGTACTTTGAAAATTACAGAATGAGTCAGTATCTTAGTGCCGGTGAGAATTTGCAAATCCCTGTTCTGCATCCAAGCCAACAAATCAGTTAGAAAACTGAAAATCCACACTCAAGTGTATAACCCTCGCTGGACAGCCATGTATCTATCTATTAATGCAGAAAGACAGACTTTGATTTGATAAATGTACATTAATAAAGACATCCCATCTTTTCTTTCTCTAATTGCTGACAAGCCCTTCCTGTGAAGTATTTTCTTACCTTTAAAATCATGTCTTCTATTACAGATGCATAAACATTCTTCTGTACCTCAGCAGGTTGAAAAGAAATTCCTATCTATAAAATACAAGAGAGAAAAAAGAATTAGTACATCAAAAAACACAACTCACATTGTACTAGAATTAGATAAGATTAACAGAAAAAAACCCTATAACAAAGGGTAGTTAAAAGAGAAGCAAGCAGACATACAGAGCTTTCAAGCAGTATTAATCTCAGGCTTAATTAAAAAAAAAATCTGGCTAAAATTAGCACAGCCTGTAGAAATGCCTCTGAAAGTCAGAAGAAACAAAAGCAGGTTTTAGTTTTTGTTTCAGAAAGTCCACACAAAACCCAGGCTGCACTGGGTATCTTCGGGTTGAGAATGGATGCTCCATTTTAAAACTGCACATATCTTCAATTCACCTACTTATCATCTTCCCTGCACCCAGCTATGGCCACTGAACCCACTTTAAACACATTGATGTTCCACATGGAAAGAGTGTTTTGTTCCTCAGTTCCACTCTCACTGTGCCCATGCCTTTGTCACCTACGTAGCAAGAGATCAGACCCACTGCAGAGTCAGTTTTGTCCCTTGGTGTCAGCAGGTGAGGTGGGGACAGGGATCCTTTCTTTCTCCAACAACTGCTCCATGCAAACTCCTGCTGCTCTTCTACAACAGCAAGCACTCTTTCCTCCAAGCCAAATTAGTCTCCTCTCTCTCTTCTGCTACTGTGACAGAAAACCTCCTTCTCTCCTGCCCTAAACTGAACAGGAAGAAGAAATCCAAGCAGAAGTTTGCTGAGTTTTACCACAACCCTGTTTTCAGGAACTGCTATTACACAGCATTGGTCTAAGCAACAAGTCCACATCTTTCACATGATGGGACAGGAAGAACTCAGTGCCAGTGCTCCTCAGCCCTCATTTATCCTTGCTTTTAGCCTTTCAGGGTGATTTTTCTGTACTAAGCCCTGCAAAACAGTTACTCTGAAGTGAGCTCCCAAGGGGTATTCTTCCCCTTCCCCTGCCAGAATTGGCAGCTGCATGTCTTGAGTCAGAAGGTCCAATTTTTCCAGGGCATGTATAAAAAATTTCATTAAAAAGTCCCGAGGCCTATATAGGTGAAAGAAATGCAATTAAATAAATGTAAAAACACAACTAGCTTAACAACAGTTCTAATTAGCTCTATGATTCACTTATTACCTTCTCAGCAGCGTCCCTCACAAACTCTGAAGCAGGCAAGGAAGCCATGTAGAACTTCATCTCTTCTTGTTTCTCCTCCTGTTCTTTCTTAATGTTTATTTTTAATGGCTCACTAAAGTTGAGAATATCTACTTCCTCTTCATGTTCTGGCTCTTGCTTCAGAAATTGCTGTAGTTCCTCCAGTTTTCGGCACAGCTCCTCACCACTGCTGTAAGATGAAGGGCACTCTGAAATAGAAGCAATCAATTAAACACCATAGGTTATGGAAAGCTGTTTATAAACAGATGCACACTCAAAATTAAGGCAAGAAATTAAGGTAATTGCAAGTTATTTCTGTAGTGCCTACCAAATATAAGGATGAACAGAAATGCAAACAGTCATTGAGAGCCTTCTAATTATATCTTCATGACACTCATGGTTCTCTCCCACATCTGCTCCTACACCAATCAAGAAGGCTGCATTTCATACAAAACTAGGCTCATGTAAGTCTCCCAAATATTCTCACAGAAGTTTTTTAAGCTTTTTGGCAACTGGCAAATCAATCTGATGCTCTTCAACTTGCATAGAGAAGTGGAGCTTTTATATGTAGGCACCATGTAGTGCTAAATCATCTTTTATGTTGAGACGAGCATTATTTTAAAATTATTTAATTAAAAATCAGAAGACAGGTTCACAATGGAATGGCAAAAGGGAACCTCTTCTCTGCATGATTGACACAAGCCAGTAAAATCTTCAGTGCAAAGTAAAAATATTCTATTCCTCAAAGACAAACACAAATACAGTGATATAGATAAAGATATTATCTAAAGGCTTCCTTTCCACCTTCAACAGCTGCAATGCAGGGTCAGACTTTATAACATCTAATCAGTTCCATACACTTCTGTGAAATACCTTAAATCCCTGTATGATCAGAACAGAAAAACATTCAGCTTTTGGAAAGGGATTCTCTTCAGGTGAAACAAGAGAGCTTAATAGTGAAGAATGGATGAAATTAAAGACATGAATTTAATACACACTGAAATGAACTGAGAGGATCCTAGAGCTGTGCTACTGGAATAGTGTAGCAGCTGTAGAACAAAGCATGAAGCTTCACACAAGCCAATTCACCTCACTTTTGGAGACAAATTAACCTCTACTGAGCCTCACACTGCCACTGCCAGGTTTGGATTTTTTGGCTCTGTACCTGAACTCATTCATAGTGTTTGCATGGTAAGTTTTAACAGAGGCTAAGCCTAATAAAGGGTAGAAATGTCACTACTCCCTGTACTTGTGTATCCACTTATAAATGATTATATTGGGGAGCAAGGACCATCTTTCATGAGATTCATCTGAGACTTCAAGGATCCCAAAGCATAAGAAAAACCAAGAGAAGCCCCAGAAAAAAACCAGAACTGAGAGGGACAAAGGACAGCCCCACTTGTACACCTGCCCTTACCATCTCCAAGTTTTGTTATTCCGGAGCGAATTAAATGAAAACAAAGAAAGTAAGAATCCCCTTCTCCAGACACAAGCATTTAATAAACAGTGTCCTTGGCAGAAAGGAGCTCCCTGTGCCTGTGCTCACCTGGCTCACTGTCTATCTGTGTGAGCACATCCTCAATGGAGTCCTCCTCGCTGCGCAGGGTCTCGGGGTCAGGGGGGGTGTAGCCGTGGCAGCGACACCAGTGCACCACGTGCTTTGTCTTCAGGGGTGTGATGCTGTGAAACCTGGGGTGCTTCTCCACGATTTCTTGGAGGATCTTTCTCACTGTCATTGCTCGCTGCCACTGTGACCAACCAAAGAGAAAGCTCATCACACTGGCCAGAACATTTATGGTTAGCTTACAGCCCAGAGCCACAGTCCAGGTTGCAAGGGAAACAGAAAAGGAACACGGTTATCTCAGGAGTCAGAGTGACTTCTGACAGGTCACATAAACTTTGCTTAATCATCCAAAAAAAAATCTCAAGAAAAGGGACACACATTTACAGGGACCTAGTCACACTTGTCTTGACTTGAAATGTTTCATCTCCCAGGTAACACCAAAGATGGCTCAGTGCAAGAAATTCCCTAGAGTGAAGTATGCTCTTAAAATCTGGTTAAGCTCTTTGATCATTAAGCTGGCAACAGCAGAGGGTCTAATCCAGTGTTAACATCTTCCCTGTAAAACTCCATAGCAAGATGGCAAAGTTATGAAGAAACAGAGAGAAACCACAATACAAAAGGTCCAGGTTTACAGAAATATTTATCTTTGGTGAACTGACAATCCAGTATAAGCACTAGTACTGCTTATGTCAGATCCCTCAATTCTCATCCTACAGAAAGCAGACAAAATCCCACAACAGATAGATAAAGCATGTTGGGTAAAATTCCCTTGACTGTAACATGCCACAGAGGAGAGATGAAGATAAAGTACTATCAGTTTGAAAATATTTAGAGCTTTAAAATGCTTCAAGAAACATCTTACTATAAATAAGCTGAAAAATGACCTTCAGCATCCTTTCTGCTTGAGAAAGCCTGTGAACAATAAACTGGATCACTTTCTGAACACAAGTCAGTGCACCTGGCAGTAAGGAATGCTGCCATTTAAAATACCAAATTTCTTCAGAAAACAAATCAGACAACAAGGAAGTTTCTAAAATCCTGAAATCCTTGTGCTCCTAGTGACTGCTTATGAAACATCAGAGGAGAGAATTACCTCGGCTGCCCTCCTCTTCCCAATGTTCCAGCTGTAATACTGTTCCACTGAACTGGCACAAAAAGAGCTTACATCCTCACCTAAAAAAACACAAAATCAAAAACTCTATTAAATTTTCAGTAAGTGAAGTGAGATGCATTCTGGGCTTGATGTTATTTAGCAAAGAGGAAAAGGGAAAGGCATTTCATGCTCACAGGCTCAGTGACTGCAACCAACTCTTACAAATGCTGTGCTCTCTCCAAGAGAGACTGACACTGTTTTTGAATGCAAAATCAGCTTCCCTCTTGGTCATAGACACAGAACCTATAGCTATAGGTTGTTTTAAGCTTCTTTGCTTCCACCAAAACTCTATTATGTAGACCTGTAAGTCTGCCTCACTAGTTAAAGTATCTTCCTTTAGAAAATTGGAATTTTTTTTTTCCCAACAAATTACAACATAAAAATGAAATAACAGTGAAAAGGTTTCCTGGCAAAAGCATGAGAGTTGTATGTGATCAAAGTTTTACTGTGCCTCTCCTTCTTTGATGCCTCTGATCTACCCAGACTCCAGGACCACTCATTCAAACTGCATTATTTACCAGGGAAAGCTGATACATTTTCAGTTATGCACATGAGTAAGAGGAATGAAATATAAAGTACCACACAAGATAAAACGTTTCTCTGCAAATTATCCCCTTTTGTTTAAAAAAGAAGGCAAAATCCCCAGTAACAAACATATTTCAGTGTTGAGCTATGTTACTGTATTTGCCATCTCGATGAAATCCTAGTGTTAAATTTAAAAACAGAAAAAAAAAGAAAAGAACAACAGCACATCCATTAAGGACAAACCAGGAAAAAGAAAACCTACTTGCAGCCATTATGTGAAGAAATACAGACTATATCTAATGAAAAAATAACAGATGAAAGATTTTAACTGCTAACAACATATTTGACTTTACTGGAAGAACCTAATTCTAAGCATCTTCAGAATAACCCCTGGGGTAAACTCTCTAGGAGAATGGTTTCAGTTCACTCCAAGTTTTAATAACTTCTGTGGCTACAGAGTATGCAAGGCATTCTGTTGATACACTGACAATACAGAGCAAAGCCTTTTCATTTACTGCTTACTTTTTTCAGCAATTAATGGAACCTTCTTCACTATTGCTGTTAAAAGCTGCTGGATGTTCTCCAAATATTCTATGCTGCAAGGGATAAAAAGAATCATAGTGAAGAGTGCTGTTGGAAGCAATGAATCAGATGTAAAAGGTTTCAAAATCACTGCATGGTTTTCAAGTCTTTAGCCCCAAGGCATTACAAATAGCAGTGTGAAGATAAACTGTTACACCCCAATCCAGAGAAGGTATTCCAAAGAGCCCTCCCTCTCACCAAAGGGTCCACATCTACAGCTGCATTTGTCAGGCTGAAGAAACTGAAGACAGGCTTGGAGAAAATCCCTGCATTATCTTGCAAGCTGCAACATTACTTTGAGGGATAACTAGTGCAGGCTGTTCCAGTAGGAAACGTGGGAAACTTTGTATTTATGAGACTTGACTGAACAAGCCATAGTCTACTACACTGTCAGGAACTGCATTTTCCAATAGTTATAACTAAGATAATTTTCAGTGTGTAGTGACTGAAGATTTATTCCTGTCTCTTACACACACTCTCCATCAGGGTAGTGTTTGCAGGGATACACTGAGATTAACAAAACTTTACAAAGCATAGAGACAGGAAAGTTGGAGGAATCAAGAGCAGAAGAGACATCTTACACACTGCAAGAAAAATGCAGAGAAAATTCTGCAGTCTGAGTTCTGGTGAAAAAGCACTATCAAGTACTTGCAAAAGCATCACAAACAAGACACTGGATTTCACAGCATCCAGTGATCGAATATTCATTATTATTTGATTCTATTTCTGAAGCAAAGCAGCTCTCACACTAAGTAATTACACAAGTATATGAGCTTAACAAGACTGGAGAGTACAGAAGGTGGACAGTTCTACTTATTTCAGATGCCCCTTTTCAGAGCTGCATTTCACTGGGCACTGTGACCTAAGGACATGTTATGGCAATGGGACTTATACAAGCAGATTTTAGCAGCTTGTGATTTTAACAAAGCCCAAAACAACCGCAAATCTTCAAATATTTTTTCTCCTTTTATGAACCGTGCATACAAATCCATTCACAAATAAAATGTTGCAACACTGTCTGAAACAAATGCCACCCAACAGGATTAGTACAGATACAGCAGTGTATGGGACAGATTTTATAATGTATTTCTAGGTGGAAGTAACACCACTGCACACATCCCTAGAACCATCTCCATTCCCCCAGCACTTCAAAGATCAGAAATCCTAATAGAGAAATGAACAATTACTTGATAACGTAATTCCCAAGTTCAGAGTTCTCTTCTGTTTTAACTGCTGCTTGGCCTTCTTGGGTACCCACAGAACTGCAGTTCTGTCCTGTTGAATCAGGCTCCATCTTAACTTCAAAGAAACAGAACACATTTTAAGACAAAAAGTACAGCCAGCTTGATAAAAGTACCAGACAGTCTTGTGAGACTCCAGTAAGACTTAGGTCTTACATAACATCCCTTCATTTATTCTTTGCATTCTCATTGCTAAGCATGAACAAATTTGACCTTCAATTTTGCTGAAAGGGACCGACCAGAACACGTTCCCCTCACAAATCTCCACATGCTCACATCTCATCCTTGTCAGAAAACCTGCATAATCAATTGCTGCTGCTTTGCATATGACTGCCTGATCTCAACTGAACTGCCTGACCAATTTGCAAAGAGCTGGGTAGAAAGCTATCAAGTTTTAACAAGAAGTGACATTTCAAAGCAACAATTTTTTTGAAGACATCACTGATTATGACATGTGAACTTTCTCCTGTCTAGGACAGAACTCTGGTGAGACAGAGGCAGTGAGAGGATGTGCCAAACCCCAAACACCAGGCAGTCTGGTCACGCAGCTGGGATGAAGAAAGACATGACAGCTCTGCCAGAACTGGACTCCAGGTGTGTCAACCCTGCCTAGCCCATGCTTCATTCTGGGAAGGATTGTGTGCCTCTCTTTCCCCTCTGTGTGCACAGAGATGCTGTCTGCATCCAGTGCTGCTGGAAAGCAACCTTTAGTACACCTGGCTGACAACAGCAGGGTCTGGGGTTGAATACTTGCTGCTCTATGCAGTTCTGCAAATATGGACTGAAACAATGAGTGTTTAAGGTGCTCCTTCAAACTTTCTAGAACATTCTCATTTTTCTCCATACTTGTCTATGTTGTGGCATTTGTTGAGGGAGAAGTGACTGTTAAATTCCTAGTCCCCAGGTGTCATTTTAACTTGTTTAAACTCTACTAATAACAAAAATAAAGGAACTCACAGTCATGGAGTCTAATAGGCCACTTGCATAAAGCAGCACCAGCTTTTTTTTACTACTTCTCTTACTAAGAAATCCCTTTTTACCTTTGGCAATGGATGCTGTGGAGGGACTTGGGACAACTGTACTTGCTGCTGTGACTGCTGAAACTGCTGAAATTTTGCTTGTAGAAAGTGACTGTAGCACTGGAGAGGAACAGAAAAAAAAAGGGGGGGCAACAAAGAAGAAAAAATATCAAATATCATACACTTCGAGAAATTAATATTTTCAGAAGCAACACACTCTTTTTGCAGCACAAAGTTTAGGGATGAATTCCTTGCTACAATTTCTTCTATCTCTACTTCAGACCATGTATGCCAACAGTGACCAAGTGCTACCCTGTGTCAAAGGAGATTTTCAAACACCATCTGTCATCCTCCTCTGCCCTTTACCTTTGTTCATAGGCATGAGTATTGTCTGAACACCTCCAGAAGCTGTGTTTACACCGAGCTGTTTAAGCTGGCTGGGAACTGTCAGAACAGCCTGCTGTGGACTAGACTGATTTGAGTGGATTTTTAGCAACCCTGCAAGAAGAACGGAAGACAAAATGTTAAATAAAACACACCAGTTAGTTTATCTCCAGCTACTTCTCTCCCTTTCTGCTGGAAGCAGGAGGGCATGTAACCTGGCACTGCCAGCCTCTTAACAAGCCACAGTTGGGTGAGCTGTCAGGATGAGTTTCCACTGGCACAAGTGATGGCTGGAATGCTGTGGTGCTGCACTGCAGTGTGCACAGTTACATGCTGCACAGCACTCTGAGAGTTGTAAAGCAAATCTCCTCATTACCTAAGGAATCTTAAGCAAAAGTTGATGTAACAAACCTTTCAACTGAAGCAGGCTCAGCAGAGTAAAACTTGTCAGGACTAGACCTCGTGCTCAAGGCTGTGGTAAGCCAGTGAACTACAGCTCTGTTGTACTCACACAGCTGCTCTCAGGGAGGCATCCCTGTGCCACTCACACCTCTGCAGCCAGCAGGGCACAAGCAACCCTGTTCCAGCTATGGGAATAACCCAAGGCTGCTGTGCAGCAGGACTGACAAAGGACACACCTGAACTGAGTCTCACGAGTCTCTGCAACGTGCACTGAACACAGACATAAGGATGGCCAGTCAGGCTGGGAAGTACATTAAACTGGAGACTGAAATAAAGCCCTGGCTTTAGTCAAGCCCAAAAGAACAAGCAGAACATTCAGCTATCAACAGCACTATCAATGGCAGCACTCAGTAACTTCAGGAGAAACCAGCCTGACTCCAAGCTGTGCCACAGTCCCACAGTTGAGGAGTGCCCATCACCTGTCTGCCAGCTCTCTCCTCCACAAGGAGATGTCACCTCCTTGTGATGACACCAAAGGCACCACAGCCAGCACTCTAACACTGTGATTTGGGCCTATGTCCATTCTTTCTACTGGCAAACTGGCTATTTTCCATGTAATCGTATTCAATCTGTAGCTAACTTTTCTTCAGATTGTGGAAATTGAGCAGGTTTCTATTTTAAAGCACTGACAACAATAAATTTCTTAGTTTCACCATGGCAATTTTGCAACTATGATTTGTTTTGACATTATTATTAGTAGTAGTAGTACTGAAACACAGCTGCTTTCCAAGCTCTAAATATGCAAGTTCTGGTGAAGATGTCTTGGTTTTTCTTGGCTTTCAGGGATGTCCAGCACTGCTCAGTTAGGCTTTCACCTCCAGGCCAGAAGGCTCACCCAGTGCTACCCATTGCTTAGAGTGGGACACACTCATGTATCAGGGTAGGACAGCAAAGGGACACAACAAGAAGGGACCTTTTCAACAAACTGTACCAGCCTGGTGGGTGGGAGACATTGCTTGATACAAAACAAGGGAAACTTTGAGATCCTTTTCAAAATGTTGCCTTTAAAAACCACAAATTATCAGAATTTTAACAGTTTTGAGTTTTTCTTTGTTATTACATTGAAATAACTGCTTTATAGCAACTGTTCCTTCTGAGATACTTGAAGAGTTTTCCATTATGAAGTCAATGCCCCAGGTTATTAAAAAAACCCATAACAAAATCTAGACAGCATTTTCACATGTAAATGGGAGTTTTAGTCTGAAAGCTATTTAGTATGGCTTATTTCCTCCAAAAAACCCACCTGGCTGCTTTCCTTGCAAAGAGAAAAATACTGAATTGCTTCCTGCATGACTCTGTCAGTCTTAGCAGTCCATGCTGCTTATTTTCAAGCTCTGGGTACAATATACCCATGAGAAAGGAGAAGTTTAAGTCAGAGTAGAGAGCAAACAAGAAGAGCTGCTTCAAAAGGACATGTCAGATGAGCTCAGTGTCACTTGTTTTCTCTTTTCTGTATTTTTAGTCTGCTTTCACTTCATAAGAAACCACTTCAAGTGAAAAGAACACTCCAGTAGGTAAATTAATCTAAACAAAAATTTCCAGATTTAACTCATAACTCTCAGACCTGCTGTATTTGCCCTCCCTGGCAAGACAGATGCTGGAAATACAATAAAATTAAATAAGGGAAACTCCCCACCACATAAGGGCAGATAATTTTTACTACCTCATTTTTATTAACTTGAATGATCCAGATCCAGTCTACTTCACTGTACTTAATAAATTTTGACTTCAAAGGCTCCAGTTCCCTCTAATCAACATCTCTCTCCTTTTCAATCCCAACAGAGCAGATGCAAAACCTCAGAGACAAACTCTGCTCATTCTCTGCATACAGGAGTTTCACAAACTCATCAAGTACTGCTGGTATCTTGATAGTGACACACTCTGCTCCTGAAAGGCAGAATGTACCTTCTAGTGAAAACCTGCCATGAAAACTAAAATCCCTCTCAAATACCAAAGGGCAACCTGTGGTGCTATTAGTATCAGATACTGTCAATGCCAAAAGGATGCCAAATTACCAGAAATTTCCTTGGCTAAGCCAAAAGTTATGCTACTAAGATGTTTTAGAAAGCATGATTTTCACACACTTGCAAATGCAGGTGACTAAATTCTTCCATTTACAGTGACGACATGTACAGAACTCACACCTGGATCCTGATTTTCTCTAGGAAAGGTGTGAAGGCAGTTTAATACCTGATACTGTAGCTTTTCCCGTCACTGGTGTTGCTGTAGTCATCAAGGAAGCAACACTTACAACACTGGAAGCTGCAGTCTTATTCACCACTGAAGTAGACTGGCTCTGGCTTACACAGATCTGGTGTTGCTGTCCAGGTGTCTTTACTGCAGGAGTTCCAGAAGATGATGAACTGGAAGCTGCATTATCTGTTTGCTGCATAAGAGGCAGAGAGGGATAACAAATCCCTTTTCACATCACAGGTGATTTAAAGTTAAGCACAACAAGGTAACACAAGTAAGAAAAGTGGCAAATGCAAATTTTTATCTATCAATTGTTAGGAGGCAAGAGATTCTCAAGCTCATATCCAAAATCCCCCACACAACAATGGCACATACAGAATGGAGGCTGTGGCAGCATGGCATCAACCCTCCACAGGCATTTGAGAGGCACAGATTAGGGGCTAATAGCAAGAAACAGGCTCAGAGTGAATTCCACACTCTTCATTTTGCTGCCTCCTCCCCCCTCCACGCACTGCAGCTCCACTCCAGGTGGACAGCCTGCATCAACTGGATCCATCCACAAAAGCATTCACTTCAGGAACATTCTGTGTCCTCCCTCCATGCTAAAGCAGCTTCCAGGCTGCAGTGCCCCAGCTGCCCTGGGGTGCAGAGCAGTGACAGCCCCTGCACACAGGCAGGGCAGTGAGCCCTGTGCTCTCAGGAGCACCCACAGGATGCTCAAAGCTGCTGGCTACAAGGGAGAGCAGCAGGCTGACTGTGGAGAACACCAGCAGGGGAGAAAAGCAGTGCAAGTCCTTCCCTGGGACTGTCATGGCAAACACTGAGTTACAGAACAGTGCAGTGCTGTTCCTCACCTGGGCCACCCCATTTGTGGGGAGGGCCACGGCAGGAGCAGCCGTGGTGATGACACCTCCTGATACTCTCAGCACAGTGGTGCCAGGTTTGGAGAGCTGGGATGAGGCAGGCACTGATTTTATAGACCCATCTGATATTTTCACCAGTGATGTCTGTCCACTGGATGCAGCCTTTAAGAAAGTGCAGCATAAACAAAACAGTATATTAGTTAAGGTTTTAAATTATTTTAAAAAACCCAAATCAAAACAGAACAACAACAAAACAAATCAAGAGAAATGCTTCTTATATTACTAGAAAATATTTTCAAAATACTTTTGAAAAAATCAAGTTCTGGCAATAATTGCTGGAACGAAATTATCACCTCAGAAATTAACTGTACAAGTATTGACTTTGCAAATATATGTCTAACAAGCTTGAATTTTGCATAATCAATTGCAAGTACTCTAGCGTATTTGAATTCCATAGAGACAACTTGGTACTTTTTAAAAGAAGGATCTTTGAGGGGTACCAAACCAAAGATTTTTAAGAGCTTTTGCAGGTGACCCATTTCAAAAGTTCAAGTATTTAAGTACATTTTTGCACCTGACTCCATTCACTTTTCCAACTCCATTTCACGGAGAGATCCCAGAGCCCATTTACAAAGCAGCCATCCCAAGCTTACACAGACTGCAAGTTGACCCTCTGTGAGAAGAGGAAGCTGGAAATCTGTATTGTGATGGAAGCAAGCCTTTGTGTGCTTTCCTCATTGTGGAATTGGACAAAACCCATCAAACCAAACAACTATGAAAGGAAATGCTCTCAATAATGCGTGGCTGTGGCTCCTGTACTTTATCTGACAAAACTAGTGAGAGAGAAACACATCAGTTGCATATTACCTGTGTAAACAGAGCTGTTTTCTGTCCAGTTATCACTTTTAGGGCTTGTCCTTGCGTGGAAGATGCTCCAACTCCTACACTGCCCTGAACAACTGATGCTGGAGTCATCTGCTTCCCAGAGCCCTGAGGTGAAGGCTGGCCAACCAGAAAGGTGCCCTGCTCCAGAAAGAGATCAGGGAGGTCAGCACCTTGAAACACAGTTAAGAGTCAAGAGAAATCTAGGAGTGTCAGTACCAGATAAAAGCTCATGGCTGTAAGGTAACCACATCTGAAACAAGGCACTGCTAACTACACTGCATGCTTCTGCACTAAGAGTTGGATGCAGCCTTCTCACTGCAGAACACCTTCTGATGGAAGCAGAGCAGGAGAAAAGTCAAGTAAGATCCAGACACCAGAGTCCCAGAATGTTCCACACTCTACAGAACCACAGCACATCCACCTAGCACCCCTGCAGCCTCAAAAGTCAACGTGCTTCCACTGAGATGCTTGTGCCACTGACCTGGGGCGTCTGCTTCAGGATGTAGGATGTATAGGTGAGATGCTGTGACAAGTTACTGCTTGTGCTTTGGGTTCCCCCTCCTCCTCCTCCTCCTCCACTATTCGTAGAAGAACCAGACTGAAGACCTGGAACCAGAGGAAAAGACTTGACCCTTTGGTAATCAGACAGTGCCAGCTGCTAAAACATCACATACACAGGTACTTGAAAAGACTTTGCCAGACATTTGATGCCACGTGTTTTGCAGTCAAGTAATGCTATTGTTCAGTAAAGAAGAGCTCAGCTGTGCTGCTGTGCTCCCTTACAGCTCAGCTAATGCCATTAACAGGAGTTATTGGGGAGATAAGGAGGGCTAGTGGACAAACAAAGCTCATTTCAGGCTGTTTTGAATTTTCTATGGTATGAAAATGCTGTCCAACAAAAGAACAATCTTTTCATCACTCTTTTGTAGGTTTAGATCTGCAGCAAAAGCTCTGGAAACACTCTGAATTACACTGACTTCTTAACTTTAATTTCACTGGCTGTCAATGCAATTTTGTTAACATAATAACAGATCATTGCTATCAAGCAGGGGTAATTTGCAGTCCCACTTTGATATTGCTCTGTCTCCAGAAGGAACAGCCTGAACAGCGAATTTTTGCAGTCTCTCATTAAGAAACAAGAGAAAAAAAATGCTCATGGCTCTGTCATAAACATCATAAACATCTGATCTTCCTTGTTGCCAAAGAGATTATTGAAGTTGGACTGCCCCAGCTGCAGGTATTTCACTGGAGTTCCAGTCACAGGTCTACTAACCAAGGAAACATTTCTGCATTGAGAGCACGGCATGAAAAGCAGTTTCACTGAAAACAAAAGCTACTTGTGAGATCTCAGCCTTAAAAAGCACCACATATGGGTTGTTGTGAACAAAGAAGCCCTATCCCATTACTGATTTCCACAGCACCAGGATGCTTTCTAGCAAAAATGCCAAACATATTAATTATGCAGTGATTACATTATTTATTTCATTAGATTTCCCTGCAAGACTAACTAGCATTATTTGTGGCTCGCAGTATGGCTCCTTGGGGTATCAGCAGCAGTTTTCCTTTCCCAGAAGGGTTCTTGCTGTTGGTGGTGAGGTACAGCTTGGTGCCTGGTGGTAAGTTTGCCAAGTTTGCCAGGTTGGTGGCTGGTAACTGCAGTGTAGCCATCACTAGAAAGAGAGAATAAAAAGGAATAAGGTAGTTGCTTGCAGAAAGTAGCATGCACTGCAATGTGCACAGGATGGAAGTACTCAGTAACATGCAACCAGCCCTCAGTAATCCCTACTTAGCTGCTCTAACCACAGATTAACTCCACCAGTGATGCACAAATACTTTTTTAATAGGGCTGGAAAAAATCTCTGTGTGTGCACTTGTGGTTGCAGGCCAAAGCAGCACTGCAGGCTTCCTGCAGCCCCACACAGCAGCTCTCCAACAGCCCAGAGCCCCAGCCTGGGCTCAGCTAAGGCAGCTCTGTGCTCATCTCCTGCCCATACTCCTGTACCTTTAAGCACTGGGGGAGATGTGGGGATGAAACAGGGACACTTTGGCTCTGGCAGGCTGGATTCATGGGGAAAGGACCATAATGCCAGGCAAAAATGTGAGACCTGGCCCCATGAAAGTCTGCAAGGTCTCCTGCACATTCCTGGCATATCCATCTGGTCTCCACTCCCAGAACACTGCATGTTTTAAAGCACTTGTGTCCCCTCTTCCCTCTTACAGATAAGGAATTAACATTTTCTTTATTATTCATCTCAGCCTGAATTTTCCTACAGCTCTCTCTACTCACTTCCAAGTTTTTCATTCACCTACAGTTATTTGGCAGTTGAATAAATCATTATAGACCCATCACTAGCTTTTAACAAGGTGTAAAATACTCTACCTGAGCCTTGGGATGTACTTTTCAGAGTCCCTGTGGATGAAACTTGAGCCTTTGTTATGGTCTGCACGGGCTGAGCCACAATGGTCCCTCCACCTCCACTCACGATGGCTTTGGCTACACCTTGAGTCACAACCTGCTTGGAACCAACAGCCTTTGCTACCGAGGAGCTGGACTTTGCCACGAGGATCTGCCCACCACTTATTGCCACTGCTTGTTTCACTGTCGACTGCAGCGCAGAACCGACCGGAACGCCAACAACCTGCAGCAGACAGGGATGGCGTGGGATGGGATGGGATGGGATGGGATCCTGCTGGCCACAGCCATCCTGGGAATGCTGCCTGGTACCCCACCCCCATCTCCAGACATTTCAGGATGTGCCTGGTCACGAAAAGCAGCTCTTCATTTAGGAACAAAATTAAATCGGCAAGAGGCCAATCCCAAGTAAAACGATAAACTGTTAAAGCCAGTCAGGATCTCAGCTTACCCACAAAAGATTAAGTTCATTCAAATCACAGGGCAATTCCTTTTTTTTTCTGATTTATAAGTAATGGCTTAATTCCAGCTGAAGATAAAGCTTGCCTTGGTGAATTAAAGAGATATAGAAATTCAGTTTCAACACATTCACGGGAACAGATTCCCTGGGAAAAAGAGCCTCAAAGCAGAACCCACAAAGTGCTTCAATTTTATGTGTTAATGGTAACTGCAGTAGAACATGAGTTTTTGCATACCTGCTCAAACACGCAAGAAAGGCAGCAAAAAGAACAAGGAAATGTTGCAAATGCAAAAAAAGTATTTACTTATGCAAACATGGAATTTCTGTATGAAATCTCCAGTGCCTGGCACATCATTTGACTCTGTCCACAATGGAAAGAGGCAAGAACGGAGATAATTTCTGACACATCTTGTCATCTTGTCACTGCACTGTGCCTTCTCAGAAGCTATGTCAAAGCAGGACTGCACTGGCACGACTCCTGCAGTAAAATGCTTGAGTTGCCACTCAAGGACTGCTTTCACCTAATGCAGTTCTGGCTCAGCCTCCACACTGCTCCCTGTTTGTGCTGTTCTCTTGTGTTGCAGGCCTGCATTCCTAGGAAGGAATTCACCTTCTCTTATGGAAAGATCTGGATGAGTATCAGCAAGAGCTGCTGATGGCAGCCAGCTTTCTGGGTTGACAGCCCAAAAACACCTGCACCCCACTGCTGCAATGGCTTGGACAGAAGTGGGAGATGTCCCTGGACACAGTAAAATGCAGCAGGGCCTGCTCAGCCCGCTCCCTTTGCAAGCACCACATGGAAGCAGGACACGAGCACTCTGCACACAGGAGCCCAGCTCCCCACGGTGCTGCCACCTGGGAGCCAGGCAGGAGCAACCCTGCTCCCCTGGGAGGAGCACCCAGGGCTGCAGCAACACCAGAGACAGCTCCCACTGTGAGCACAGGGTCAAAATGTTTCTGAAAATCATGGGGAGCTTAGGTAAAGACTTGAGGTAGGTAGGAAAGGAATGCTGTGCTTTCTTTTTAGGAATCCAAGTGAAACTGCACCTGCACGAATCATAGCTAATTATATTGATGTGATTATTGTTAATTGTTATTAAGAAATCAAGAGAGACTGCATCGTAAGTTAAACATATTAATATGATTATTGTTAATTGTTATAGTGATCAGTGTTTAATCAAAAGTTAATTTTAGTAACAGCCAAAATGGTATAAATCTGTATCCTTCAAGCAAATGGACAGAGCCTTGATTTGGGTAGCTGTACCCCGGCCCTCGCGTGCCTCAACAAAAGCACCTGCACATGATCCCTCTGTGACACCACCACCCCAGGCATGCCCCCGTGTCCCTTACCTTGGACTGCACGGTGCCCTCGGCGCTGCCCCCCGCGGGTTTCTGCGGGGACAGGGCCAGCATGTGGCTGCCCTTGACGGTGACGTACTGCTGCAGCGAGGGCTGCGCCGCGCCCGCCGCCGGCACCGCCGCCTGCTGCGGCAGCTCCCCGGGCTCCTGCTTGATTATCACCTGGCCGGGGGAACACACGGGCATGAGGAATGCAAACACCTTTGATGCCTTAGGGTTTCAGCCTGGATATTTTTCAGATCCCGTACTGCGTTCGTGCATATCTCCAAACTCAAAGCAGAGTGTTAGTCACTGTCTTCACAGTTTGGTCAGACAAAACAATCCCTCTGGGCCTGAGATCCAAGGATACCCTGCAGCCTCAGGCCCCAAAAAGTATAAAGAAAAGTGAATTGGGGAGGAGCAAACTGGGGGAATATGACTTCATTACCTACAGCTGTAATTGGAGAATTAACCCCTGACATGTAAGTGGACCAAATTTCTATAGGTCTGAAAAACTTGTGACCATTTTCTACCTTGGGTGTAGCTCCTGGGAGGCTCTGACTGTCTAAACAATACCTATTAAATTTATTATTTAATAAATACCCACTTTATTCTCCTAATCTTGTCTAGCCTCTGTTCTAGGCAGCTCCTCCAAGGCATCACCTTCAACCACTGAAGATTGCTCCCTGTGTGCAGGGAAGGGCAGCACAAACTGAACTCGGATGTGGTGCTCACCACCACAGGGACTAACTCAGCTAAAAGTGGGGGCTGCTCCCACACAGTGTATGGGGTGGTGTGACAAAGTGACACAGTGACAAAGCAGTCCTCATTTCAGAGGTGATCATGGAAACTACAGTCACAGCAATTGCTGGCAGTGTTACAAGTACCACTCATCCTGACATCCTTGGCCAGACCTGACTTCTTCAGACCCTGCATCTCCGGAGCCACAACACTTTAAACTTTCAAATTCATGTTCTGAACCTGTTTTTTATTTCTATCCTGCAACATTACAACCAATAGTTATAGACATTGTAAATTATTACAGCTGACATACACGCATGCTCTCGTGTGTACGTTTTATGTTTCCCCTACATCTAATCTCCAAAGCCTCTTTGGGGTTTTTTTCATGTTAGATTGCTGTAGGTACTGCAACTGGTAGGAAACATTCTTTTCACCTTTTACTTGGGTCACCTAACATTGCCAGAAACAATTTTATATTCCATGTGGTAATATTTAAGGAAACACAGTCAGAAGCAGCAACACCTAAGAATCAATGTTACAATTTTTAAGAAGCTCCTGACAGATCTATTGCAGTTTACTTCTACTGCATCCCACTAAAAATAGCTTTCAAAATATCAGCCTGAAGCCAATGGTGATTCAAAAAAGAACCCCAAAGAGGTGATAGAAGGCGAGAACCCAGGTAGAGCAGAGTCACAGGGAAAGAAAAGAAAACAAGACAAGACACATTTCTGAGAGATGCTACAGAGTCCTTAGCAGCAAGATACATTGGTTCCAGTAAGAGTTTTACAGGCACTGGAGCTCCATAGTCTGTGGCACAAATCAGCATGAAATGGCACTACTGGGCTGCCTGTCCCAGCACAAAAGTCAGGAGGGATACCTTTGTAAAAGCTCCCAGTCCTCCAGTGACCGATTTGGGGCTTTGCACCTTGGAATGACTCCCAATGGGACAAAGGGGTGGCATGGTGGCAAAAAGAGAATCCTCCTGCTGCAAATAAGAAGACATGGTGCAAAAATCAGTGATATGTCCAATAAAGGAAATAAAACAAGTGACTGCTAATAAAGGGCAGCATGGACCATCTGGGCAGGCCAAATTATCTGTGCAAATAAGACACTTCCAAAAATCAGTCAACACTTGAGTAAAAGGAGTCCAACTTTCTTAATATAACCCACAAAGCAAATTTGAGTTGTAAAGTTGCATTTCCAACAGCAGTAATTGTTTCCTACCATGTCATACACAGGAAAAAATATCAACTCATGTACTCTGATCAATTTTTTATATAAAAGTATTTCACTGAAAATTCAAATAGGCTGAGGGGGCATCTTATTAATGCATACAAATACCTGCTAGGAATGTGCAATGAAGGTCAGACAACACTCAACAGTATCCCATGGAAGGACAGAGTCAATGGGCACAAATTGAAATACAAGAAATAATAAGGAAAACCTTGTTGTTGTTGTTGGTGACCAAATAGAGTAACAGGTTGGTCAGACAGGTTGGGGACTCTTCAGCCTTAAAGATACTTAAAACCCAATTGGACACATTGCCAAGGAAGCTGCTCTATGTGACCCTGCTTTGAGCTGGAATGGTTGATCTGCAGAGGGCTCTGCCAAGCTCAATTTTGAGATTCTATACAGACTCAATTTTGAGATTCTATACAGACTCAATTTTGAGATTCTATACAGACTCAGAGAGAGAAGACAGTATAAGAAGAAACAAGTCATGGAGGGGAAAAATATTCTCTCAGAGGAGTTTATGCTCTCCTCTAACAATGCAGTGGCATACAGTCCCTCCAGACAGAACTCACCATTTGGCAGAAACAACAAACAATATGTAAAAAACATTTCACCACATGCACCTGGCACTTCTGGGTCTGAGGCCAGCAGAGAAGTCAAGTACATTTGAGGGAATTTGTTACAGTGTAATTCCTCTTTTTCACAATCAATGTGAACCCAAAGCCAGGGTTTTATAACCTCTTGGCCCACCCTTGGGTTGGATCACGAGCAGAAATCAGGCCCTGCAACTCCTGGCATCTTCCTTGCACTGACACACGTGGCTGAAATACACTACTTTTCACACAGGTTGGCTGTCTGCTCTGGGTCACCACCACAACTGGTGGCAAATGGGAGGTGTGAAGACAAGGCTAGAGGCACAACCTGTCCTCCCAAGAGCAGCTGCATTTGAGACTCGCTGCAGAAACACAGCCTGAAGTCATTAAAATAAATACAGAAAACTAGCACACACTGAAGAAATGAAAAGTGATGAGTAATGCACAACCTGTAATAACCCACTGAACTATCAGGCACGTTCTTCTCTTTAAAGAAACCCTGAAATTACAGCTTTTCCACCAACCAGAAGACACGAATCAAATTAAATTTCTATTTACAGTTATGATTCTTATGAGTTTTTAAAAATATCTTCAGTTTTTAATGTTGCCCTGGGAATACAGAAGTCAGCTGTTATTAATGATGTGTACCCGCTTCAACTCATTGAACACTTTTCAGAAAAAAACTGTCCCAAATTCAGTGAAAAATAAGGAATAATGAACAATATCCAACACAGTTAAGTGAAATCCATCTAAGCACACAGGTTTTTAGAATCTGACTAGCCAGCTGCACACCTGACACTGAAAATGCTACTCCAAACTAACTGCTTCAGACAAGTCTGCAACACCTTTACCCCAGCAGACATAGGAAGCATCTCAGCTCCAAATGTGAAGTGATTTGCTCTCTGCAGACTGACTGGCAAGCCTTCCCCCACCACATCCTGCTTTAATGCTGAGGCTTGGAGGCAGGGGAATGCTCCTGTTTCCAGCAGCACACCCACCAGCTGCTTTCAGAGCCTCGCTGACGCCACTTCCCTGCCTGAAATATCATCCCTAGCACAAGGTGAAGATTTCATGGGAGACAGTTCAGCTCTGTACCTTTTGGGCTTTGCAGATCAGAAAAATGAATTGGATTTATTGCTGTTTGTTTACACATCCAAATGTTACTCCACTGTTTACATAAACATTTTTCTAAATTCAAGCAGTTGTAAAACCACTACGTAAGTTATTTCCAGGCTGCTAGGAATAACTGCTGTACAAAAATAATGAACAGAGTGAAGGTTCTGAGGTAGGCATCTCTGGTTTAATCATACTCTGTGACTAACAAAGAGAAGATCAAAGCCAGCTACAGAAGTGCTTTTTTGAAAGATACGTTTGGGGAGCTATGCCCTCCATGGATTTCCTTCAGAGAAGTAGAAGAGCAGTGCCTTTAACAGATATGCAGGCAAGCCTAATTAGAGCTGCATGAAGTGACACTATCATCTTGTATAACCACCATGTTCTCCTATGGCTCCATCTGCTAGACACAGTAAGCCTTCACATGAAATGACAATCCACGGAACTTGCCTGAAGTGCAGAATTTTTAATGCTAAAAAGTCCCATTTAATAGAAAGCTGGACTTTAAAGGGGAAGCACACACCTAATGAGAACATTACCTTGACAGCTGAGGTGCCAAAACTGCTCCCATGGGTCTTTGACACAGGAGATCCAGTCCCGTGAGAGGCCTGACAGACACTGCTCAGTTTGCTGGTCGGGCTCCCTGTGCAGCAGGAAACAAAGCAGATGCTGGGTGAGGGCTGGGACCACGTGAAACCTCTTCTAACAAGGAACAGAGCATTTCATTTCATCTGTATTCTCCATCAGGTACATCAGCAGGAAGTGCCATGGGCACAAGACAGATCCACCATGGAATTTCCACCTGCAGGAACCACGTCCCAGAGAATGTGCTCTCCACCCACTGCTCTGCACAGCAAGGAAATGGTCAGGAACCTTCCTGAGGATATCAGCTACGGGTGCAAATATGTGAAATTAGGACAAATGCAAAATCCTCTGCTGACCAGAAGCCCCCTGAAGCCACACTAACCTTGGACACTGGCATGGAGGAAGGCTTGGAGAGGGAAGGAAAAGAAAGGCCACAAAAGGAGAGAAATTAAGTGAGGAGTAACATGAGCAAGGGAGTGAGGAAGGTAGAGGAAGAAACAGAAACAAGGAATGAAGGCAGAGAGTCATCTGTGGCAGATGCTCTTGTGAAATTATCAGACTGCCACACGTGCCACAGCACTCTCCTGGTCCCCAAGATGGATGGGGATCCAGTGGTGAACTTACCCTGCATTCCCAGTGTGTGCACAAGATTGCTCCTCAGCAGTCTTGTGACTGCTGCTCTTGGGCTGGTTTGGCAGTTTTGTTTGTTCAAGAGACACCAAAGCCATGGACTACACACGTGAAAGCAAAAAACCAGTGTTGCATACAGTGGTACCATAATCCACACTTGAGTTTAGAAGTAAATGAGCAGCCATTTCTGAGAATAAGGGCTTTGGGAAGGCTGGCTTTCACAGAGTATGAAGATCTCACCCCTTTTCTTAAATATGATCTGCAGCCTTATCAAAAGTGTCTCAGTGACTTTCTGTAATACAATCCAGCCTGGCTGCTGTTGCCAAAAGGCCAGTTCCACAGACCCTCCTGCATCCTCACACAGGGTCTGGTGATGAAGATCTCTCACAACAAACTTGTTTGGGGAGGGGAGGGTATCAATTTTCTGCCCTGCCACTGTGATCCGACTCGTGTAGGAATGCAGGGAGGGAGAGGCAGCAAGCAGTCTCTGCCACTGTAGTGGGAAACTGCAGCTTTAACAATAACTGTACTAACACTTGTAAAACCCAACCATCTGGTGCATCTGCACATCCCATCCTCTGTGTACAAACCTCTATTAGAAGAGCCCAAAAGTTACCCAAACCATGATAAAGTGCTTAGGCAGAGTAGATAGTCAGGTTGGAGGTAAAGAAGAAACAGAAAATAAGAGGCAGAAATCCCCAACCAATCAAAAAAACCCCAATTAATCAAACCCTATTGTTGAAACAGCATCAGTGTTACCAAGAAAGCCTCAAAACATAGTTAACAAAATTCAGATACAGCTACACAATTCCTACCAATTACCCTACCAATTCCCTCTGTGATCAAGTTAAAATGAACATGACAGCTGTGTTCCCTCAGATAAAGGGAAGGAGCATTAGTAAAAAGAATTTTTGTGTTTTCCAATGCCCAGCAAACAGTTTGTGTTCCATGGATGCTGCACTCCCTCACTTAGCCCTGGGCATCCTGCTGAGATGCTGGGAAGCACACACATACACAAACAAGTGTGTTTCAAAATAGCAGTTCTTGGCCATATATCACAACAAATAAATGACTTATGGGAACCTTTCCTCCACTCCAACACAAAGATTACTGAGTGACTCCTCTATCCATCACCTGTGTCCTGGAGTTCAGCCCTCCCTGTGACCCCAGGATTTTGTCACCACTGAGGGAATCCAGTTAAGAGGAATCCAAACCAGCTGGAGTTGGATGAGGCAGAAGCTGAGAGTGGTAACAAAATCCAGCCATGCAGTTGTCCTGGTAACCAGGGTCTCTGTACTTCAACACATGTATTCTGGGACCCAAGACTGATCTGCCAGTCACTGTGACCTCTCCATGCTCTTTGCACATCCACACCAGAACTGTCAACCAATCAGCTGTGCACTCTCTCTGTCTAAAGCTGTGCAACACAGTCTACATCACTTTGTCCCCTTCCTTTCTCACCTGAAAAGAACAGCCTCTCTTTGAATAGGTGGCTAAGAATTCAGTTTGCTTTATACTGTGCTGTTCCCTAAAGGAAGCAATGCTCAGGTCTGGGATACCCTCAGCCATGCATGCAGGCCAGCTGTGCAAACCAACACCTTCCTCTTTCTCTGCAGAGCACTCCTCCACCTGCAGCAGCTGAAACGCTGCTGTTGCACTGACCAGTTCAGAGGGACATCACACCTGGATGGGGAACACTAAGCCACTGCCTTCTGTGGTGGCACTACACACCTGTGCTTGTGGCTGCTGCTCCAACCGTCTGTCCAGGCTTGTCCACAATAATGTATGGGTTAGTAAGGACTGAGCTAGCAGAGCCTTGCTTCATGGGCACCGGAGTGGACGTTGGGGTACGAGGTAGCGGAGATGGACTAGGGGTCGATATTGGAGAACCTTAAGAAAAAAAGTCCAATGCTTCTAGCTTGTAAATGTTGTCAGAACATGAAAACATGGCAACAGTAGTACTTTTGAAAATGGCTTAGAAAAGGAGCGTTTTTTTGAGGATGCATTTTCCAGCCTGAGCGAGGTCACAGGACTTGGAGAAGGAAAGAGGAGACAGAAGGAAAGGAAAAGGCACATAAAGAACTACAGCTCATACCTACCCTGGGCATGCTCTGCCTACCAGGACAAGCAGGGCTCAAAGGGAACTTGAGAAGCCACCCCTGAATCCTGAGGGATATTAGCTGCATTATTCTCACTGCCAAGACCAGTGCACACAAGGAGATGGAGAAACAGAGCTGAGCTCTCTTGCCCTTGTGCAGCCCAAGGTACAGGCACTCAAGAGTGGGAACCAAGGAGCCCCCTAAAATGGGCTGTATGGAACAGCCTGGGGCAGCAGGAACAGCCCAGGTCCCTTCACTGCTCTGACTACAGCAGAAACCCTTGAAATCAATCTGTAAAATGGACAGCTTCTGGGTAACATGGCCAGGAGAGAGAGAAGCTAGAGAAGAAAAAAGCTGCATGAAGAGGTAAGCAAGAAATTCAGAGCAAAGGACTGGCAAGGAAGTGATCAGAGAAAATAGACAGCAGCAAACACCAAGCTTTACCTGCCTGTTAATCTACTTTCTTGGCAGTTATTGACAGTTAGAACATAAATGCTCATCAAATAAAATCCCCATGTCTTATAAACGGCTTTGAAATCTGAAAGGGGTAACCCTTCTCAACAGACAGCAGAATCTTGGAAAAATGTTTAGCAGGAAAACATTTAAATAGCAAAGATCAACAAAGAATAGTCCAAGGACTTTAGCAAAGATAGGATGCTTCCTGTAATTCCTGCCTTCTAGGAAGCTTTGGGAAAAGATCAAGAGAAGAGCTTATAAAGAAAGAATAAAGCACTTGGCATAGGTTCAAGTGTAAATCAACCTGAGTACAGTTTTAAGATGTCAAGGAACAATATTGAAATTTAATTTAAAAAACAAACAAACAAACAAAAAAAACCAAAACAACAAACCAGACACACTTTAAGAAAATTATCTGGGAGCAGATCACCAGAAATCACACATCCTGATAGCTGGTTCTTCATCCTCTCTGTCCTGAACATCAGAAAATGAAGAGCTACAACAGATCACCTTGCAGCTTCACAGCATGTGCCATGGTGAGCTGAACATTAATACTTTCTGATGTAAAACATCATCCAGTGATTGGCTCCACACCCAGGTAGGGAAGGGACCACAAGAGAAATAAGCAAAGCAGCACTTTGGCCATGTTTGGTTCAGCTGCCACACTGCCCACTGTAGACAGCTGGGAATTTAAGCCAACACAAGGTGAATTTTTGGAAGACAAAGACCAAATCTGCTTCATCTGATGCAATATGGCAAGCACAAGAGTGTCTACTTGAGTATATAATGTTAAAACTAAATACTTGCCCAGTTAATCAAGGAAAAAATTCTTTGTAATCCATCCCAGCAGTATGAAAGCAGGACGGAGAAGAATGGACTCTTCCCACATAAAAATATTCCACATGGAAGATGTGATTTTGCCTGGGCCTTTCTGTGGGTAGCAGTCCATTTCAAGACTATCTATTTCATACTTAAAAGCATTCAAGAACAGTGAGAACAGCTCTCAACCTGCTTTTGATCTGTTGTGAACCATTTCACGCTTGTATTTTTTTTCCACTGAACATTAAGAAGTGTGCTTAGCTCCTTATTCTAGAGTTTCCTACTGTCTGCTCCTCAAAGACTGGCAGAAAACCAAGGGAAGGACACAAAACAAGTCCAACTGGTTCACTCTCTTGTTTTCCAGGAGGAGGCACTGGGGTAAGTAAACTAACATTCACCTGATACAATCTTGCAACTCATGGTGATAGGCTGGAAGGATTTTCCTGGTGACTCTGCAGGGCTCGGACTCTGACCTTGAGGCACTATTTTACAGCTAGCTGCAATGGGTTGAAAGGCTGAATTTCCATGAGAGCCAAAGGCAACTTTCTGTGTGGCTAACTTGGTGGGAGTCCGTTCTATCGAGGATGGCAGGGAATAAAAGGCGGCATGTCTTTCGGTTTCAGCATTCCCAGAGAATCCTGATCAAAACAGGGAAAAGAACACAAACACTTAGGCTGACACATCTGATTCCTTACTGGGCTTCTCTACACAGGCATAACTCAGGTGTGACAAAACACGTTCTTGAAGGAAGGAAAAGCAACTGCTGGGAAGCGCTGAATGGGGAGAAGGTGAGGGAGGGGATTGCTCCTGCACGGGCCTGTTGGATCTGCTGGACAAGAAGCATTAAATGATGCCATGCACAGCCTGGTCAGCTGGGGCAGGTGGTCAGACACTTCTTACATATTTTCTTGGAATGTCCCTCCACTGACCAAAAGCTGCTGCTAGTTCTGAGTGCCCTTGGATAGGGCCAAGGCTGGATCTCCTCTGCAGAGAACCTCGTAGTACATTTTTTGGAGTAAGAGCTCAAGGAGACCAGAAACTGCCTTTTGAGCTGGGCCATGGAACTCACTTTATTTGGTGTAGAAGGAGATCAATTAACTTGGAGCTGCTGAGACAAGCCACTGCCTGTCAGTGTAAAATGGAGGTAGGTTTACTCCCTTCCTGTTGGCTGCAGCACTGCTCACCTAAAGATGCTACAAATCTTCCTGTTTGAATAAAAAACTCGTGTGTTTAAAATCTGCTTGTGTTTGTCCTTCTTTGGCCACAAGAAAACACCACATTTAAACAGCAGCCATTCTTCTTGCTGAACCTGAACACCACCAGCAGCACCACAGTGCCTCTCAGGAAGCACAACCATGCATGGCACCAGCTTACAGCCACTCCTTGAACACAGGAGTGTGGGAATTAATCAAGAAAACCATCAGACCAAGCACCATGTGACACTATTTGGAAATATAACACTGCTGTGTCCAGAGGGTTTCTCACACTAAAGAGTGCAATACTCACCCTTGTATCTCAGCCCAGCTAACCAAGGTCTGTCATGGACCAAGTGTTCCAGAAAAGAAAGCTAAATGCCACCAGAGGCACAGCTCTGTCTATCTGACACAAGCTACAAATCCTACAGTGTGCCCACGGGGCCAGCATTGCCTGGTCCAGGCAATCCAAGGTCTAAGCCGTTGATCCTAAGGTCTCAACAGCTGCCCCACTGCAATGGATCCTGAGTTTGCTGATCTCTCAGGGCAAGGGGAGAATAAGACTGACGTACAGAAATGCCACTGTCCCTCAGACAAACACACACAACTTCTCCAGTCTCTATTCTCCACAGCACAGTAATTACAGATACCCAGGGATTTTTGTTCCCTCATAGTCAGCTCACGTTAGGTGAAGAGTGTGACTGAACATACCACTAGACCAGTTCCTTAAATGTATACATTTAAGGTGCCCAAAACATTCAGAAACCTAAAATCCCCTCTGAAAATAGTCTGCCAAAACCAAAACCACAAGTGCTATTCAACCATCTTTTTTCCAACTGCATCTACTGCTCTGTATTCACATTTTAGCAAAACAGAGCCTGCTCAACAAACTTCAGATTAAAGACCCAAACCAAACTCCAAAACCAAATAATCTACAACAATCTCTGAATCACACTTCAGAGCACATTAAGGAAAATATCATCTGGAGTGAGTAACAAGCAGGTAGCACCAGCAACCTTTAAGGCATAAGAGCAATTAAGAGGAGATATCCAGCAGAACAAAAACTCCATATACTTGCATTTGACTGACACCCATTTGCTTTACCTTTGTCCACAGAAGCATCTGGGCTGGAGTCCCTCAACTGCTTAATTGGTGAAGAAGCTTTGACTGGTGCTGGGATACTCAGTGGCAGTGATAAAGATGTAGGAACATCAGAGAGGTCAGACTCTGAAGACTGGGAGAAGAGATACTCTTCACCAAGGGAATGCCTGTGCAGCTCCACATCCACTACCTTCCAAAAACAGGACACAGGACATTAGTATTTGGTAGCTAAATAAAGATATAAAAACCAAAGCCAACTATGCCTTTTTATTTTAATGCCTAAAAACCTTTCCCTTTGTTTCCCCCAAGTTTTTGTACCATGTCCATTCATTTCAGGGACAGCTACCAAAGGTCCAGGAGTACTTGAGCTGGGACAAAAATCTTGCAACATGGAACCCCCAGAGTAAATAGAATGCCTTGATCCATGAGGAAATCTGAACTGTAAACACTGCAAGGATAATGGAGCCCAGCTCCAAGCAACCCACTAAAGAAAAGACTTCATACCCCCAGAGGGACAGGCACAAAACTGAAGCCTCTCTTTTCTGGTAAGGCCTTGAGAATCACACCACATGATCTACCCTTCAAAAGTGTTCTTTAATAACAGGAGACATTTCACATTAATGTTTTCTTCACAAACTGAAAAGCTGAAGTAATGCGATTTAACCATGAAAATTTTCATTCACTACAGTATAATCAAGAAAATTATAGAAATTTAGCAAACTATGGGTTATCAATGAATTTATTTCAAGAGTTCATTTTCCATTAAAATCCTGGATCTTGACAGAGAAACTCAGAATTACTTAATATACTGCAAAATTTCAACAAAATTTCAATAGTTGAGTGATCCCTTGACCTTAAATTCTTTATGTATAAGCTCTGCAGCAGATGAGAATGCAAATCAGAACATTTTGTACCAAAAGCTTCACAATGCAATACAGTTTAAAGCTCTAGTACAAGCCAAGCTCTTTATGAAGGAAGAGCTGGAAACAATCTCTGCTGAACCAGGAAGGAGAAAAATGACTGTTGTCATGAACAGTGACAAGGTGTCACAATCCTTTCATTCAACAGGAGAGCAAAATCTACATTCTAAAAACAGTGAAATCAAATGGGTCTGACTCCGTGCTTAGTCCCATGCACCTCTTCTTTTTAAACATCTTTAAGGGAATCAAATCCATCCCCAACCCTTTGACTCACCGTTTCTGCACCAAGTGTCTGCAGGCCTGTGTAGGTCCTGTCCAGCTGGAAAAGAAACACAATACATCAGCCAGGGCAAAGCATTCTATTAGCTGGAATTTACAATACAAATTGTTTTAAAGAAGCTTCAAACTATGCAAATTTTGCAGCAGTGCATCCAATATTTTGAGGCCATAAGGTCAGAGATCTGTGTGCTCTGGCAAGTGCCCTCCCTCTCTTCTGCAAAAAATTCAGCCATGACCCAAGGCCCACACTAAAGAGGAAAGGAGCAAAAAGGCTGAAGCAAATGAAATTTTTGAGGGAATTTCCATCTAAGAGGAGGCCTCAAGCAGTGTCCATTTTTTATTCCTGATCTCATTATGAGGACATAATAATGAGAAAAACTCTTGAGTTTTCAACAGACCAGCACAAAGGCTGTGTTTACACTACAGTTTTTGATTAAGTGTTCACACCAAGCTATCAGCTGATAAAGAGGCATAACATCCCAGAGGCTCCTGTTGAGCAGCAGGGTTTGAGAGGTGTGGGATGTGCCAGAGCTCAGGGGCACACGGGGTGCCAGGCACAGAGGAGGGCTCAGCTCACTCTATATCCTCACAGCAGCCACAGGCTCGGTGTGAGAACAGCAAAGATTTGCTGAGTGGAGCTCCTGTGTGCCATGGACTGGCTCACTTTTCTTCTGTAGGCTGAGCTTCCTTCACCATCTATCACAGTGTTAATAATTTCTCCCCAAGTCACATTCTCCCCAAATATATTTTATTCACCGTCTGCATTAAATGTCCCTAAGCTGCAAGGGAATATTTTCAACCTCCTCTACTGTCTATATTTAGGGTTGTAATAAGGTACCTTGTTTAGCATGAAATTCATTAATGCAGGCAGAGTTCAAATAAAATTAATGCTGTTCAAAGAAAGAGGAGACTAACCTAGCTCAGGACTTAAGTCCACTAATGCCAGGGACTACTAATTAAAAAGAAAATGAGCAATGGCCTAGTTTTATAGGACTGCTGCATACTAGAAATCCTGAGTGCTGCAGGGGTGAATGAGCTGGAAAAGGGAGCTCTCTTCAAAGGGAATAGGGAGCCTCAGCTCACCCTGCCCACTCTAACAACATAGATGATCATTAGCTGATGAGTGCCTGTGCTGAAGGAACAGAACAGACATGGCAGCCACTTTACCAGCAGAAAGACAGCCCTGAAGCACTCTGTTAGGTTAAAGCCAGTGAAAACATGATAAAAATCTCAAATTGTAGGGAAAAAAACAGGTAAACACTGCTGCTCTGAGCACACCCAGCTCCAGCTGCTGCAAGGCTGGTTCCCTGCTACTCCATCAACTCCATGTAGCCAGGGTAAGAGGCTTTCCTGGATCCATTTCAATTCTCCAGCTCAACAGCTCAGGTGGAAATAACCACCAGGAACTCAGAACACAGAGAGGCAACAGCACATACACAAGCAGAGCCTCTTCTAGATTATGCACAAGAGCTCATTTAAATGCCTTTCTCTAAAGTGTTTTGTTCAAATACCTTCAAATTGTGTATGATATCAATCCTTTTGTTCTGGCTATCCTTGAAGTGTATCTGCACTCTCACTGGGAATTCTCCCCAGCCTCTCCTGGTCAGGTGAAATGGAGGTTCTCTGGAAACAAACAGTGATTACATTTTGATGCAGAAGTGGTACAGCTTTCACCTTACAACTTTTCAGAAAGCCAAAGACTGTTTTTGTAGCTGACAGTTAAAGCTATCTTCAGGGCTGCTATTCACCAGAGAGTGTAATCACAGCAATGAGAATTTTATGGCTTTGGACAGCTGAAAACACACTTTAACTTTACACAAGGGGACAGGGAAGAAAATGGTAATACACTGTTGGATGAGACGTGTGGGAAAGCAGTGTGGTATTTTTAAAAACGAGACAAATAAAGGGCTGTGCTATGTCAAATGAAAAAAACTTGGCTAAAAAAAAAAAAAACAACAACAAAAAAAAAAGCTCACTGCAAGGTGAGCTTCCAATGGAGCATTTTGCAATCACTGCCTGCTGCTCCCTATCTAGCAGCAAAAAGGCAAAACACCAACAGAACAACACAGGGACAACAAGGGAAAGTTAATCACTGTCATTGTCCAAGCTGAAAAAGAAACATCTGTAGCATTTACTTTTACTCTGTATTTCAGCTTGTTATTGTAAAAGCTAATATGGTTTCTTCAACAGAAAAAAATGCAAGAGGTTTAAAGACAATTTTTAGTCCAGAACATTAATGTTTACTATGATGAATGGGACTGTGACACCAGACAGGATTAAAGCAGAAGATAACCAGCAATGACAACTGAGAAAGGCACAAAAAGACAGTCATCAAATGTAATTTGATATGTTACAGAAGAAATACAATAGAGTTTCTCTTGTCCTGCTCAGGATTGTCTTAGAAACATTAATGAGTCATACCAACACTTATTTCAGGTAAGTCTTCCTGGAGCTGCCTTTCAGTTTAATTTTGCCAGAATTAAGCTGCCATTCTGCACCTAAGCAGCCCTCCCCACACTCCTCCCTCCAGCAGGCAGCTGAACATCCTGTGGAGAACCATTTCTTTGGGAAGACACCAACTATTTTGAAGGCATCCTCCCTCAGTCTTGTCCAAGGAAAAAGGATGGAAGACAGCCAGGGCACTTCCCTGCAGCAGTCAAGAGAGAACCTACCCCCCCACCAGGGCCACAGCTTGGAAAACAGCTGTGGGACAAGGACTGGGAAAGCACAGGGAAGCTGCCCTGTTTCTGCAGCACCAGCACCATTACACTGATGGGAAAGCCCTCAAAACCAATGCCACTGATCTCACATCACGGAGAAATATTTTGGAGTGGGATATTCCTGTCCACACACACACACAGAGCACTAAAAATATGAGCAAATCAGCTTTTGGAGATTGTTTTCCACACTAGAATGATGGTAGAAAACACTTTGCTAAGCACCAGAAGCCTAACCTGAGCAGCAGACAGTGTGTGTAACACAGGAGATGCACAACCCACACGAACAGCATGAAATGCAACAACTGAATGCTTTTTGTCAGAAGGAAATTAAAAAAGGCCCCGAGCCAACAAACCTGTTTGGCACATTTGCTACATAAAACTTCATTAATTTTTACAACTACTACTATTAGTATTTTCGAGTAAGTCAAGTTAAGCCAGAGATTAAATACACACATAGAATATTAAACCAGGAAAAAAAGTTCTTAATTTTCTAAGAAACTTGGCATGGTAAGCCTGGCAAGCATGAAGACTGGAATAATTCTTTATTACCTCACTTCAACCAGGTCATTAGGTTTGTAACTGGGGTGGAGGAAGAACCAAACTTTCTTGACAAAGTGATTTATGCTGGGTTCTCTGCGAGAGCCTCGGACGTACACCATCCATTTATGGGTTGACTGATCATTTTCTTCTCTCTTGTCAGGGGGAATGTACCTGGCAAAGAAAATAAATAACAAACATAAGATAAAAATCCCAAATAGACAAATACTGCAAGAAGTATTTTGGGAAAGATTAGGTAAAAAAATTGGGGATGTTAAAATGCCTGTGGGAACCTTGCCCCCTGTACATTTCTGCTCATTTGTCTTTACTCTGACAGTTCATCCAGGAACAGATACAGGTCCCATAATCTACTCTAAGTTTCTAACACATTCCCTCTACTTTGCTGCACAACTGCTGTATGATATTCACCCATTTAAACATTTGGTTCTCAATTAAGATGACTTAATTTTAACGTTCTGAAATTCCTTACCCTGTCCTATTCTGAGCTATCAGGAACCAAAATCACACCAGAACACATCAACAACTCCGCTACCATAAATGCAAAAAATACAATTCTTATAATTTTTTAAGCAACTTCAGACAATACTTAGATCTAGGTCAAGCCCTAGGTAGATTTTCAAGAAGCAATTCTGACTGTAAGTTTTGTCAGCAGATGTCTGATATATTGTATGCAAAAGATTGACTTGAGTAGAGCAAGGATAGAGAGTTAAAACCTGGAATTGTCCAGTTTCCTAAAACTAATGCCTTTCTTCACTAATTTCCTCGCAGATCAAAAGTTATACATATTTACTTGTCTTCTTCTTTTAAATATAAATAAAAACTGTATGAAATTATTTATTTAGACTATTCTGAACTTGCACAATTTTCCTCATTGTGGTTGGTGGTGCACTGTTCTCTCGGGGTTTTTCTTCTGTTTAAGAAACCCCCACATGGTACTCATGGACACACTGAATTAGCCAACTAATTGAAATAGCCAACACACTCAATTAGGACAACTTGCTTTTCCAAATTTTCAGGGGCAAACTTCTGACTTCTACCTGATCAAAAAAGGCTGAAGGACTTCCCTTGAGAAAGAGATCTTAAAATCTCTGTACACATAAAAAAATTATAAATAAAATAACTACCAAAACACCTGTTCCTTCCACAAAAAAAACTCATGCTGAGACCAGAGGAGGGCTGCCTTGGGTACAGTGATTATTCAATGGTAACAGCTCATATTGTGACAGCCTAGCAATTTCATTTTGTCTCCTAATTGTAACTTTCTATTCAATTTAATGCTGAAATAAAGGAGCATCCCTCAGGCTCTGGATACTAACTTGGAGACGTTGCCAACCACAATCGTTTTCTTCACATAAAGTCGTGAAGTTTCATCATTTGACAGTCCGGCATTTCGTTGTCCTGGTTTTTGAGAGCTTGAAACACCCGAACTGTCCTGAGGGTAGGGGAAGAAAAAAAAGGCAAACAAAAACCCAAACATTCCTCTTAAACATCATTTTGTTTGGTGCTAGAAAAGTAAGGTGTTGTTAAAAAAAAATCCAACAAAAACCTGCATAAACGAAAGCCCAACAAGGAATCATCCCTAAAAATACTTAAATTGCTCTCTAGGCACATGTGAGCCACTCAGGCATGTAACAATGCTATCCTCCCTGGCCAAGAACACACTGCACAGCTCAACTGAGCAGACATGCTGCAACATCCCATGGAGCTGAGCCATGACTTCAGCCTGGGTTCCAAAAGCACTGCCCTGCCCTATCTGAAATAAAACCAGGCATGGCTAGAATTGCATCGTGTTGGTCATTAACCAGGAAAAAAGCTCAATAGCCCATGAGTGGGGACTGAAAACCTAAATCTTTGTCATTCCCAGCCTCTGCTGCTCTGAGGGACTCTGGTGTTGCCTCACAGTGAAGAATTGAGGTTGGGTTTGAGACAAATTCCCAGCCTGCTGAGCAGGGAGCAGCCATAACCTGTCACTGCCATCCAGTAAACCCAGGGATCCACGGCCACACCTTGGCACAATAAATCCAGCACCCTGTAACACAACCCCAGCTATCCAGCAGGGGCCATGACTCCCAGAGCAATGATCTGACCACCCTCTATGCCAACACAAGCAGAAGTGCTGTTTGCATGGGACTGAGAGGTTTTTCTACAACCCTGCTGGATGAAGTGTCTGGCTGGAGAGTGAGGGACTGCCATCCTCGAGTGCCCACAGAGCAGCCCAGTGGATGCACTCCACTGAGCATTTGCCAGAGTGGGGTCAGTGTGGGAAGCACTGGATTCACTCAGGAATCATTCCCCCTCCTCTGCTATGTCAGGGGTACCTCAAAGTGGAGCAAGGACTCACAGAAGGCTGGGATGGCTCCTGCTCCTGATCACCCCCTCAGCCTCCTCTGCACTGGTCAAAGATGTACAAATGTGCTACCCCCAAGCAACACAACTGCTCCATCCTTCTATGCCCCAGCACAGAAACAACTTCCACTGGTCTGGTGGTTTATAACACATGTGGGGCCACATCCTTGTAGGGCTCATCTGCCTTCTGCTACAGACCCAAGGCAGAGTTCCAGCAAACTGCAGCCCTGCTATCAAGGGTGTCACACTGCTTAATGGAGGCAGAATCACTGCTCCTTCTGCCATGTGTTAGTGCAACTTATTCAGCTGCAGAATTCAGTCACACTCACTGAGACATGCTATCCCTGGCTCTACTCCTCTGGCAGGCCTGACCACTTAAAGGAACTAACTGAAAGGAAACTGAAGAATTTCACCTTATTTCACATTTCACCTGCAGACACTGAGTGAGCCTCCCCAGTGGAGCTACCTGCAGTGAACAGGTGAAGCACTGTGTGGCTGCACAGTGAGCCACAAAGGAAGGGAAGGCATCCAGGTCAAAAAGCACGAAGGGAACACTGACAGAACATTCCTTACTTGAGTCAGACTTGTTCAGTCAAGCAAATGGTGGAAATGCACAACAGCAAGCAGCACCAGCATGAGAAAAACAATTCTCTCCTGTATGGTCCCGAGCTGTGCACTCAGGCTCTACAACTCACACTGCCAGGGTGAGCTAATCCACCAGTGTTACTGTTTACACTACAGGCTGCTGAGGAGGCCATACCCCTCCAGTGGATCAACTGTTCTAAGCAATGCAGTCCTCACGGGCACCCTGAGCCAGGCAGCAGCATCACTTCCTGAAAACACTGCTGGGAACCACATGCATGGCTCTCCTCTGCAGGCTCTACCCTCCCAGCCTGACTTCCACAGCAAAGCCCAAGCTCGGGCTGTGAAGCACCTCCTTCCCCAGAGGCTGAGGGTGGCAGAGCTGTGCTGACCCCACGGCTCTCCCCGGCCTGCTGAGCTCACTTTGGGCAGGACTGAGGTAAGAGGAGGTACCCACGTTACAGACACTTCAGTTGGCCTCACAGCAAAGCCAGGTGAGGGAGTGGGAGCAAGCGGTTGGAGAGGGCAAGAAACACATCTTCAGCAACGTGGGTGAAAACATGAAGAGCTCCTGGTGCCAGCACCGAGTCCTCAGAGCACACACCTCCAACAACTTGATCACCACTCGAGTTTTACTTTACCCGGGCAGCATTTCTGCTCTGTCTCTGGTCCAGGCTGTTTGCCAGCCGCTCGTTGGCGTCCAAGCTGCCATTGTCCTTGTCCAGGAGAAAGTCATTGTGCTGAGAGAGAGAGTCACTCTCCGAGTGGTTGGCAGAGGGAGTGTCTGAGCCCTGGTTAGCTGGAGACGAAGATCTGGAGGGAGATTCCAAGAATTTCTTGATTGAAGGGTGATTAAGAATTGTTGCATCACACGACCTGGTCCCCTGCAACGAAGAAGTCAGGAGGATCTGGTCACTATTTCCCCCAGGAAGAGCTGGTCACTCTTTCCCCACAGCCCAGATAAAAACAAAGCTGCACCAGAAGAGGAAAAGTCTATGAATGAAGAAAGAGCAAATATTTAATCAGCTGCCCTGCAGGAAACACAGATGCTGCAGAACAAAAAATGCTTAAAATGGTTCTACAGAAATAGTACCACAATTTGAATCTGTTCCTTTACACCTTCTGATCTCAGAAACCCACTGGGTTTTGGAAGGGAGCACTGCAGCCTACTCAACTACCTAAAACACCCCTTTGAAAATAACCTCTTCCTGTGCAGCCACCTCCAGCCTCAGCACACACAGGAAGGCCACAGCTGCCTGGCTCTTGCAGGCGAGCAGGGTAGGTAAGTGCATCAGGCTCTTTAGCTCTGACACTCACTGGCAGCCTTGTCAACACCTATGAGGGAAGCTACACCCTGTCTGCTCCCAAAGCTTATCAGGAGATAAGTAATAACGTGCTTGGGCATGCTTGCAAACTTTCCTCAAAACTGACATCTTAGAGCTAATCTTAGATCCTCCTAAACCTGCAAGGGGAGGACAGGGCAGGCAATTGTTTAAATCTCTCTTGTTTTTTTCATCACCATGACAAAGGCCCTTCTTTTTCTCTTGCATTTGCTTTTTACCTCAGAAGCAGAAGAACATTCATCAACTCAAAACAAGTGTCCCCTGGCCACTTCTTGACCCAGGCACCAGACCTCCCTGTCACCTGGGTTTGATGATGAACCAAGCCAGCAGGGACAGCCCTGTGCAGCAGCAGAGCACTGCCAGCCTCCCTCCAGCTCCTGCAGCCACAGACCCACACCACACTGGCACTGGCAGCTTTTCCTACAGGCAGCACCAGCTCAAAGAGGCCTCTTCTTCCCTGCCCAAACCACCCACATCAGCCAGGCTGGAACAATTATTCATGGGGCATGTCACAAAGGAAAACAAATCAAGAAACCGATTTCAGATTTACTTGTTGCTTTGTTTGTTTTGTTACTGGCTTTGTTTGTTGGTTTCCCTTCGCAGTTTTATTTTTAATCCACGTTAATTTGCCTGATTCAGAATTCTGCCAACATGACTGAGGGGGAGGCAGGCACCAGCATCACTAGTGAGCACCAGAACTGCCCTTGAGAGGCAGCAGCAAGAGTGGAGTCAAACATTGTCCCACCTTGGCCTCTAAAGCACCATTCCTGAGCTTCCTTTGCAATTGTCCATTACAGGCACAAGCAGGGCAATCACCAACTCTCAATTAGCAGCTTGGGAGAGTTATAGCCATTTATCCAAGGGCAGGGACACACACACAACCTGTCCAAAAAAAACCCAAAGCCCAAACCAAACCCACACCAAGAATGTCTCTTTTTATCTTACCTCAAGTAAAATGACCAACATCTAGTCCAATAATTTGTGGGGAAAAATAATAAAGCACAATCATGAGGAATCCCAAGCCTCAAAACTCAGTAGCATTGGGTTTGAAAAATATTTATATTTCTGAAAACAGGTCAGGAACTTGCAAATCATCTTCCTGAAAGTTCTGAATTAAACTACAAAGACTCCTACCAGAAGCAGAAACAAGACAATCTTTCACTGCCTGGTCAAACATATATGAGCTACAATTAAAAACAGACAACAAAGAAAATTGAAATCAGCAACAATCTCAAAATAAAGGAAAAACTGATTTAACCTGTGTGCAAATCAGGGCTTTTAGAAAAAAAAATTAAAAATAGAATCAAAGATTCAGCTACACTAGCCACAAACTCATAAAAACTACTCAAAAACCAAATAAAACAAGGAGGCACCAGTAAGTTTTGTGAATACTTCAAAACAATTACAAAATATATTATTTCTGGAAAGTGTGAAAATCACCAGGGAAAAAAGGGAAAAAAAAGCAAACATTCAGCATGGCAGAACAAGAAGAACAAGGAACAGTACAGCTCCTGCAGACACATGATGACAATGGATAAAGGCACTTACAAAGATGAGAACTTAGGTCACATTCTTCAGCTGCCTACACAAAAATCAAAAGGGGCAGAGAGATCTCCAAGGCTACCACAACCTTTTCCAACTCAAGCTGCTCAACTCAAGCTTAGAGAGGAAAAAACAAGCTGAACCTTTTTGCTTTTACCTAGCTCCAAGTCCTCTGAAAAGCACAACAGGAAGACCAGGAGTAGCACTGAGAGCAAGTGCTTGGAAAATCAATTCTTATGGGACTGGAGTGAAACTCATGTCTGCAGCACCCAGGTACAGCTGCTGAAAACCACTGGAAATCAGATCAGCTTGAACTGAAAAGATGGTACCAAAATGCCTACATTGGCAATGAACTACATGGCATTTGGGAGTCTGCACAAGTCATGAACACCCTGCAATTAGCAGTCATTAAGGGCAGAATGCTCAGAACTGGGGTTTAACTAACAAGCTTTGAGGTTTTTTTAATCTTGTGAATTTTTAATCACTCTGTGATATCCCCTTGATTTATCTCCTGCTTTACTGCTACCATCAGTTTGTCACCAGTCCATAAACAGACTGATTGTCAGGGCAGAGGGAAGATGGTTACATATCACTCTCCAGGCCCAAGAAATCTTGAAATCTTTATTATTTCACTTTTTTCCTGAAAAGCCCCCAAATGCACCTGTTGCCACTCTCCTCCTGAGAAACGGGAAAACACATTCTACATTTTTCAAGGCTTTGCAAGGACAAACTGTGCAGTGTCTGAGAAAAAAGGTACTCTCAGGGAAAAACTGGGGATGAAAAAAAAACCACAGTATTTCAGAAACCAGAACCAGGGGCTACTGAACAACTTCACAACTGCTTCTTGAAGACTCCTCTTTGCTGAGGCCCAGCAGATGATGCAAAGGTCTCCTCTCCCACTGCCACCCCACTTGCACTTTGTACTCCACGATTTCAATAAATCACATCTTAAGACCAAACATTAGCTGAGCAGCCCCTGAACTCCACATCTTCCTCTGCAAAGATTCCCTGAAGGCCTGTGGTTCCCAAAGTAGTCTTTACCTCTCCAGCTTTGAGGAGACCAGCAGAGGCATAATAGTTAGCCACAATGCAGGCACGCAGCTTGTCCATCATCCTCCTGGCTTCAAAAAAACCACGCAGCAAGGAAACACAGAGCAATGGTGAGCACTGCAGCAATCCCCCACTCCCCAAACACCAAGATCTAAGGTATTTGTAAGAACAAAACCTTTATACCTGATCTATCACTTCAATTTCATGTTCTTTACTCTTCATTTCGACGGCAAACTGTTCCTTTATAATAGTCTCAATCTTCTGCACAGTAACATCTCGAGCTGTACGAGGCCACACATGGAAGACAAAGAAGAAGTATTTACATTTCTATTTTTGAGGCTCCATTTGAAAACAGAAAGATCAAAAATCACCATAGAGTGAGAAGTGAAGGGATAAGTTCAGCACACACACACAAAAAGGAGTGGATCATTTTCCTCAAAAAAAGTTATGTCTTAACAAAAACCACATGTATCTTTAAAAGCCAGCTTATGTGGAGAACTATATTTTCCTTTTTAGGTCTGAGATGACAAAAAACAGAAATTGGGAATAACAGGGCCAGTTTGTTTACTTCTGCCTCAGTAAAGCTGTAAACAGTAAAACTCCATAGTGCTGGCCCAGTGCAGTCCCCTCTGCGACTGCGCCGGAGTGAGCTGGAACACCACGGACATTTTTCTGCTCTCCTTGGCCAGATCCACATCCAGGAAATTTACACCACCTCACGCAGCAAGAAGAAAGCAAACTCATATTTATACAGCCCTGGCACGAAGTGCAGCCTGCTCTGGAGAGCCTACAAGCTGTTTATTACTCACAAAGGAAACTACACGATCAAAAGCTGGTCTACCTCTTACAAAATCCTCCTCCAGCACAGCAGTCAAAGAATATTAGCTTTGCAGCAGGAGTTTACTGACCTTAGTGGAAAATATGTAGTTTAGGATTTCAAACTGTGAAAATACCTTGCAGCAAATTAGTGGCTAAGAATGGAAATGACATATTATCACATTTTTCTAGGACATGCATAAACATTAGAAGAACTATTGTTTTTGCTCTACACCCACTGTAGGCTTTAATAGTGCCCTTCATTTAAGTCACCTCCATTACATCAAGGGGTTTCAAACAGCTTCTGGCTTTAGCAAATTCTAAGGCAGAACTGGGCAAAGTGGGAATCACACTTCTAGGAGAAAGCCTGGAAAAGGTGCTCCAGCCTGTGTCAGTAACAGTGACCACACTACAGGACACATCAGCAGTGTCTGGTTCTCCCCAGAGAAAATCTCATGTTGTTTCTACATGAAATAGGAGGCAACAGCACCAAGACTTCAACTTGAGCTCCAGAGGAAGTCTATGTCTTCCTAAAAACGACATATGTGTTTGAAGGGGTTTCTAACATCTCCACAGGGAAGGGAAAGAAAAGCAAGACAAGGCTTTGCTGGCATCTCCCAGGCAGCACAGACAATTTTACTGCCTAATCAGGCACCTACAACAGCAGTGAGGCAACTGATGCCTCTGTATGCAACAGTGGAAATAATTTTCCCTCTTTCCACATACAAACATACATACAACACAGGCATATCTAAGCATATATATATATATGCTTGTGTGTGTGGGAGTGTATATATATATATATACAAATAAATATATATTAGGACCAGAAATAGTTCAAGCCTACATTAAAACACAATTATGGTTGACTCTGTATGAGTAAGGCAAAATTAAAAAACAGAGGGATATAATTTACCTCCAGCCATGAACACCATGATGAGGAAATTCTCATACACTTAAAATAAACCTAAACAGATTAAGGCATGAGATGTATGGTTCAGAGAGGGACAACTGCATCTCTTTCCAAGGCTGCCATGCCACAGCAGCATCATGACAATTTAAGCACTTTAGGATTTCTGGTTATATTGCAGAGGCTTTTAAGAACACTTTATATTCATTTTTTCCCAGCTTAGTGTCATCCACAGTTCCTCATTAAGATCATGTTCATGAAATTTGTGTACTTAAGGAATTCTAGTATTGAAAGCTGGAGATCTTCCATGAAAAGAAGAAAGAGGACAATTTGGAGGAATCTGCTGAATACAAAGTTCACTTTGGCAAGGACAATCTCCCAAGGCCCTGAGACTCTGCCTGCTCATCATCAAGACCTTCTGAAAAGTTGCTTCAGAAGATTAAAAACCTGCCTGCAGTCCCTGGGACGTGCCAGAGCAGAGGGTGGTGAGCCAGCAGGGCAGGCAGCTGGGAGTGGTGACAGGGCCAGCTCCAGCCCAGCTGCACGGGGCCCCCACTGGCAGGGCCCTGGCCCACGTGGCAGACAGGACCTGCCCAGGAACACATTCAACCCTGAGCTCAGCCCCCTCAGACTTGTCCAGCTGATCCTCCAAAACATCACCCACGGAGCCATCCTCTGTCCCTCTCCAACAGGCAGCTCCAGCTCTATTCCTGGATCTTTTTCAGAGCCCACAGCCAGCCTCAGTTTTCTCACCTCCCTGTTTGTCAGCTCTTCCCATCACGATCCTCTCTCACTAGCTGTGCTATGCCAAAAATCACTAGCCTACTCCCTGCCCCCGGGGCAAGCAGCTCGACTCTCATTTGCCCAGAGACTGCAACCTGTCCCAGGCACTCAGCCAGCAGGCTGCTTCCCAAAGCAAGCATATCCAACCGTGCCAAATGCAAACCTACTCACTGAGCCACTTGCTCCACTACGCTTCTTCATCCACCTTTCCTTCAGTCGTGCTCCTCTTCCTCCTCTCTTGCATGTTTCAAAGCCCCTTCCTTCTCCCTAAATTATCCTTTCTACACTTCAGCAAAGAGGCTTCTTTCTGCCTCATCTGCCAGGTCTGCTTGGAAACATTTGTCATCTCCCAACACCAGTGCATGTACTGCAGGGCTGGGTATCCCTTTTACCCTGCAGGGTCATGGATTCTTTTTCTCCTCCCCATGCTGTATTGTGACCTCTATCTCCCAAAATGCAAACAACCTGCCAATCTTTCCCAGAGCAGACTTGAGCCACAGAACAAATGCACAGGTTGGAGTACAACTCAGCATGGGATGATGGACTGTAAACACCTAAGAAGCAACAGAAAGCAAAGTGCTGGGGCTGTGGAGAGCTTGTGCTCTATCTCCTATCATGCACCAAAGGCTGGAGGCTCATGCCTTAGCCATGATCCAGATATCAGGTCAGGAGGATTCCACAAAAGGTACATCTTCATTTGGCTAGACAGAGGTATCACTACCTGCCTTGCTCAACATCTGTCCTTTGCCCCTTAACTCTGACCCCTGCCTTTTCCTGACCAGTTTACAGACAGCATGCACATCCACAGAATCTCCAATTCCACAGCTCCTACCTGACTGTTCTGCTGCTTTGTGCCTCTTGTTGGGATGTGTGATGGTGATCTCCTCATAGTCGGGGTCTTTCTCTGCGATCACTCTCTTGATCCCAGACATGTTCTCTACTCCACTGAGACGAAAAATAAAAGCATTAACATTTCTCACAGTGACCATCAGGGCAGGCTTCAACCTCTCACCATGGGGAGGCCTGTGGTGCACCCCCAAAAGAGCTGGGGCACCTCTCTAGCGGGGGAAGTGACCATAGCACAGGTTCACAGGTGGGAGCTGCCTCTGTTTTGCACAGCCCAGGAGCTGCAAGTGCCTCCTGACGCCTGCGGCTCACCAGAGCCCGTGTGCCCACAGCAGAGCCCCGGTGCCCCCGGCAAGAGGCTGCCAAAGAGCCGCGGGCGATGCTCGGGATACGTCCCGTGCTCAGGCGAGTGACCCCGGGAGAGCGGGGCTCCCTCTGCACAGACATCCCGGCCGGGAACGGGCGAACTCTGGGCACCCACGGTGCGCGGGGCCGGGCCCAAGAGCCTCGGCACCAGCCCGGGGCCCCCCGTGCGGGGTCACACACCGCCTGTGCCTTGCCCGGCACCGCTCAACCCGAGCCGCGACCCTGCCCGTGAGGGGGCAGCGA
>VZTB01008513.1:518997-541711 GCA_013397245.1 Thryothorus ludovicianus | reverse complement strand
CGGGCTGTGGGACAGGGCGGGCGCTCGCCCGCGGCAGCGGAGAAACCGAGATGGGCGACGCAGTCGGGTTCCTGCATGGAGAGACGAATGCAGTGATTTGATCCTGACTTGCTGCCTGGAACGACCGTGGTTTTAACGTGTAGAAAGATCTGAGGAAGACTTTTTAACGTGGAAGGTATTTCACGAAAGGCTGATCGAGGTGCTGCAGTGCGTNGGGTGTTTAGTTGGGAGAAAAGGAGGCTCAGGGGGACCTTACCTCTCTCTACCAGGTTGTAGCCAGGTGGGGGCCGGCCATGCTCTCAGGGAACAAGGGACAAGATGAGAGGACATCGCCTTAAGCCGCGCCTGGGGAGGGTCAGGTTGGACATGAAGAGGAAATTCTTCACAGAAAGGGTGATTAGACATCGTAATAGGCTGCCCGGGGAGCTGGTGGAGTCACCTTCCCTGGAGGTATCTAAGGAAAGACTGCATGTGGCACTTAGTGCCGTGGTCTGGTTGTCAAGGTGATGTTCAGTCATAGGTTGGACTCCATCTCTGAGGTCTTTTCAGCCTAATGGATTCTGTGATTCCGATTAGCAAAAGACCCAAGAAAGGAGTCCTGGGCTCACTCAGGTGCAGGACAGCAGGAGCTCACAGCATGGGCCAGGCTGGGAGCCCTGGCCTACCCTTAGGCTTCAAAAAACCATTATACCATACTCAGTGCTCATTGTACTTCATATTCCCAAATCAGAGCTGAAGCAGGACAATGCCATGGTTTGTGTTTGGTTCTGGCCAGGCTGCAATACCTCTATCAGGTGCAGCTAATGGCATCAATGCTGCAGCCTGTGGCAATCTCATGCTTCATACAGTGAGCCCTGAACCAGCACAAATTAACATTCTGTTCACTCAGGGATTTGCAAATCTATTTATGAGGCCACTGATGAGCAAATCTATGTGAATGTTCAAAGCTTATCCCTCAAAGTCCTCTTTCCTCATTTCAGGATCACTACTATCCTTTCTGACACTACTATAGCCTTTCTTTCTACCAAGCAACAGACGTGAAGTATGGCAGATCGATGGAGACTGTTCTTAAACTCAAATTAGTATCCTGCTCACCAGGAATGACAATAATGTAGTTCAATTTTATTTTCTTCCTTATTTCTGCTTAATGGAAAGAGGAAGAAGCTGTTAGAATACTGCCACCAGTTGACTGTTTAAGGCTTAAAATATCTTAAGGTGGGCTTTCCAGCTCTCAAAAATATTTCCATTGCTTTGCAGTCTGTGGAGAGTCCCTTTCATTTTTTTTCCAGATTACTTCTTTCTGCAGTAAGCTGAGCTCCTGCAAGCACTGAACTTGACTGGAAGTTGCTTCTGGCACTGCAGCAAGATCCACTCTGTGGCTGTAGCCGAGCCTGGCCACACTGCAGAGCAGCAGCAGGCACTGCTGGCCTGCCACGTTTCCAACAGGGCTCTTCCACAGCCTTGCCCCCTTCTCTGCCACGTGTGCAAGCCTCTAATTCTAGGAGAACAGACCTACAGGATTCTTTCCAGCTCATGTTTTGCCAGTCACCTTCCCAATGTTTTGTTACCTTTTCCCAATTTCCTGCGCTGGTTTTGCCTCCTGAGTCCATTCCCATTCTCTTCTCATCACAATACCCAGGACTAACCAATATTTCATATCCCAGCCCTGCTTTTTACTTCTTGCAGTTTTCTTTCAAGTTTATTCTTCTGTGCCTTTATTCCCCTTGGTAGGACAGAAAGAGGAGCAGGGACAACACCTAGACTGGGAGGCAGGAGAACAGATCAAAGGAGAAAGACTGCACAAGGGGCAGAATCCAACAAGTTACGTGACCCAAAAAAACCAGGAGTTTCCTCCTTGTACCACCAAGCCCCACCCTGGAACTTCTCATAAACTAAATAAACCACAGTGAACTATTCAAAAGGCAAATGTTTATTAGATACACTGAACTTTAAAAAACTTTCAAAGAATTATGCAAGAAGTATATTTAAATATAACAGGTGTTATTGCAATTGTGCTACATTACAAAATCACTTTTCTACTGTCAGCACAATCTTAATGTTATATGTGAGATCCATTACATTGACTCTGGCACACAGTAAGTGGTCTGAGCTTTCCTGTTCAAATGTCATTTGTGCTGCACCAGGCTGTTCTTGAGGGCAAGATCAGCTCTCCATGGAACTACAGCTTTTATGTTTCAGTAAATAAAGGAACTGGCAAGGAATAACAAGAATTGCTGTTTTCTTCAGCAAAAAAAAAAAGGAAAATAAAAATATTATTTCAGGCAAAAATATCATATGAGTAACAGTTCAGGAGGTAAACTCTCTTTCCACGGCCAAGTAGTTCCTATTAATCTGACTCCAAAGTGCTACAGGTGCACCAAAAGGAGAATGACTCATAGGTCCAGCATTTCCACAGATGGAATTAGTAACAGTACATTACATTCAAGTCTCTTGATTTGCTTATTGCCATGCTGCACCACATTATTGCTTCATATTTTGCATCTTGAACAAGAGGTTGATGACTTTGGAGAGTTCAGAAATATCACAGAGGCTACTAATACAAGAAACTGTACATGTTAAGGACAGGAATAAACTCAGTCCTTTGTCACTGAGGCGTGCTGGAAACAAAAAACAGAAAAAAACCAAATACTGATTTCCCTAGATTAAATCTGCCATAGTACTGTAATAATGGAAGCATTCTAGGCATGTTCTAAACAAGAAGTTTAACTGTTCTGATTAATGAATGGCAAGATTTATTTCTCCAAGGAGGACATTAACAGTCTGGACAGTAAGAACAATCATAATAAAGGTAACAAACTGGGAGGAGTAATCCAAGCTCTTTTTCACAATAGATAAAAATATAGGTAAATTCAAGGCACAGGTATTTTCAAAATTAACACACATTATTTCCTTTGGAGCTAATCATACAAACTAAGCCCTAATTACACTATTAACAAGCTGTACACAGGGTCTCTATGTGCATCACTTGTAACAGCACTCTCAGAGAATGATCACAAAATAATTCACATACAGATGTGCACACATAAACATATCCGATAGACTGGATCTCTACAGTAGAAAAAAAAGAAATATTCCTGCAGACAGCTTACAGTTCTCAGACAGTAATGTTATCATGAACTTGTGTGACACAAAGGCAGCAAGCAGAGAACAGTCACAGCTGGTTTGGGCTTGGTGGGAGGCTGCTGGTTTGTGACAATGCTCACAGCACTGACACAATCACAATCCATTTTAATTAATGCCACCTGAAATGATTCCATACTGAGGAAACTTGTGTGCTATTTTACAAAACCCAACGCACTGCTTGGCCCCCAACTAGATATAGCAGGGTTCTGCTTAGAAATTTCACTCCCTGTAGGCTCTTTTTCTGATTATATGGTGCTCAGAATTTTTTAACCAGGCACAACAAATAACTTCATTTGTAACTTCTTGTGTACGTGAGACTACATTCAGATGAAAATACTCGTTGTGCCTCACAGTAAAAGTGTTGTGAGATTCTTAATGCTCTTGAATTGGGTTTTGCCATCTTCAGTGGTAAAAAAGAACCCCACAGCTTCTTGCCTATTTGGGCAATTCAGAAAAATGAATCCCTGGCTCTCCTGAGCATTGCCACTAGCAGACAATAAGCATATTTGCATCTTTATTGCTCCAGCTGAGTTCAGTGAATTGACAAATACGAAACATTTTTACCACCTGAGTTTCAGCATCTGGAACTGCAAACTTAAGAGCATCCTGAACACCTTGGTTTCAGCAAGCCCAGCCAAACTACAACCCCCAAACACACTGGGTCTCCTCCTGCCACCTCTGAGCCTGCTCCAGTGCATTTCTCCTGACTCAGCTCAGGCTCTGCTGACCAGCCCCTGTGCCTGGCCAGGGGCAAACACCGAGTCCCAGGCACTGAGTGGGCCTGCTTCTTGCTATGTCCTGGCAGCAAGTCAAAGGAAAACAGGATAAACAAAGTGTTTACCTAAGATATTGAGGTGAAATCAACTATTTTGAGGAAGAAAATGAACAGGCAGTAGAGTCCTTGCTCTCAAGCACAGGTGACCAAAGCTTCCTCTGAATCTCTGTCCAGGTGAGCATTTCCTCTTCCTCCATCATCAGCCTCTCTCAAAACTTGATGTTAAAAATACTATTTAAAAAGCTTCAGTAAATTATTATAAGGGTCCATATCAACACAATCTGCATTAATATCTCTGCTTCCCTAGAGTACAAACAAAGCTATCTTATCTGATGAGAACTGGATTGGTGCCAATCAAAAGAAAAAAGTAACAGAACAATCTGGACCCCTTGGTGCTGGAGGGGAAAGCACAGTGCCAATCCCCTAAATGCATACCAGGAAGAGATTCTACAAATTATGCCCAATTAACCACTCCCAAGGAGGGCACCTACAGGCACAACTCCATCATCACCAGGCCATGTTCTGTGGCTGATGGCTGTAAAAGGGGAATGGCTCAGCCACAAGCCAAGGGCTAGAGGCTGCGTGTGCTGCAGTGATCAGGAAGTGATTCAGAACCTTCCAGAAGCCTGGCTGCAAGAAAGCATCAACTGTCTTTTCAATAACATCACGCTGCTAAGAACAGAAGGAGACATCAAAATAGAGAGGAAAAACATTTACTCATTTCTGTTTAGCAGAGTGAAGACAATTCTTAGAATTTATTTTTTAGGTGTGACTTGCAGATGCTTGAGCCCTCATATGTATGATTGGACTGAAGTTACATCTTTGTGCAGGTGCTCTAGATCGACCAAACCAACCATTTATGATGGAAATATTTTATTTATTATTACAGTAAATGACATGAATAATTTTCTCTCCTAGCTGAGACAAATGAAAAAACTAAAACCAACTTGCTGCTCAAGCCCATAAACTGCAAGCATCTAGATACGCACAAGTGAGAGGTTAAATCTTTAAATCCATCTATACCTAAGTGAAATGCATTGGAGAACAAGTGGCTCAGGAATGCAACTTCCAAATTAATGCATCCTTCTAGAAAAATGGCATATTTTCTTTCAATCAAGGTCAAATTGTTCTTTTCTAGTACATCTAAAAATAATAGAGCAGGCCATAAGTGCAAATTATTTACACAGCAAACAAGCAAGAAGAAAAACTCACTGCCTGTTTTAAAGAAATCATTGCATAGGTAACTGCCACTGAGCAGTGCTCCACACCTGTAACTGTTCAGCTTTGATACAGGTTCTCAAGAACTGTAAGCAGAAGTTTTCTGCATCTACATTTCTGCATTTACTGGTTCATTAAACACTGTCATTTTCAAAAATAGGTAACAGTAACAGTACATACATTGTTAAGAAAAGACAACTAAACTATAAAATGAATATTCAAAACCATGGAAAGCAGTATCTTGTTATTTACAGAGTAGTGCAGTATTATAAACACAGATTAAATGACACTGTTCTACACCTACAGAATAAGCACTGTTTAAAACAGTATAGGCTGACAACATTACCAGTCTGAATACAAACAAGAGGAAGTCAAAGGAAAGGAGGTTGTTTTTGAAATTGCATCTCTAATGAAGTGCTCCTATAGTCTTTGACATTTTCATTTACAATGATGGCACAAGCTATATACACTGTTAGTACATAAAATCAGTTACAGGGCAATTATCATTGCAATCAACAGACCTTATTCACAGGTACTGAAATTGCCATTTCAAAGTAAAACTTGGGTGAGCAGAAACAGATGAAACTTTTAAAAGGATTAATTTATCTGATTCATTTGTCTTATATTACCATTGGATTTTCTTTTTAGGGCAATGTGAATGTACATGCTCAGGGCCTGACCTCCTGATTAATCACTGATATGCAATGATTTGTATTTTAACAGTATTCTCACCATACCCAAAGCAGTGTTTGGTATTCAGCCAGAAACTGAAATTTGTGTCCCTTCCTGAGGTTACAAGTTAATGCATCCCAAAGTGCAGCTCCCAGTGCTCTTTAAAACTCATGACCATGTTACTGAAAATGGTGACTCCCCGTTTGGCATAGCTTCACTGAGGGTCAGAATTTCCATCTCATGAAGAAATAGTCTGGGAAAACAGATGAGGAAAGTCCAGTGGAACAAACAACGTTCCAGAGCTGGTGCTTGTTTTCACCCTCCTGAGCAAGCACAGAGACCAGAACCCCGAGGCCAGGGCTGGCTCTGCAGGGGTTTTATGGGGTTTTTCTGCCCTGGCACTGACCAACTTCCCTACTGGCTGCTGTCCTCAGAATTCCTTTGAAAGGCAGTTCCTGAGGTTTTTGGTGATTTACAGGAAATTGGTACACAGACAATCCTATTCATTTTCCAACTCCCAAGTGCTATTTCAGTTTTCATAAACTTTGTGCCTCGACTGTACAATTGTGCACTGGAAATAAGGAGTCCTAGTACAGAAATCTGGGGAGCACTTAAAAAAATACATTTACTGAAAAAAATCCCAACCCAATAATGGTGGTACATCAAAATACAAGTGCTTCCTAAGTTTCAATATTATCCAAAACACATTGTATGGCTACATGGACAGGTCCACAGATATTTTTCTGGTGAAAGGAGGCACCTTTCCAGAACTTCTTTATCTGTGGCCAAGCAGCTTATACAGTAGTTTAACTGTGCTACAGTAAGTGATTGTCTGAAGAAAGGCCAAGAAATACTTGCTAGATACTCCACCATCTCTGCAGATGAGACAAAAAAAAGACCAATTTACAAGCTGTAGGGCACAAACTCAAGTTCCCACTTCTATCAACAGGTAATTTATACTGTGATTCAGAAAACTGGGAGAATCCAGAGTTCAACATCCTTTTATTTCTTAAATAGTTTAGTGACCAAAGAGTGAACCCAGTTACCTTCAGCCTTCACCCATACTATTCAAAAAGGTAAAAAACTGTGATTCCAACTTTGCCTCACAGATGCATGCCTGAACCCACTGGTTTTCCATGTCATGTAGCCTTGTACTTCTTTGCTGGACATTTATCAACATGATGAGTAAGTTCCCCAGGGTTAAGGTACACAATCATCACTGCAGTGTGTTGTAGTGGCTCACCAAACAATCAGTTTCTCCTTCAGAAGAAAGCACTCCTCAAAGATTCTCGTTTTGTCCAATGTAGCTTGTTTTGTTGGTGTTTTGGTTTGGTTTGTGGTTTGGTTTTTTTTTCTTACATTGCAACCCATGCATGATCTGACAAAAAATTCTACTTGGTTAAGCCAAGTAATCTGCTTGGAAGAATGATGCATATGAATTATAATTGAGCATTTTAAATTAAAAATAATTATCCTAGATGATTCTTTGGGATTTACTTGCCTATGCACTTTTCCTATTGGCAGAACCAGAAACACCTTGAAGATATTGCTTTTAAAGACACAGGCACAAATGCTGAAGGCACTTTCCCCAAAAAACGTTCAAGATTTTAATTACTAATCACACACAGGGCAAACTTTACGACCACTGTACAACTGTGGGCCCTGCTCTCACATCAGAGCCCACAGCAGATATAACTGAACTCTGGTTACTGGATAGGTTTGTGGACTTGTTTGGTAAGTTAAATTAACCCTTTTTCTAAAGGCACAGGATATAATTTTCATACGACACTTAGGCAGGGATCTCCCACTTCAGGAATCTTTAAAAGCCTGTCTTGCAGCAGACCACTGGATTCATTCCTCTTCTTTTTCCAAGAAAAAAAAAAATTACAGTTTAAAGCCTTTTTCATTATATCTATGAATGGTCACACAGCCATGATACGATACTGGCCTGGGCATGGCTGCTACTCCTGTGATAATGCCCGTTGCAGGGTCATAACAAAGAATAGTGTCTGTGGCTTCACCATTTTCCCGTCTTCCACCAAGGATATAGATTTTTCCATTACACACAGACATGCCACAATTCTCCTGTTGCAAGAAAACACAAGGGAATACACGGTCACTTAAAAAGCAAGACTTGCTTCATGTGTGTCTGCTCAGTGCAGGAGAGCAGCACCGTGACTGCCTTTTGTAAACAGCCTGGCCTATAATGTTCCCTCTGAAAGGGCCAGTGCAGAAAGCACAAAAATTAGGGAAAGCAGTAGCACAAACCTAAAGAAAAAGCTATTTCAGGTCCAAGCCTTTACTACATGTAGCTCAGACAAAAAGAACAATGGAATACAACTGAACACTGTACTTACCACTGAAAGATCTGAGATAGGGAAAGGAGGAGAGAACAGAGGTTTTCAGAAGAGGGACCACAGTAGGTACTATTAATGCAAAGAATGGGAACAATGAGAAGCACCTTAGAGGAGTAACAGATAATGAAGAGGGATGTAAATGGGGCAAGGAAAAAAGGCTTAACTAAAAAGAGTGTACAAGACAGTGTTATGTCTTACTTGAAACAGAGAGAGGATTTTATTTCTTCCTCACAAGCAGGCATGGAAAAAATACTCAGTTAAATAGAGAACACAGATTAAAAATGGATGAACAGAGGGAAGGCTGAGAAAAAAAGAACAAATTTCTCTTAAGGTAATACTACAGAGTATGTGATTGGTGTTTTTGAAATGTAAATGGGGAAATGTAACTGCTGAACACACACTTCACTACTGAGGGGACACATTCGAATCCTGCTCAGTGTCCCATGTGTGGAAAGGACAGAGCTCTCACTGCTGAAGTCAGACACTTTCTGTGCTACACCGTGGGGCCTTTTCACACTGTTAAAACAGCCTTCAGTATTTCCTGTTACACTGAAAGGCTTTTAATCAATTATAAGGAAATCACTCCCTTCAGACTAAATGAAAACATGCAACAGAAGGTGATTTCTATATAATGAAATCATCATCCACTATACTGTTCTTCAACAGTGACAGCCCTCAAGCAAAGCCTGGACTGCCTAACAGTGACACCCAGCTGAAAAGCTACTGGTTTAGAAACTTCCTCTTCTGTAGGCTTTGAGTTACACAGATGAAGATGGAAAGCAAGAACGGAATCAGAGATGCAATTCTATTGGGATTAAGCAAATGTACACTTATTTAATGCTAAGATATCAAAAATTACCTTCCAGCTGCCTAGAGGTTTTTGATGGGTAATTACCTGTCTGCTGAATGTATTCTGTACATGCATCCAGTAGTCCTCAATGGGGTCATAGCAGTAAATGGCTTTGGTGAGGCCACCAGCAACGTAGATCAGGTTGTTGAGGGACACGGCTGTGATGCATCTCTTGGCAATGGGGATGGTGGCACGGAGCAACCAGGAATTAGTATCAGGGTCATAGGACTGAACCTGCAAACAAGGACAGGCCCTTCAGACTGAGAGCCCAACTGAGGGAACAGCCTGGCACACCCACACAGGTTACACCAGGAAAACAAAGCAGCAGTGCCTCCCCCAGAAAAATGGAGTCAATGTAAATGCAGACCCATATATCAACAATTTACACATATGCACAATATTTGACATTTTTTTCTGAACACTCCCCTTTAAGAATTCACAGAACTTGTGAAGCCAATGACATATGCAATGTATCTATGAGAAAGACCACAGTAACAGTGTATTACTCAATTAACATTTTCTACTCTGTATTTTTAGTATCAGAATAACACCACATTCCATCCAGCAAAAAAACAGTTGGAGCATATTTCCTGTAGGACCTGATTGCAAACCAGCAATCCAGCTTGCTGCGCACAGAAGATGCAACCCCCCAGAGCTAACTGACCTTGTCAGAACAGGTGTTGTCATCAGGGCCACCCCCGATGACAAAGAGTTTTCCCACACAGCTGGTGACAGCTGGGGAGCTCACAGCCTCCTTCAGGGGAGCCACCTCTGTCCAGCGGTTGGAGAAGGAGTCGTAGCACTCCACACTGCTCAGGCGGTTCTGCCCGTCGTATCCTCCCACCACGTACACCTGCACAAAGGGGTCAAAACCACCATCAGCACCTCTGGCACTCCAATCTCAAATTAAATTAATTCTAAGCTCATTTCCTCCGTTTGTCAAGGGATACACTCCTCACATTTTTTTATTTATATGCAGAAGAATATGGTCTAAAAACAACAGGTAAAGACTCCCTAGAGAGTTCCATTCAGTCATGTGTGGAGTGACACTGCAAACACAGGCCAAAATGTAGTATTATTAATACTGCAGTAGAAACTTCTTATTTGAATAGCATTTGTTAGAAAAGGCATTCCTCTGTATTTATCTTTTTTTTGGACAGCATTCAACAACAGCAGCAGCAAACACCCATCTGAATTTACCTTCGCTTTTTTGGCATTTTGCTTTTTCCCTACTTGCTTACTGAAGTATTTCCTCCTCTCAGTTTGTAAACTCTACTTTCTTGTCTCTTCTTTCATATTTAGGAAGCAGTGCTCCTCATTATTTGTGATTACCTTCTTCCCTCTGCTTGCTTAGCTGCACGTTTCATCTCTAAGAAGATCAAGTGACACCACATGCACATCTTTCCTACCTTTCACTAAGGGAGTCCCAACTAGTGGTTTTCTGTTCAGGCATATTTGCCTTCAAAATACAGCTAAACCTCTCATTTCCACACTCCATGTGTTTGCTTAATTTCAATATAAAACATTAAATAAAACTGCTGACATTCAGAGCAGTATCAGTTTCTGTTAATAATTACATAAACTGTCAGACAGCACTTCTGAAGCACAGGCAAACCAGACGCTTCTTTGCTTCCCAAAAAATTGCTTCTTGGAAATAAGACACTTTTAATGATGAAAAAACAAAACCCCAAAAAATAAAAGAGCAGCAGGATGATTTTCATGTCCATGGCTAGTGCCTGACTGATGAAGAGCTGAATTGTTTAAAGTATTTTGTTTGAAAAAACATATTTTTTAAATTATTTGATATGAAATACAGAGTAATATTTAAGTATTTTCTCCTGTTTTCTTAAACACAAACATTCCCACTATAAAAAAAATTAAAATATACTTCTCTTACTTTACCCAGAAGAACAGCCATTTTATGTCTCCATCTGCCTTTATTTAAGGAGGCAACTCTGATCCAAATGTTAAGTTGAGAGTTATAAATCCAGACATCCCGGCTATTGATTCTTCCACCTTTAAAATGAAACATATACCAACTTGAATAATCATTGAATGGGTAATGCTAGCTATTAACATGCCCCTCTGGAATGGGGAATGAAAACTTTATATCCCCTTTTGGGATGTAATAAAGATGTACCAGTATTTATACATTACACTGAAAAAGTAATTTGCAGTGATTTCAAAGATGAAATCACAAAGTTCTTTTCCTCATGCTTTCCTTTCCCATAACACTGAGATCACACTGGATTATTTCTTGAACTTGGAATGCATCTCAATGGCTTCTGCCCAAGCTCTTCAGATTTCCTGTAGTGTCTCTACCCAGATGAGCCCCTCGAAATCCCCAGCCCCTGGCACATCCCTCCCACCCCTCCTCTGCCTGCTCTGTGAGCATCTCCTTGGTTTCACACTTTGTTCCAATGACACAGGCACACACACCTGAGGAGACCATTTCTTTGGTTAAACCAGCACACTGAGCCTACTGTCCTAACCATCAGCTGCTCCCTGTAATTCTCTCTTGCTAAAACACTGGGGAAAGCCTGCTTGGGATTTTTTCTTTGTAGTTTTCCCAGCTGCTGCTGCACACAGGCTCCTGCTGTATTTCAAAGCAGCCATTAGCTAATCTCTTTAAATACAATTGATGTCCTGGAATCAGCTGTAAAAAACTGCAGATTCATGCCAAACAAGAACTCCAGAAAACACTTTTGTTTACAGTAAGATTGTGCTGGGGCTGGTGTTCACAGCAGCAAGTGACTTTCAGCTGAGCTTCTGGAAGTTCACAGTACAAAGATCTGCCACACTACTTAAAAAGCAAACCAAAATAAATGCACCCCACAAACAGGACACAACAAAAAACAACCAAGCAAAGAAAGAACTCTTGAATTTTTTACGAGTATTCACCTGAAACAAGAATATCATTCCGCAGAGCACACACTGCATACTCAGACTTGGTAAACTCTGGAAGTTTAGCCAGTGACTTCCACTCTCCTGTCACGGGATCATAGCACTCCGTGTATGGCAAATTAAACCCTCCAACTCGTTCACAGCCTCCAACAACAACTATCACCTCAGAATAACCAGTTGATCTAAAAAAGTGAACACAGAAAATTAAGATGTAGGAGATATTTATTAGTACATGGAGGCCAAACAACATTGTCTTCAAAACGGTGTGAAAATCAGAAAAAATACTATTTTATTTAGCTTTAACTTTCACTGCAATGAAAAAACAAAATAGAAGAAAGAGTCATTTAACAAACAGGTTTTCACCATTTCCAGCTGTCTCATTACACAGCAGGTTACCACACTGACAGGAGTCCTGTGTAAGTGGTGGAGTTGCACTGCACAATGTTCTATGTAAAAACCATGTCATTAAATAACATAGAAAGCCCTTACTATAATAATATTTTTCCTTTGACTGTACACATAGATGAGAAATAGAGTTCAAGTCAGGCTGGAGACAATGAGATGAACAATGTTTCACAAGAAAATCAGTCTTCATTCCCCCTCCTGAGCTTTACAAAATTCCTAATACTTCACAGCACCTAAATATTTCAAGTGTTTAAAAGCAGAAGGAATGTAGTCACCAAAATAAGGAAAACCAAAAGACCAATGCACAGTAAAATGGAAAACAGCAGTAACAGGAGGAAACATTAAGGAATACTGAAATAAAAATTCAAACCTAAAACCAAAAACTAAAACTCAGTGGGAATAAATCAGGCATTAGTCTGCAATGTACTTGAAATAGACCTTTCAGTTCTATTCCACACACAGATTATCTTTCTACTAACCAGATGCTTCTGTATTACACATATTCTATATTCCCAGCAGTAAGAAAACTTACCTAAAAAAATTAATGCACATTTGAATATAGAGAATCAACCAACTATCTTTGATGTGCAAATCAAACTGTGACCACCTTTATTCCTCCTCTCAGACTTGTAATTTCTTGTCAGCATTTGTCAAACTCGTTTCTTTTCAGGGCATTTTAAAATTAAAGCACTTTGCACTGACAGTTATTTCAAGGTTAAGCAAAACTGCATGTAAGATTGATTTATTTTTGATGAGCCTTTTTGCTGTGTTGTGCTTTGTACTATGATCCCACTGTGAATATCTCATAGAACAGACATTCATGCCATTGCTGAGCACTGCAATCTTCTCTCCAAGGTAAAGGAAAAAAGACTTATGGCTGGATTTGAGTTGCATGATCTGTCCCTGAAGTTCCTAACATTCACCTATAAATCCTGTGAGGCTTTTCGTGTTTTGAAGCATCACAAATAAAACTACTAAGCCCTTCTATCTCCTTGTCACCACGCACCAAATTGAAATACTCCACGTATGTTTCTCCCCAGAATATTGTAAACAAGCAAAGGCAATGCTAAATGCTGACATCCTACAGGATGAGAGATGAGAGGAGTCTGAGGAACAGCACTCGTGCACCTGAACCTGCCAGAGGAAACTCCTGTCAGCTGTTCTGCTTTGAAGTCATGCTCCTTCCTGCTTTCTATGTATTTACTGTTTACTGGTGTTTGCTTTTTTGAGAAACAACTCTGAAAAAAATCTCTCAAAGGGTAAGTTCCTGTGCCAGCAAAGAATTACCCAGGAGAGAAATTATGAGTCGTCTCATAATTTGCCTTAGAAGCAAGCCCAAGGACAGCAGCTCTCAGTGTACAGAAGTTTGTCTGTGCATTTCCTTCTAGATTAGAATAAAGCCTTCATTCACTCACTGGAAAGATGACTGTGACAGATTGTCAATCTTTGGTTTAAAACTCAATGAACCAAAAAACTTTGCTCAGAGAAAACTCTTTATGAATTGCTGTAATGAAGTTTTTCAAGAAAATATTAATTTAGTACAGTATGTCAAATCCAAAGGGAACAAAAAATTTTCCTGACGTTTTATTACCTATATGACCATATTCTTTTCTTCAGGTAAGAAAAATTTTCTCCATTATATTTTCTTGAACAAATCTTGCACTGTAAAGGTTTTATGGCTAGTTCCAAAATATTTTTTTTTTCAAATGACAGAGTACACATCCATTTTTAAAAAAAGTAAAACGTGGCAGGAATATACAAGAAGAACATCCTGGCAAAGGCTAATTCCAGAAAAGGACTAAGGATATATTTAAATGAAGGTTAGAAAAAGCTATGATCTCAACCAGTGGTACTGGAAGCCCTTCTTGTAGCACTTAGAAGAAAGTGTGAGCAAAGTAACACAGGTGTTAGAACAGGCTGCAAAGATTCCAGGAGACACTATCCCACCAAGAACAGGTGCATTAAAGAGAAAAGAGGGAGGGGAAGACAATCAACAGTGTCATATAATTCCATGCATTCCCAAGAGCAGGCTTTCCAGGGCTCCTGAGCTCCACACACATCTCTTGGCAAGGTGAGAACACCAACCAGCACAGCATGAGCTGGACAGAAGAACTTGTGGTAGTTCAAAGAGATCACATTCCAAACCATGGTAAGTTCAGAAAACAAATTACAGAAATTCAACCAAGTACAGAAATTCTGGTAAATCACTACTTTTTTTCTTCCTTGCTGTTAAATCAATTTTGGGTAGTAAATGAGGTGGCAGACAAAATGTATAGTGAAATACAAACCTATCTCCAAGTGGGAAAAATAAGGGAGTACATTAAAGCTTTCCAAAGGCAACCAAAAAGGACCTGTTAAAATGTACAGACATCCTGACTTCTGAAGAGCACACTCATGTATTGCCACCAAACAGTTTAACAGCAGCTTTGATGAGAGTCTGAAGGTAACTCAAAGCACACAGCAGAAGAGCCCCTGCAGTTTTGGGTATGGAAGCGTGTCACTGCTCAGTGCTTGGTGTCAGCTTGGAGATTTGGTGTGCAACACAGCCAGGAGGGACAGGACAGGCTTACAGGGAGCAGGAGGGACAGCCTCAAGATGTCACTGTGCTGTTGCAAGTCCATTACTGAAAGGCTCCCACAGAAAGAGCTGCATTTGCAAACCATGCCTTAGTGACAAAGAGAACAATTATGCCACACTTTAAACTTTTATTTACTTCAGGTAAGTCTTCAGTGGCTTCAAAAACAAAGCAAAATCAGCTTGAATTGCAAGGTAGTCTATTCTTTGAAAAAACAAGTAGAACCCATTTCACCCACGGGTGCATCCATATCCATACAACTGATCACAATTTATATCCCAAAGTTCCAGTAAAAGCGCTGGTGTGGGAATTTTTTATCCTGCAGCCTGTGTCCTTCAGAAACAGTTTATATAGAAAAGACATTGGAGGAAGAAAAGAAAAAAGAAAAAGGGCTCTCCATTCCACTCCCCAAAACCCCTCAAGATGCCCAGAAAAGGTGCAATGAAAACATGGGGGAAGGGGAACCTGGCAACTATTTTAAAACATGATCTCTTTTTGCTATAGGCAACAGAAACAAAACAGACAACAGAAACAAATGACAAAGAACTATTCCATGAATGTAATATAGAAAAGGGAAAAAAAAAAATCCCTGCTGGGATGCCAGCCAGTTTTTCTCTTTGTAAATTACTTCTCTTTTTCCTACCTACTCAAACTTGCACTGCAGTTTAATAAACTCAGCAGTAAAACCAACAAACCCTCCTGGCTTCAGAAATCACTTGTATTAGGCAAGGTACTTCATTTACAAACTGGAGCCCCACTCTGGGGATGTTCAGAATTTCAAGCACATACATCCCCCACACTTCTGAGTGTATTTGCCTTCCTCAGCCATTTGAGTAAGAAAAGCAGAACACCAAACCAAGCACTGCAGCTTGCAGCCCCCTCCAACTGTCTGAACTCCTGTGGTCCCTCCCTCTGGCCCAGAAACACTCACTGCAGCAATTCCCAAACTGCTCGGATCCAAATGTTTGCAAAGACCCCCCATGGCAGGGCACAGCTCAGGAAGCCTGGGTGGCAGCAGGGCTGCAGGGACTTTAAGATGAGTTTCTCCTCTCACGGCAGGATTGAAGACTGGAAAGGCACTAATGGGGCCTTGCCAAGTGTTTTTTCCCCTTAAGCAAGCCTTTAACTCCTGTCAAATAAATAAAGGTTCCCTGCACGGTCATTGTAGAGCAACCACATATGAGTAAGAGTAAACAAAGAGGAGTAACTCCTAATGCAATCTGTTTGTCTAGACCATCATTGCACCACCTTAATGTAATGTGATTTTATAAAAAACTGCTCAAATCAACTGGAGCTAGCTATAAACTATCATCTCTACTATTGTTAATATGAGGCTGGGAAAATATTTTTCAGGAAAAAAAGAACCATAATAGCCATTGCTCACAAATACCATCAATTGAGTCTTCCTCATTTCTTCCTGAAAGCTCAGCCACTCAAGCACATACATCATTATTAAGCCACAGCAATTCTGAATTATTAAAATGTCACCGAATGAGCACGAAATACTTCAGGAACTGTTTCATGATTCTTTAAAAATACAACATTTGGTTTCTTTAGAGTTAAGAACCTGTTGTTCTGCTGTCTATTACAAATACATGTACTACTCCATCTGTAAAATATTTGTGGTGTGGCAAGGAAATGCTCTGAATGCATAACACCCCCATCCACATCCTTTGTGCTGTGCTGTTACAGACTTTGTTACAGAAAGAAAGCTGGGGACATGGAGTAGGTTACCTGCCACAGCACAGTGATCTCTCTCCAAGACACTGCTATGCTATGAAGTACCTTAAGATCTCCCCTAGCAAACATTACCCTAAGTATTTTACTTGCTGGGTAATGTAACTTCACCTACCTTTTTCAGAGCAATAAAGTGCTCTGTGCAAAGGGACTCATTTATGCACGTTCTCACGAGACACTCAGGAGAGCTTCATGCATGTGGGGAAGTACAGAAGCATAACTACAGCAGCTCCAGAATTTAGCAAAGTAAAATAATCTGCAAGAGCTTTTGCTCCAGGCATGCATATATCAAATATCTGTACATCAAATTATGTCCTTCTGCAGAAAAAAAGGTTAAAAGGATTTCCTCACCTGCGTGGCCTAGTTCTGGGAGACATCATCTCATTTCCAAGGATGTGGTATCTCCTGGCTTCATGCAGCAGCTGATAGCACTCTGGGGAATTCTGAATCAGCTGGTCCACTTCCACAGTCTGAACAAAGTAGTTGGGGTGCAGGAGGGGGAGCCTGACGTGGGTGAGGAGCTCGTGGAGCACGGGCCGGCGCAGCTCGACGGCGCGGTACACCCAGCGCATGACGGCCTCAAACACCATCTCCTCCTTACTGATCACCAGCTCGTCGCTGCAAATGTAATCAATAAGCTCGTCCTTCCCCAGCTCCAGGAACTCTTCGTGCTGGGACACGTCCTCAAAGGTCTGCAGCGCGAAGTTCCTGCACTTGGTGAAGAGCGTCTTGAGCGAGTGCGTGTCTGCGAAGCGCTGGATGCCCAGGCAGTTGCAGGGATCCAGCTGCTCCTCCAGGAACTTGGCGCAGGCGTCGCGCAGGACGCTGATCTGGAACAGGCTGGACGTTTCGAAGAGATACTGCACGTTCTCCGTCGTGATTTTCACCTTGCCCGTGTACACGTACTGCAAAAAGCAATCCATGGCTTCGGCGAAAATGCCGTTGATCTCCACCAGCATCTCCCTGCTCTCCCTGTGGTCGTTGCAGAACATGGCTCTGAAGTAGCTGCTGCAGGCCGAGAGCACGGCGCGGTGGCACGGGAACTCCCGGCCCTCCACGCAGATGATGACATCTGTGAACAGCCGGCTGTCTCGGAATTCATTGAAGATCTGGAGAATGCTTTCTGCGTGGGATGATCCCGAGGAGAAGTCGAAAAACTCAGGGCCTGACAACGATTTTGGGTCCATTTCAAAAACTTTCCGCTTGGTTGCAGGGGAATCTCGTATCCCGCTATCCTCTCTATTCAGTCTGCGTCCCAATATTAGTACCATTGTTACATCAGTTGGCTATAGAGTCATTGAGAAAAACTTGCAGAGGGTCTCCTTCTCAGTGCAACGGTCTGAAAAATTAAAACACCTCCGTATTTAGTCCGGCACATTCTTAGATGCATCACATCTAATTGCTCGTCAGGAATTAGACAAGATACTTGTTTGCTCACTCTAAGAACTGGTGAAATTTTTGACCTTTCTCGAAGGTGGCAGAGGGCAAATTAGTGTGCACCTTGCCCAGGGCAGTGCAGCACTGCCAAGTGTTAAATGCAAAATACACCCAGAAAACAGCTGTCGTGGATGGCAATTTCTGAATGTCCCAGCATCACTGCTACTGCATTAGTGTGCAAGATAAAAAAAACTCAAGATCTACACTCCAGCAAATCACCTGGCTAACAGCAGCCAAAGATTTCCTGGATAATGTACCAGAGCTTGAACTTTTCCCCTTTTTCAGTGTGATCCTCATTTCAGCTGAAGCCTTCAAAGTGCTAATATAACAGCACTAGTCAAAAAGGGGGTAGGGGAAAAGACTGAAATACTAAAAGCAAAAATTTAATTGAGTAACCACTCCATTTACATTATAAAGTCTATCATAATGAAGCCTCATAACACTGGTGTTAAATAACAATCTGTGAGCTCAACAAGTAACCTTGACCTTAAGTTTTTACCTGTTCATTCCTAACATCTAAAAATTAGCTCACTGATAATCTATGATTCAATTAAAAATTAATGTAAACAGCTAGCACACAAAACAGAATGAAAGATGAACGACACAAAACAGAATGAAAGATGAACGACATTTTTTTGTGTAAAACTAGTGGAAATATGAACAAAGGGCAAATTGCTGAGGACATGGATATTTTCTGTTTCCAAAGCACTACTGGCAAATAATTATTAGCAGAAGTTTTGGCTTGAACACCTTCCAGTTTCAAGTACAAGTGTAGAGGCTCCTCCCAGCGTGCAAACACACACTCACATTATCAGAGCACTGAAGTTGTAAAAATCAAATACACTTGCATATGCCAATATTAAAGTGTGCAAGTGAAGAAAATGCAGCTGACTTTGCAAATAGTGCATGTTAGAGGTAGTGAGAAGAACCAATCTACCACAATAGGGCTTTTTGCCTCTCTTGAGCTTAAAAATGACCTGGATGAATGTACACCAAGACATAACTGGGACAACAAGAAGCTGGCAAAGAACCCTCTTAGGCCTGGCATTGGTATGATTCCAGATGTTTGTAATATGTCTACAAGGCCACAAACTGAATTATTTTAAAGTGTATGGAAACTTTTTTCATGCCTCCCAAGGTTTTATTCAATTTCCCTGAATGCAGAGTCAGGAAACAGCAACTCCTCACGGTAACTTCATTTCCTGATGAGCTCCCATCCTCAGAGCTGCAATTACCCAGTCCCAGACTGGCCACGTCATCACTTAATATAGAACAAATTAAACATGCTTTTTTTAAACAGCCTTTTTACACAGCACCTTTAAAAGGCACCATCTGAACATACAGCAAGGAAAGAATGCAGGCTGCACCTTCACTCATTGAGAAAAAAGGTTCTAAAACTATCATGTTCCAAATAAAATTTTTCTACACAAATTTACAAGGCAGATTCTTGGTCCGAGGCTCATTTACCCTACAAAATACTAAATTTTATTTGACTTAAAACGGGACCAGTTGTCACTCTGATGCCTGAAAAACACTGTTGCAATAAGCCTATCTAATAACTGATTGCTTCAGAGAGACTAAGGAGGCACACACGGACAATCTGATCTGTAGCTGAAATTCTAACCCATGTATTGCACAATCACTTCACCCTGGAATGACACAGGCCCGAAACAAAACAACACCAACAACCACCCCGAGCACCTCACCAGCTCTGCTGCCAAAATCCCACCCCCTACACTGAATTTCATCTGTAACCAACTACAAATTACTAGCATGAGAAAGTGAGCAGAAACAAAACAGCAGCAGCAAAGGGAAATACAATGCAAGTATAAATAAAAACACTAAACGCTGAATTTCAGCATTGCAGATTAAAATCAGATGAATTTCACAAAAGCTAATGGACCTTTTCCAAAGAAAGTTAGCCTGCAATGAGAAGCAAGACCCTGACATTGCATGGAAGGACAAAACACAACAATTAAGTAAAAATTCTTCAAGATGATATCTTCCTCATTATGTGAAAAGTTAAGACAGCACTGTATTATGCAATCATTAATAACTAGAAACAAGGGCTCTGGGTTCCAAGTGCTCACTGAAGGAAGCAACATCTTCTTTATGCTTGGAACATCATAAAATTAGTGGTCAGCAAATTATTTTTTTTTTAATGTCCTGATGGTTTAAAGAAAAGGGAAAATGAAAAAAATTCCACAGAGTAAAAACCAATCAGGAGGAAAAATAGGAAATTCCCAAATAAGATCCTAAAAATGAGAAAGAACTTCATTGCAGAACGTACTGTTTTTAAATGTACTTTCCTTCAATTTCTGCCCAGTTAATTACTTCTGCAGGTTTGCTTCAGCAAAACAATTTCACAAGCCTATCAGTAACAGTGTCACATGTCCAGCTCTATCACAGATATGTGTTGCCTTCCTGCAAATCTTGCTCTGGCAGTTTTAAAATGTCACCTTCCAGCTGCAGAAGTGGGAAAGGCAGAGGGGAAGCTGTGCCTGGGCTGGATATTGTGCAAAGGGGAGAAACACAGCAGGACACACCTGTCTGCACCTCTGATGTATGCAGAGGTACTTACATGCCTTACTTGCCTACAGATCCTGCACTGTAAAACACCAGTCATTCTGAGATTTTAACACTCTTCAGTAAGTTTAAACAAAGTGAAAGAAAAGTAAACTTTTCCCCTAGAAGACAAGTACTGGGAATTATCTGATCAAAGAGAAAAAAATAATACAAAATATACAGGATTGCTTGTCTGAGCAAGGGTCAGCAAGGATGGATTTTGAGCATTCAGTCTGCCCATGTGAAAAACTAGAAAGGAAAAAGAAATCACACTTCCAACCAACAGGTTTTAGAAATGTTTTCCAATCACAAACATGGCTCTGACATCAATGTTACCTCACACACATGTATTTCTGAGTTAAGCAGGGTTCACCACGAGTTCAGGTGCCTCTATTTCCTTCCCTTACACCACTTGTAAGCTTGTCTACACAATACCCTCAATACCCTCAGAAACACCCTACGAGCCCAATTCAGAGGCTGGTAGAAGAAGTCGATAAAAACTCTGCCTTGACACTTTCTATCACTAAATCCTCTCGCACAAAATACTTTGATGCTGCACTGTACTCCTCCCTCCCCTCCCGCAGCACCTCGGTTCGGGTGTGTGTTACCCGTGTGCCTCCACCCGCAGCTGTGCCAGCAGCCGGGTTTCTGTGCCCCGTGTGTCACCGAGCTCCGGGCCAGCCCCTTCGGCGACACCTGGTCCGCAGGTGTGCCCGAGCTCCAGAGCTCGCCCTCGGGGTGCGGTTTCCGATACCTGAGGCTGCGCTGGGCTCCTGCGGCTGCCAGGGGAGGCGATGTCCAGCCCGTGCCCGCGGCTGGCCGCAGCTGGCGTGGCCGGACCGCTGACCGCCTGCGAGGGGAGAAAAGGAGCGCTGGGGAGGGCAGAGGCAGCAGCACCCCCGGGAAGGGCACCCACAGCCCCCCTCGGGACCCTGCGGCGGTGCCCGAGGCTCCCGGAGGGAGCGGGATCCCCGCAGCACGGGCCCGGCTGGTTTGGAAAGGAAGAGGGCGTGGGGCAAAGAGAGCGCAACCTTTCCCTCCGACAAAAAAACAAACACAACGTTTCGTCTTCCTTTCATCCAAAAGTTGCTGGTTTCAAAGAATTTTTTCTTGAAAAAAATTAAAGTTCCTGTTTTGCAACGGATATTGAGGATTTGAATGTCTAAGATGAAGTATTTAAGAATATAGATTAACTATAGTAAACAAGAACTCACAGTGATTGAACATGGTAAGAGCTGAACTGCGGAAGTTTTTTTTCTAGTGTAGGACACTATCTTGATATTTTTAAAAAAAGAATTTTAAAATTCAATAATAATCCAAGCTGGTGACACACACACAAAAAAGCCTTAAGTGCCCTCAAAAGTCACTCAGCAAAAAACAGGAACTGATTTGGACATGAGAGTCATGATTATTAAGAAAACAAAAACAAGTATTGAAAGGGACACCTTGGAACTGCAGAACTCTTTATGTACTGTTTCGTAAACGAAAAGGTCCCTCAGAGGGAAGAAAACCAACTTCAGTAGGGAAAACAAGGAGGAGAAAAAGCTCACTGCGTAGTATTATTAATGTACGGGGAAGAAACAGTGAAAAAAAATCCTAATCCTTCCCCTGTGGTTTCGCTGTCCTTCTTACACGTGATTCAGATTTTGCCAAAGCGAAAAGCCGAGCCTGAGCCGCGGCCACAGAGCTCGCAGGCTCCGGGGTTCAGCCAGATGCCAGCACATCCGACACCGGGCAGCGCCCGCCGGGCTGGAGCGCGGCCCGGCCGCCCGAGCGACCGCCAACCCGGCGGGGAAAGCTGCAGAACGGACCCGCCCGCGCCCAGCCCCGGCACAGCCGGGCAGGGAGCCCGCGGGAGCCGCCGCGGCTCCACGGCAGGGCGTTGCAGCCGCTCCCGCAGGGAACAGCGCGGCACCGAAACCGAGCCGAGGCGAGGAAAGCGCGGCCGGAGGCGGCGGCACAAAATGGCTCCTCCCGTCCCGCCCTCCAGCTCACCTTCACCCCGGGCCGCGCCCCGGCCAATCCGCGCCCGCGGCCCCGCCCCCGCCCGCCCGCGCGGCCAATCCGCGCCCGCG
>VZTB01008513.1:449215-502506 GCA_013397245.1 Thryothorus ludovicianus | reverse complement strand
TGGTGGTCGCTGCTGCTCACCTCAGTGCCTGGGAGCACTTTGGTGACAGCCATGTGAGGGACCTGGGCTGGCAGGAGGCCAGAGCATCACTGCTGTGTCTGTGCTGCTGCACTGGGCAGGCTGGAACTCCAGTGGGAGCTGGGGTGGAAGGGACTATAACCCATGGAGGAGTCCACGATGGAGCAGAGATCCCCTTCAGCCTGTGGAGCACGCCATGCCACAGCAGGGGGATTCCTGAAGGAGGATGTGACCCTGTAAGAAGCCTGTGCTGGAGCAAGTTTGCTGGCAGGACCTGTGACCCCACAGGGGACCCACAGTGGAGCAGCTTGTGAACTGCAGCCTGTGGAAGGACCCGTGTTGGAGAAGTTCAAGGACTGTCTCCTGTGAGTGGAACCCCATGCTGGAACAGGGGAGGCAGGGATTCCCCTGCAGCCCGTGATGAAGACCATGGTGAATTAGCTGTGCCCGTGGAGCCCATGGAGGAATGTGACATGGACTATGCTGATGGTGGACTACAGCAGGAACCCCTTGTTCCGAGCAAGCTGGGAACAAGGGGAGGAATTCATTGCAATGTTAAACTCTGTAACTTGGCCAAAAAGGACCTGGAGTGGAGATTGTAATGGATACATCTTTTTTGTAAGCCATGATTTGAGTTGTATGTTACAGGAATTAATATAACAGGAGTCACCCAAATCAATGGAGGAAAAGCCTCCCAGGAAGCAGCTGCAGTGCAGAACTATCTAACCTAAGCTGGCCTTGGTGACAAGGACCTCTACCTTACAGAGCACATTTTCTGTCCTAAGTAACCACCAGATTAGATGGAGCCCAAAGCCACAAACTAAATTAACTCAAAGGACATTTTGGGGACATTTGTGGATATTCTGTTTGCATTTTGCAAGGGCAGTCTATAGACTAAGGGAATGCCATCTGTGTGTTATATCCAAGGGTGAGACGTGGGGTGGTGGTTAACAAGGCTGTACTGAGTAGTGTGGGACCTGAGCATGATGTGCATGGTATGGAGTATGGGTGGAATGTATTTGTTTTGTCTGGGGTAGGATTGATTTTCTTCACAGTGGCTAGTGTGGGACTTTGGTTTGAATTTGTGGTGGACACAGGGTTAATATAGAGACGTTTTGGTTATTGTTGAGCAGGGCTTACACAGGGCCAAGGCCTTTTCTGCTTTTTGTGCTGCCTCACCAGTGGGAAGGCTGGGAGAGCAAGTTGAGAGGAGCAACAGACAGGACAGGGAATCCCAACTGTTGAAAGGGATATTCCAGACTGTGTGACATCATGCTCAGTATGTAATGTGGGGGGAAGAAGGAGGAAGAGGGAACGTTTGGAGTGATGGGGTTTGTCTTCCCAAGTAACCATCATGTGTGATGGGCCTTGCTCTCCTGGCAGTGCTGAACACCTGCCTGCCCGTGGGAAGCAGTGAATTGAGTCCTTGATTTGCTTTGCCTATTAAACTGTCTTTATCTCAACCATGTTTTCCATCTTTTGTCCTCCCAGTGCTCTCCCCAGTCTCACTGATTGGGGGACGAGCAGGCGGCTGCCTGGGGCTGGGCTGGTGGCTGGGGTTAAACCACAACTCCATGGCAACAGAAGAAAGGAGGGGAGGTGCTTGTCAAGTAAAAAACCACAATTTTAGGAGTTAAAAATACACCATATGGGTTAGCAATGGGGCAGAAGGAGACACTGTGGATAATGATCACTGCTACTAACAGTCAACAGTTCCTTGAGCTGCTGAGGTCCTTCCTGCAGTGCTGTTACTTACAATGCCACACCATCAACCGACCTAGTTACTGCAGGGTTTCCGTTCCCAGCACTCGCAGCCAACACTGACTTACTCCAATTTCACAATTATGAATGCTTTACCAAAAGCTTCAGCAACTGGAATCAAGTGATCGCTGCAGAATCTCAGCTTTCGCTTGAACAGATCAGCACACTGTGAAGCTTCTCACCGTCAGAGAAAAGCCTGATAAGATGAATTCCCAAAGGTCAGAAGTCGTGATGATAAACAAGGAGAACCTAGCCCAAGATAGGGTTAAAGTATAGTGATTTTTAAAGCACATGTAGTGCTTTTGAGGGGTTTCCTTAATTTTCTCGTTGTATTCCTATGGGAGTATTTAGGAAAGAAGGGACTGGCTTTAGAAAATGAAGCATTCATTAGCAAGACTTAGCACAAAAGGCAGCAGGAACACATTTAAATCAGCTGGGAAAGGAAAAAGCCAAAGGGCTGCATAGCCTACACAAAATGAAGAAAACCTCATTACAAGGAGGTAGAGGAAAGCAGGAAGGATATTTTTTGCTTTCCTTCCTCTTTGTCTTCCAATCTGTCTCTCTCAGACCCCGCTTTCACCTCCTTCTAGAAGAGGGGGAAGCCAAGCTCCTGTAACACTGTGAGCTCAGCTAAACAAGCTGGAGACAAAAGAGGAAACCAAACACACAATAATAACCTGTGGATTGGCCAGACAAGGATTCCTAGAAGTAATTATCACAAGGTAAGCTTGGTTAGCACTAAAGCTATACCAAAGTGAGGATTGGCACTGAATTCCTCTCAGGGGGAGATAGTGGTGTGCTTTTCTACTCCCCAGTGTGAGAGTTTCTGCAGGAAGCCAGGGGTTTCCTCTGTTACTCTCAGTAGGCTGTGTTGCTTATTAATTCAGCTTGGGTCAGGTTCTCATCTGGGTGATGTCCAAGTAGATCTGGTCCATCCTTAGGTGAAAGGGAAGCCTTCAGCACTGTGCTCTGTGTGCTCCTGTCATGCTGGAGGTCCAGCCCCAGAGCTGTCCTGCAGTGTCCTCACTGCCAGCTGGGCAGCCTGGGTCCTGCCACCATCTGTGTCTGTCTTGGGGACAAGTCAGATGCAGCTGTGCCCCAAGCTACGCCCATCAGTGAGGGTGGTGGGGATCAGCCTGGGTACACTGCTCTCCAAGCCCTCTCCCTGAGCTTTCACTGCTAGTTAGAGCTGATGGCAGGGCACTGGCTGCATGGACCACATCCCTGTGCCCAGCAGTGGAGCCTGGAGACCATCAGCTGTGAGATCTTTGATGCTGCTCCATGTCCTGGAGATGCCCTTTCAGCCTTAAAGAAAAGCCAATGCAATGGTTGCCAGCTAACAAGTCATGAGGGATAGAAACATCCACTTGGAGAGCTTTCTGAATATGCAAGCACATTACTTAAAAACAAAACCAAACCCCAAACCTGCTCAGTTATTAATAACCGCATACCTGGGAAAGGAAATATAAAATATTACACTTTTTCCCTTAGCAGCCCAGTCCACCAGGAGTGCTTGATAGGCATGTGGTGCACCTATCAATACAACCAGCAGATAACAGAGGGACTGGCCTGAGGGTGGGAAGCAGGCTCTCCCTGTCACTTGTAATCTTCTCACATCCAGAGGCATTTTAAGGCCTTTCTAAACACGTTGATACCGCCTGAAAATCACTGAAAAAAACCCACCCTTTGTTTGTGTTAACAGGATGAGAAAGTGCAAGGCTTCCTGTTATGTGTGTGTGACAGCTACAGATAAGCAGAGACCTCTGGACAGGAAATCCGCCCAACTTCTGCAGTGTGATTTGCCCAAAGCCAAGGAGCCCTTTTTAGATCAGAACACCAACAGAATGAGACAGGGCTGGCCAGAAAATGGGGGACACGCTGGAGAAGAGCTCTGAGGGGCCCGAGATATCTCTGAACAATGAGTGTTCAACGAAAATGGGGGACCTGGTGGAAGTGTCGAGTGGTGAAAAGGTCAAGTTTGACGATACGGGTCTATCTCTGGTGCTCCAGAATGGCCTTGAGAACCTTCGGCTTGAAAATTCCCTCACGGATGTCATCCTGTGTGTGGACAGCAGGGAATTCTCCTGTCACCGAGTGGTCCTTGCTGCAGCAAGCAATTATTTCAGGTAAGGTTTGTAACAAACAAAACCAATAAACTTACTTTGCTTCTTAGACTTGAACGGTAGGTGTCTAAGGAGTGCAAACTGAGCATTAAAGTCTGCAGATTCGCAGTGAGCCTCTAATTCCTTACATCTACCAGCTTGTTTTTTAAAGTTGGTACTTTAACAAGGCAGGTGCCAAGTTGTGTATTTGCCAGAGTTGTGATACCAGCACTCAAAAAGTCTGCTGGCGGCGTGCAAAGGAAGATGGAATATTGGCAGACAAGTGCATGAGAAAAGGGTGTTTCAACCAAGTATCTTTAGCCACTTTGTCTTGCCCCTTTGGGACCTGGGCAAAGAGGAATACCCATGCAGATAGCAGGCTTTTTTTATTGAAATAGGAGTGGGTTTCTGGAATGTGCTAATTTTTCCTATTACCATTCTGGGGTAAAAAAAACATATTGCATTAAATTGTTAAGGAGGAAAGAGAAGGAATTTTCAATTTTCCATCTAGGGTTACTGGAAATCAGTTGCAATGGGAAATACCTCCTTGAAAGCAATTTTGCCACTTTGCTATCTCCTTCTGGTGCACTTGAATTTTTCATTCTTTCAGTACAATAGATATTCTATCTGAGACTATTGACCAACAAGAACAAGTTTTAGACACACAGAGGAACTTGGTACCAGTTTTAGCACAAATTTTCCATTATCATTTAGACAACATCATTTACACCATCACATTTGCATGGCTGGGATTTTTTCTTTATTTCTTTTACTGCTAAAGTGGTCAGATGATTGAACAGCTACAAAGGAAACACGAGAAAAAAGAACCTGTGACCACTTGTGACATGAGCAGAAAGCTTATTTTAATGGAGTCTGGTAAGCTTTGCTGGTAGTGCCTGGAAGAACAGTTCTGCTTTTCTAATCTAGAATAGAGATTGTGTCTGTGAGTATTTGGAGATAGGTATTATTTCTACTGAGAGATTATATTTACTGCATATGAGAAAATATACAGATAAAAGCAGAGATGCCCAAATATTTCTTACCAGCATTGTGTGCATAATGGACAGCAGATGAACAAATTAAAACCAAAACTGTCATAATGAGACTTTGACAAAAATCCCCAATTTCACTATAAGTAAAGGTGCTGCAATCAGAAGGACTTCCCAGTTAACACTAGGCAAGGCAGTTTTATGACAGCAGCTGTTGGCCAGCTTTCCACTGGGCTTTTCCAGAGCTACAGCCTGTTCTTTGGAAGGAGGGGGGGTACCTGGCTGGAGGTCATCTCATCCCAAGGCAACTGCAATGTGTGCAGGGTCTGCCCCTATGGGCACTTCTGGCTTGGCTTCCCACAGAGTTGAGATTTATTACATCTCACTGTCAGCCTGTGCTTCTTGTTGTGACTATTTGGATTAGTTTTAATCACATTTGGCACAGGATGGAAATGTCAAACCTGAAGTTCCTGTGAGTTTGATGGAAATCTGCAGCTAGGAGAGGAGAGGTGCTGGACTGGCACCCTTGGTGCTCTGCAGGGTAAGGAGCAGGGTGTCCTGGCCAGCCAGCACACACAGTGCCCAGACAGCCACACTGCCCTGCCCTGCTGGCACAGCCAGCACAGAGCTGAGCTCCTGGGAGGGAGCCTGCAGTGTGTGAGAGGAATAACGAGGGAGAATGGAGGGCTCAGGAAGGGGAAGCTGAGGTAACTGTGAGGAGGGAAAGGAGGATGCCAAGTCTGCAGGGAACTGAGTTTCACTGCTTCTGCTGCTCACAAGGAGGCTTCACTCACCTTGCCATAATTGCTAGAAGCTGCATGGCCCCAGAGAAAGAAGGAATTCTTAAATCACACCGTTCATGTGAGTACTTTCCACATTATTACAGGATCTCTAAGAGCCATGCATGGGAGCAAAGCAAAGGGACTCAGTGACTCATGGACTTCATTCCCCTGCAAGTTACACAATCCCTTCCTGAACGTTGGGTGCCACAGTGCAGGCAATCCACAGCAGCTGACTGCAACACAGTTAAACAAAGCTACCCACTTCTAGGCCTTCTTGAGCACTGCAGGAGAGTGGATAGACTAATCCTTGTGATGTCCTGCACCTGTAGACATGGAAACATTAACTCTCCATTTATGCCTGTGATGGTAACAAAGCAGAGAAGAGAAATACCAGCTGACTGAGGTGGAACAGTAGTTCTTCAATGCTGCACTGCCCAAGAGTAGTGGGGGAATGGGGCTGGGAGAGGTTGAAGCCATTTTCCAGAGCATCCCTGAGCTTCAGCATGGTTGTTTGAAATCAGGTTCATAATTCCAAGCACAAGCATTCCAGTGTGGGAGGATGCTTAAAAAGTGCTTCACAAACTGCAACCCCTTGTTTATTTTATTGAGATTTTTCTAATTTTAAATTAGAAAAAAAAATAGAATTTTTTCTAAATTTACCGATTCTTTGGTATCTAAATTTGACACTGGGCCTCACTTCAGATATGCATTTCTTAGAGTACATGTTAGTTCAAAGGTGCAGTTTAGAATTACACAGGGACAAGAACCAGAGAAACATACAATGGAATTAGTAGCCACATCTGAATGATTTAGAGCCTCCTGAGGGTAAGTTCAGAAAGATTCAGAGGCAGCATTTTAATCCCTAGGAGAGAAGGTCATCCTGATCAGCCTGAGTGGTGTCATGTGTTCCCTCCACCAGCACACAGGGTGGGAATGAGAACCACTCCATTTGAGCAGAAGGAAGGCCACAGGAGTCAGCTCTCCCGTGCAGCACTGCCCGATCCAGCCCTGCCACAATCTAGGGCAGAGAACTGGTGGGAGAGCACTGTGCTTTAGATGTGTGATTTCTGCAGCTCACAGCCACGTTCCGTGAATCCACACCCTACAAAACTGGGAGTGCATTGCAGCTCTAAACCAATTACAAAGATTAGGAGATGCACAGGCCAAAGCACTTTGGCCAGACCCCCCGTGCAAAGCCAGCCCCAGAATGCTGAGGCTGGTTTCTGAGCAGCCTTGCACAAGTGTCACACTGGGTATCTCTGACCGACCCCAGCAAACACTCCAGGCTGTGGGACGGAAGTGAGACTCTCACCACCCCGACAGGGATCGTTTGGTACAAGTCTGGGGTCACCAGCTCAAGAGGTGAAAGGAAGAAGAGCAGACAACACCTGCACCCTCCACGGGGCTGTTTCTCACTCACACGGAGCAGCCGGCGATCCCACACAGCCGAAAGAGCTGTCCTGTGCCAGCTCCCTCTCCGTGCTGAAACCCATTCCCAGGGAGCAGTGGGAACTGAGGGTGCTGTTTTCACATGGCCACCTGCCCACACATCCCCTCTTACATCACTTGACAGTGCTAGAGGGAGAGAAACGAAATGAATCCCAGTCTTGCGGACACCAAAGTTAAGGAACATTTGTCTAAATGTCTTTGAAATATTCTGATTTTAGTAGTAGCAGAAGCTGGATCATGCGGCAGGGCAGTGAAGCAAAAAGCTCTAGTGAGCTGAGTGAAAGGAAAAATAAGAATTTTGGCTGAACTTTTTTGACAATTAACTTCTCTGCCCAAATTTCCTGCTCAAAAGTTAGGCCTCTCTATCCGGAGGCAGTTTAGCACACTGAGGTAACGAAGACCTTGCTATAAAATTTCTGCTGAGGTAAGGAACAGGTAGTTCTTAGAGCAAGTAGCAGCTGGTATCTTCCATCCATTTGCCATTCATCGTGCCTAACTGCTTTGCAATAAAATCTGTTTACATCTTGGTTCCAGTAAGACGTGTCAATCAGACAGCTTAATTCAGGCACTTCTTTTACAAGAAAAGCATGGCCTAAGACTTGGGAACTGTACCCATTTCCCAGGTTGCATTGTCCTGTCAACATTGTATATGACTAATAAAGAAGGGCTTGGAATGCAGGGTAAAGAGTGCTTCTAATTACACTTTAGATCTGCACATGTTTTTCACCAATGCAGTTATGAGTGGACTCATATAATTCTGATCTGCTGAGACAGATTCCAAATGATGTGACATCTTGTTCTCTGAATGCAGTGAACGAGAAGGGGCTGATCAAAATCCCAAGTAAAAGCAAAAAGCATTGGAAGAAATACTTAAATCTATGAAATGAAAATGCAGAGGAAGATGCGTGTGTCTGTCTTGCAGCTGTGACAATGCAAAATGGATTTAAATAGCCCTTAGGGAATTTCTGATTTATATCCCATATGAAATATCTGCTTAGTGCCAAAGGTGTATCTGGTGATCACCTTTCAAATGCAGTTTTATCCACCAAAGAAGAGTTGCTATCTACATGTATGAAATCACTGCACTTTCTGCCCAACAGTAGTTCCAATTCATGCAAATTCAATTGCTTCTCTAGCCAAGAGGTACCAACTCTACAATCCCAAAATTTAGCAGAGGAAAAGCTGAACTCTTAATTAGAAGAAAATCCATAAGCCTTTCATTCTCCCCTGGCCCATTGCTGGTATTAATGTGGTCAGAGATATTTTGGGAAGCTGAGAAGGGGGCTTTCAGATACGTGGATCTGGTCTAGCCTCAGGGTTCAGTCCCAGCAGTGTCCTGCAGCTTGGAAGCAGAGGGGTATTGACCTGCCAAGGGGTACAAAGTATATGTGCTAATGAAATTTGGAGAATGCCAGGCCTTAATGAGCTGCACCTGTACTAGAAACAGCCCGAGAAGGGCCAGCAGGTGAGACACCACCACAGCTCCACAGCACCAGTCCCACCCAGGCAAGGTCCCAGCTGCCTTTTGCTGCCCTGGAGCCCTAGGTCTGCTGTAGAGAACAGCTCAGAGGTATCCATCATATGTATATGCATGGTAAAACTCATGAGTACAGAGGTAGAAGAGCAACAAAAAGATATTTTCTTGTTTCTTTTCAACAGGAGTAATTACATAAAATATGAAGCAATCAGAGTATTCTGTGTTGAAATCAAAATAGCCCAATGTTTTCAGAATGCCTTATCCTGATTAGAATGCAGTAAAAGATAAATGTCTTTGTTTCCAGGGCCATGTTCTGCAATGATTTAAGAGAGAAATATGAGGAGAAGATCATACTAAAAGGAGTTGATGCAGAAACCATGAATATACTCTTGGACTACACCTACACCAGCAAGATGCTCATCACAAAGCAAAATGTACAGAAAGTCTTGGAAGCTGCCAGCCTCTTTCAGGTACAGATAACTCAAATCTCACTGCTCTGGCAACACCATGTCTTACCCTGGTTAGCACACTGCAAACTTCTCTGATTTCGTGGGTTCTCGAAACATTTTGCTTCGTATTACTTATATTAAGGTAAAAAATGGCAGTGGCAGCCATGTACTGGAATTTTGCTGTACTGAGTGCCATGCAAAGAGAAGAGCCAGGCTGTGCCTCCAAGAACTGCTCCCACGTGGTGCCTTTGGCAGTGCTCCCCAAAATTCAGTTCAGCCTGTGAAGGCCAGTCAGAAGGGTTACTGGGCAGCAGCTGGCATGGCTGTCCAGAAGCAGGAAGCTACTTTGCCTCTCTGTCTCCCCTGCCCTGAGATGGAGGCTTGCCAGCCAAAGTTAGCATCCTCCTTTGTAGAACTTGTGATGTAAAGGGTTTTACTCATGACCTGGGACTTGTGGGAGGTCAGAGTTGGGCAGTGTTACTCAGCCTTTGGTCCATGAGGTATTCACGTGTCCTGTAAATCACCTGTGAGGTTCTGCCAAATTGCAGTGTGCGGTACCACGCTGCTAATTGCTAACAAATTGTAACCAACATAACCTGCCAAGTGCCAATGTGTGTGTGTGTCCAGTCCTCTCATTAAGGAAGGCAAGAAACACCCAACCCGTGATCATCATGGTTCATGAGGGAATTCAGGTTCTCGAATCTTACACGGAAATTTTGCTCTGGAGCTCTGGAACTCTGCTTTCCAGAACACACATCCTGTGAGGAGCAGCTGGGGGAGCTGGGGGTGCTCAGTCTGGGGAAAAGGGGGCTCGAGGGGAGCCCTATTGCTCCCTTCAACTCCCTGACAGGATGCTGTAGACAGGTGGGGGGCAGGCTCTTCTCCAAGGTAAAAAGTGATAGGACGAGAAGAAATTATCTCAACTTGTACCAAGGGAGGTTCAGATGGATATTAGGAAAAGTTTCACAAAGGTAACTTTAATGTCACCTGGGGCTGCAGTGCAGTAACTCACTGACATTTTCAACACACCAACACTACCAACTGATAACATTCAATGGCTATGTATAGTTCATTTTCAGGACACTGTTGTCTTGTTCTTGTTTTCTTTTGAACCTTTTTTCCTTAGGATCATTGTGCAACTTTTTGTTTGGGTTTTTTTTTTTCCCTCTTCTGGAACTATCAAAACTATATACACTTATGTTTTTTTCATGTATCTTCCCTATTTTTAATTAAAATTAAGATTGATTTTCAAAGCTGTTGCTTTAAGAAAACCATCAAACTCTGTTAAAATAATGAAAAAATTGTGAGGGTACCATAAGAAAGAATAGTAAACTAGAAAAAAACTAGATAAACCTAGAACACCAGGAATGTTCAGCTAAAAACAGAGGTTGTCTTGGATTCTATAAAGTTTTGTGAGGCCTTAAAACCTCACATTACAAATGTGAAGATTTGGGCTGAAAATGTGTTTTGTGCAAAAAAGATTTAGTAACTATTAAATCTTAAATAATCTGCTATATCAAGCTGACAGAACTAGAGTCTGGCAGCTTGTCTGTGCTATTTATGCTGAAGAACAGAGTTGAAAGGGTCAAATGTTTCATTTGGATATATCAGCAGCTGAACAGACTATTTCTGCTATTTATTGTAACATTTTTGTTCCATAACTTCTTTCAAATTAGTGATATGTGAGAAATCCAAATTCCAAATAGAATCTTTTTATCTGACTACCAAGAACTTGTGGCAATGCCTCTTTTTAACCTTGCAGACTTGGCAAAGAACCAAAGAAGAAATACCTTCCACAGTTCTGGATATTGCAGTATAGATATTCCAATATAAATTATCTACTTTTCTCTAGAAACTGTTTTTGAAAAAGTTTTACATAATTATGCCTTCCTTTACTCCCTTCTAGTAAGGTTTGACCAGGTGCAGTCCAAACTGACAGCAGGAAGAGGTGGAGGGCTATTTGGAGAGAGCAGGCGTCCCTGCCACAGTGGGGGAAGCAGGTAAAGGGTTTGGAACAGGGAGCTGCTGAACAGCTAAGCCTCACCCTCAAGTGACCCAGACAAATTTTTTCCACCTAAAGCACAGTTGCAACATGAGTTCAATAGTCACCTCTTCTGTCTGGGCTGGTGGCTGCCCAGCCACTGCACTTGCAAGGTTGGATCCCACCCAGCAGCCTCTGCCACCCACACTGCCTGCAGAGCTGCTCATCCTTTCACCTCTGCGAAGGGTCAAGATCCCAGCTGCTTCCCAGGGCCATGGCTTCCCTCAGCAGAACTCAGCAATGACCCCCACACCTGTCTACATTGCTCCTGACCCTCCAGGAATCTCTGTTTTAGCCATTCCCTCAGCCAGGTTTGGGCGAGGGACATCAACTGCTGTGGTAGAAGCAAAGCAATGGTGAGAGGGAAGCAGGCTTCTGAGCAGATGGAAAAGAAACTATTGTCACCAAAGGCTATGCTGCCCACTGCCATGGAAATGCCAAAGGCTGTGCTGCCCACTGCCATGGAAATGCCACGTGCAGTGGGAACAGTGGAGGATGCCCTGAGCTGCCCTCTCTAAGCAGAGCAGGGCTGCTCTGCCCTCAGGGCACGGCTGAAGCAGCCCAGCCTGATGCACTCTCATGGCCGCGTTAATCCACTGTACAGGAACAAGGCACCCTGAGGGAAATGCCCTTCAGTGCCTGACAGCCATCCTGAGGGCACTGAGCAGGGAAGGGCTGGGTGGTGGCAGCTGCAGGCCATGCCTGACGAGGGGGCACCATCGGCTACCCAGAGCCTTCAGGGCAGCTCCGGAGGGAGAAGGGCTCGCAGCTCAGAAAGCCTCAGCTGGCTCTGCCAGGGCTCCCTGGGTCACAGCTGAGCCAGACCCTGCAGAGCTGCCAGGTGCAGGATCCAGCCCGAGGATGCTGCATGGACAGAGGGACTGGCAATGAGAGACCTTTCACCACCATTCCCTTTCTGGGGGCTCTAGCCAGGGGCAGGGCTGCTGGCACTGCTCACACTCGGCCATTGAATCAAAGTGGGACAAGTGAGGACTTCTATGGGGAGAATCAATTTTACTATTCAGAGTGAAGGCCAACTGGAGGCCAAGTAAACATATGGGATGTCTCCAGCAAGTGAGAATCTAGATTCAAATGGATATTAGGAGAAGAACTAATTTATTGAAGAAACTGTTCTCAGTGAACAGGGCTTTAAAGTGCCTGGAGTGGCGTTAGGAGGGGTACTGACAGTGGACAAACAGAAAATTTGGAGCTCTGCCAGAATAATCAGAGCATATGAAGCAGAGACTCAGCGGTGTCTTCCTTCTGATGCTCTCTTGAGTCACCCACCTGCTCTCCTGGGACTGACTGACATATGCCCAGCAAGTTTTGGGGGAGTTTTGGGGGGAATTTAGTGTCTAAATGAAGGCAGTGGTGGGGAGCCAGCGCAGTGCAGAGATGAGGAGCAGAACCAGGGGAAGTCCTGCCTTGATTTGCTCCCGAGCAGTGCAGCCTCTCTGGCAGAGCCCTGAGCAGGGCTGTTTCTCACACCCACACTCACAGTTCTGCATTGGCCTGGCCACAAGCAGCCATGCAGCGAGGGACCGGGGTCTGCTGACTGTGAGACCAATGTGCACCGCCTGGGACAACACCTCTGCCGTCACCACCTCAGTATCACTCTTAACAAGCCATGTATAAATAATTAGAGAACTCCACCGAGGCTTGCTGCAGGCTGGTGAGAACGTTGTCTTGGGGTCTATTCCCAGACTCACAGATGACTCAATGAACGACCTTGGCAAATCCTAGGTTTGTTTTTTTTTGTGTGTCTCATTACTGACAACTTTGAATTCTTATGCTTAAGAAGCTTAATAATGCTGATGCTTAACCTGCCTCAGGTCTGAAGCCTACCTGATGGCAGAGTCCTTTCAGATCCTCAAGGAAATGGCCTGGTGAGTTCACAGTGCTTGCCTTGTGCTAGCCCTGAGAGCAGGCAAGGTGAATGTGGCAGGTGCCGCGGTGCCACCGCGGGCCACTGACATATTTTTATCACAATGGCGGCAACACATTCTGAGACCTCACATAGCCTCCTTCACCAGTCAGTTGCATTTCTCTAAACTTTTGACCACATCTAAATGTAAAACAGGAACCAGGCAGTCTGTACACAGCGTCTGCAATCGCTCAGCTCTGATAAACAGTCTAAATATGTCAACACGACACCGATGGGTCTGGAAGATTCTACTCTAATTACTGAAACAAATCTACATACTACAGTGTTTAAAAATGTTTCACTTCCTCTTTCCCCCTCAATTACTGTTGTGCAACTGCCCCCAGTGAGAAAACATGAGTTAGGATGGTTTGCTTGCTGACACTGAAAAACAACCCAAAAAGCACAGATGGAAATGCACAACATTAGCCCTGACCCATCTTTATTGCACTGTTCAGTGGCAGTATTTGCACCTGAAATCACAGAGGTGACAGAAAATCCATTAGGATGAAGCACTGTTACTGATCAGCTCTGCCCAAAACTGGTTCTTAATTCCTGAACAATCATCAGCAATCCAGCTCAGATCACAGTTTTCAGAAATACCCTGCAGACACCTATGGCCTAGAATATGTGCATTTGGGATCCTCAAGTGGGGTTATTTTGCCAAGGAAATTTAGGACAGTAGTTGTGATGCCTTATTGGATGCAAACACAGTTCTTTGATTAAGGAGACTGTGTGTAAAATGCTTATCAATACCTTGATATAGGTCACTAGACCCTCTGAAGGCCTCCCCACAACAGACTCTTGCCAGAAATCGCTATCTGTCAGGAAGTTCAAAAGAATGGCTGATGGCCAATCTCTTCCTGCCACTCACCCCAGTCTAGGACTGCTGTCCATTCCTTCTGGGGCAGCACGCTGCTCCAAACCTCCCAGACCTCAGCACTCATTTCCCACCACTCTCACAAGGCCTCAGATACATTTGGAGTTTGGATGGTGGGAGCATAAATGCAGACAGTGGAGTCACCTTCACTCTAAAACCAGAGTCTGTTCTAGTTGGTCTAGCTGACATGCAAGATGAAGCAGGGGAAGCAAATCAGATGCCTGGTGTCCTCATCTGTGCTTTGTAACTCCATGATTGACAGTGCTTTGAGATCTCATGGAGAAAAAGGGAATAGTAGGAAAGCCTTTTGTGAAACAAATAAAATTCATGACTGTCAGAGGTCTTCTGCATCCTGCAAGAGGGGAAAGGAGCAATTGGATGCAGAGGGAGTAAAAACAGTGGGAGGAACAAATTCTGATTTCAGACTGCAGATCTTGGGAGACACCTGTGCTCAGATGATCTAATTCTTCTCTCCCCCAGCTCTTTGCTGTGTTGGGCATGGCTGGTTGCTCCATAGCTCTCCTGTGATGCAGTCACACAGTAACCCCCTGTGCTTACCCAAGCTTTTTCTGCCCACAGTTCCTGCGCATGGTAGATGCCTGTGCCAGTTTTCTCACGGAAGCACTCCAGCCGGAGAACTGCGTTGGCATCCTGAGGCTGGCTGATGCCCACTCCCTGCACAGCCTCAAACAACAAGTGCAGAACTACATTATCCAGAACTTCACCCAGGTCCTGAACTATGAGGAGTTCCTGGAGCTGCCGGCGGACATCCTGTGCAGCACTCTGAAGAGTGATGAGCTCTATGTCACGGAAGAGGCTCAGGTGTTTGAAACTGTGATGAACTGGGTTCGTTACAAGGAGTCGGAGAGGTTTTCTCTCCTGCCCTACGTGCTGGAGAACGTCCGGCTGCCCCTCTTGGACCCTTGGTATTTTGTAGAGACTGTTGAAGCTGATCAGCTCATTAGACAGTGTCCAGATGTCTTTCCTTTGCTCCAAGAAGCAAGAATGTACCATCTGTCAGGCAATGAGGTGAGTAAAACCTGGAAAGTGTTAGGCACTCTTTGTAAATGTCTTGTGCTTCAGCTCAAAAATCGATTTGAAAGGACCAGTGCCATGGGGCAGAAAAAGGTAATCACACTGAATTTCACTAACTGGTGCTACTGAAAAGTCAAAATAGGCCTCAGAATTTATCCTGCTGTCTTAAAGAGTTCAGAAGCTTTTGGCGTGTTGTTTTAAAACAAAGTGCACAGCTTCCTGTTAATGAACATCTGAGCTTGATCCTTCATACACACTACTGCTAAATGAAGACCCTAGGTAGCTGCTCTAGTAAAAAGGCAAATGGTATTAGCCCTGACACCTTACCCTCTCATCTATTACTTCAAGCCTAAGAAAAGAGGAATAATTTTCCCATCATACTGTGCCACAATCTGTAAGGAGTCTTTCAAATGTGAATATGTAACACCTTCACATGTTACTTATGGAGGAAAAGGTTTCATAAAGGAAATACTCTTTCTCCGTGAAGAACACGGTCTCTTTCCAGGAAAGGACTGCCCATCTGCTGTTTGCAGAGGTCCCTGCACCCAAAGAGAGATTAATCCTGACATCCAGTCGAGTCCTGTCCTGCCTGCTCACTGCAGGCTGTGGTGGGTCTCTGTTTCCATTGGCCATCCCCTTGGAAAGTTAGGTATCAGTCACATCTCCTTGGCCAAAATATGGGGGAGAGGGGAGAGCAACCAAGAGGTCAGATTTCACAACAGGAGCAAAGTATATGAGTGTGTGAGGAAACGTGTCCCTCCTCGGTCAGTCACAGGAGGGCGGGAGGGTGTTGTGGGCCCATCACTCACAGCGATTGTGTCACCCGTGTCACCTGTGTCACCGAGGGGGGACAGACCAAGTGCTGCTTGTGCTGGTGACTGCCTAAGGCGCTGCTCGGTGACCTGGGGCAGGGCTGGCCAGTCTGGCGGGAGCTCCCTGAGGAAGCCTTGTCCCACTGAGCAGCGCTGTCAGGTGCATGGGGGCAGACAAAGGGAGTGCTGCCCCGGGCTGAGCACGCATTACACTCATCTTCAAAGGGACAGCCGCAGGAGGCAGCGCTGCCAGCTGCCCTCCCCCGGGGCTGACGCCTGGCAGCGGGGGCAGACAGGTTAAAACAGAGTCCTGGAAGCTGGCAAGTTCTGGGACTCATGTTCTGTAAAAATGTGCCTAATAATTTTCTGGACATAGTCAAAATGCAAGATTCATGCCTGTGTAGATAGTATCTTTTTAATATGGATAAATTATACTGATTTATAGAAATATGTTGAAAGTACAAAGAGAAGTAAAGCTGTAAGCAGGTTGCCTCCTGACACAGCATTTAACCTGTGGGTCTTGCTTGAAAGCATTTTCTTCAAGCAGAAAGTGTCCAAGCACCCCTTGGATTCTTTGCTCCTGGTGACCATCTACCTGGCAAGTGACCTTTTCCAGTCTCCCTGAAACAAAGACCTGGTCGATAAACTGAGCCAACAAGCAGTAAATTAGAGCTAAGCACATTTCTGAGCCTGATGTTGGCTTTAAGTAAATCTTCTAATTATGGCTTGAAATAAGAGCTTATACACAAAGAAACAAATTAAAATAACCCCTCCACAGTTGAGAACTGTTGTTGTTTGACACTAACATATCTCTTCAGGACAAATAATGAGAGCACTTTTATTTTCTGTTAGCACTAACTGCAGTCTTGCTCTCTTGAAACTGCCCAAGGCATACACAAACCTTGGGCCCTCTCTACCTTGCCCTCACTCTGTCAGCCCAAATGAAACCTGTCCTTTTCAGCTACCTGACGTGCACCCAGCCTTGTCACTGCTGCTCACTTGCATAGCTCTTGGTGCTACCCTGGTAGTTCCTAAAAGGGTCTGAGAAAATCCTAGTAGGTAGGCAGAAGCAACTAAGTCCAGAGTTGGAAAAATCTTGCTGAAAGAAGGGTACAGCAACCTCTGCTGAATGCTTTTCAGTCTTTCAACTTAGAAAGCATTGGTTAATTGGTTCAGTTGATATAAGCCTGCTGTGATTTCAAAAATAGGTAATCAAAGAAAAGGTCACCTGGCCTTTCTGTAATTGTAGGTGTAAGTGCCCTGTGTACTCACTCTGTCTCATTTGCATTTAGATTATTACAGAAAGGACCAAGCCCAGGATGCATGAGTTCCAGTCTGAGGTGTTTATGATCATAGGGGGCTGTACAAAAGAGGAGAAGTTTGTAGCAGAAGTGACTTGCCTGGATCCTTTGAGGCGAAGCCGTCTGGAAGTAGCAAAATTACCAATCACAGAGCAGGAGCCAGAGAATGAGAATAAAAAATGGGTGGAGTTTGCATGCATTACTCTAAAAAACGAAGTCTACATATCGGGTAAGGAACAAGACATTGATTGGGAATGCAAGAGGGGAGCAAAGGGTTCTCAGGATTATTTCCAGCTTTTATCAAGACCATGCTTAAGGCAGCTTTAGAAAAATTAAGCGCTACTGGTATTTTAATGCTTTGGCTTTGGACACACTCCAGAGAGCACTGGATGTGTTAGGACTCTGCCTAGCTCTGATTTGAGCACAGGATTCCTTCTCAAACAATAATCTATATGCATGGGCACTTGTGTGCAGCACACTAAACACTGACTGAGGTCACAGAAGGGTTCCTGGGAACAATTTACCAAACATGAAATGACAAATTGCTTCAGCATGTTCTCATGACAAGTCCATTTGAAGCTCCACATGTATAAGCAAAATCCTGCCAGAATCTGAATCGTTCTGCAAAAGTCAGTCAAGAACCTGCAGGGAGCTGTCACTGATGTTTGGTTGTCCCCTGGAAGCTGCCATCACAGAGGCCTGTAGAACTGCCCACCCACAGTTATTAACTTGGCAGCATAAACTGTCAAAGGCAGATGAAATCCCATGGTCCAGACACCCAGCATGGGTCTGAACAACTCATGTGCTGATTGTCATCCCAGGAGCTTCAGGAGGTGTATTTAACTTCCCCCACAAATACAGGTGAGCTCCACAAAGGGGTTTGATCCCAGAGCTACAGAGATTCTGCTCTGACAATCAAAATGTTAAAATCAAGCTTGTTAGCCAGTTTGACAGCTGTTTTTGATGACCTGTCATAAAACAAGTTTGATGATCTTATTCTGCTTCCAGAGGAAAAGTGACAGCAAGCTTTCCATCACTGTGGCATTACAGACCATGATACAGAGCAGGGCCTTCAAAGGTAGAATACTTCCTTTCTGCTAAACTGGGCACCAAATTCTACACTCCATTAAAACAGAAGAGTAGAAAGGAGAAGAGTAGGCCAACATGTGAATGCTTTGCTTGAGTGTGAATAGTGGCCCACTGCCTCTATTCAAGTATCTTCTGTTGCATTTTTCTTTTGGGAATCCACATATTTTTGATACTTCATTCCAATTTCACATTTATTAAAGCTTTATCCTGAGATAAGAATTAGAATACTCTTCCCATAACTACAAATAAAGAAGGTTTTTCTTTTCAGTTCACCATAGAGAGTTTCTGGCATTAGTTCCTCTGTTAAAAGGTAGTTGTATAGAGGAACCTATGTCAAACATTCCAGCTAGGAAATATTCCCCTCACCTTCACACCCTTGAGCTGAGAGGTCGTTTTTCCATTTGCTTTCAATTTGTTCCCTTTTCTCTTTTTCAAGGCCTTTTGCATTCCTTTATTACTGACATCTTTTCCAATGTCTCTTCACTTTCATTTATGTTCTATCCAGGCTGCCTCCAGGCCAGGCTAACACATTGCTTGCTGTGGTGAGTCTAAGCTGGCTTTCCCTTTGCTTCTGTTCTCACAGCTTCTCTTTCTTCCTTCTCTGCTTACTTGCATACCTCTCAGTCCTTCTCTCCATTCCCTCTTTGCCTTTCACCTTTTTGCTCTTTGCACACAAATAAAAGGCTGAGTGGACCAAAGCCATTGGCATTTTTTTCTCAGCTAAACCAATTATTAGTGTCTCAATCCTGATTAAACAGCTGTTTCCTCCTGCATGTCCTTCTACTTTTGTTTTCTTTCTTTAGCTCCTGTAATTTGTTTCCTCTCTAACTTGATTTTAATTTTTCCTGACTTGATCTCCCCTTCCATATGCTCATTTCCCTCCATGTCTTAGTACAGTCTGGAGTCCTCCCTGCTCCTTTAGCAACTGAAAAACTGAAAAAAAGGAAAGTCCTTTGCACGAGATAATGACTACTGTTAGATCATGATTTCCCCAAAACTGTTTAAATGCTTTGACTGGATGGCCTGAAACACTACATTTGCAGCATAACTAAAAATGACATGAATTATCATTCACCATTCTGATGCTTTTACTAATTTGGGTACAATTTCTCTTCAAATTAGAAAGAATTGTTGTCCAGAGGAAAAACAGAAACAAAATAAACCTCCAATCCTCTCAAAAATCTCTCCCTGTCCCCTGATGTAAAAAAAATTCACCCACTGGTCCAGCTCAAGCTACTGCATGAGTTTCAGCCTGTGGAGGAAAGCACAAGCTCATGTCAAAAGGAAATTTCAAGGGAGAGTAAGGGGAACACCTGCGGTCTCTCAGCCCCATTGTAGCCATGAATGCTGCATTCAGGCCCTTTGGCCACTTCAGCTATTTGAGTGCAAATAAAATTCAACACATACATGTGAAAAATACTGGGACAAAGGCATTACAAACGACTCTTTCTAGCATGCTAATTATCTCCCATTCAATCTGCTATTTGGCCCAGAGATAGGCTCCATCAGTTTGCAGTGATCTGTCTGCAGTCCAGAATACCAATGAAGGCAGACACTTTCTCAATGGAATATGAATTCTCTTTTCAGTATATTCAGCAGTGAAGCAAATGTTTATTCAGGTTGCAGATGACGGAATAAGCTTAGTCTTAGTAAATGTGGTTTCAGGCTTAACTAGATCTGTTTGTACCACAGTGACACCAGAAACTGTAGGCAAACAACAGCTCTTGTTTAGAACGTGTCCCTCTGCTTTAGCACAAGCAAAGATCCACTTGCAGGTCAGCTCTAGAACGAGTTTGCAGTGTCCAGTTTTGATCTGCAAGCTATAAATATGAAGCATAGCCAAGTCTGTAGAGAAAGAGACCAGAAGGAGAGGAACAAAAATGAGATCCCAGCCATATGGTCCCAGGGTTGAATAGTAAAACTTCCAAGTCCTGCAGGACTGTTGTTGGTAGGAGTTCAGTCAGGTCTTTTGCTTTATGATGCAAACCACAGGGCTGGCTGGATCTGCCCTGCACTACCTGGCAGTTCTCCAGTGCAAGCCTGTCTTCAGGGGATTTGGCACTACCAGCATCCTCCACTATCTTACCTAAATCATATTTGTTTACTTGTCCCTTTGCAGCAGTTCTGCAAAGCCCTGGTGCTGCTCAAAAATCTCCTGCATGGCACCCTGCTGTGTGGTTGGTCATGCACTCAGTATTGAAAGGAAAGGGGTTGTGGTCTGCTAAAGTGAGGAACAGTGATTTATCCTCAATGAATATTTGGCTGTAGAAATCATTCTGTTTCCTTCATTATTAAGTAAACTAAATGCACACATTTTTTTCTGTTGTAACAGGACCAGTTAACAATCAGTAATAAAGATTTACTTTCCATTGTGAGAGAACACACTTAAAAATATTGGAGTTTTTTAAGTAAATACAAGCTGTGCTATCATATTTACATGTCGTGTTCACTACAGGTGGCAAAGAAACAAAGCATGATGTCTGGAAATACAACGCCTCCATCAACAAATGGATACAAATTGAGTATCTCAATATTGGGCGCTGGAGACACAAAATGGCAGTGTTGGGTGGCAAAGTGTATGTCATTGGGGGTTTTGATGGCATGCAGAGAATCAACAGCATGGAAGCATATGATCCTTTTCATAACTGCTGGTCAGAGGTAAGAGCCTGCATTCACATCACATTTTAATCATTTGGAACATTTTAATCACAAAATCTTAGGGCTTGGATTCATAAAAATGATCTTATACAATTCTTTTAAGTGTTTCTGGTCTTGAAAAACAGAAAATAATTTTTTTTTCTATAGAAATGCATATCTTTTAGAAGGTAAAAATGCCTGGATTGTCAGCCAATAATTTCTTGTGAGACATCTAATACCTAACTTGCCTTTTTTTTAGTTGGCTTTTAAAGCTAGTAGTCCATAAATCGAGGAGTAAGAATATAGTATACATGAGCCAGAGCACAGGCTGAAAACTACTGCTCTGACACATTATATATGTACATAAAATGTGTCTATCAAGCCGTGCATTATATATGGTATGAGTTACACATTTAAGTTGAAAGTACAGGTTGGAAGGTAAACAAGATACCCCCCCTAGTTCTCCTCACTGTACTTCAAGCAATGAGAGGAGAGGATCAGGCAACCAATTAATCCATGATAGTAATGAGATTAGGCATCATAACAGCAGATACAACCCATTGTCTCTAGATTATACAAAGCAATGTGAATGACTCTAACAATCACAGCTGCAAGTAGAAAGATCAGTATGAACAAATTTCTTGTGCTTTTTTGCAATGTATATAAATATGTAGAGGAAATTTTTGGCATTTTTGACATTTCCTAGCTTTTGAATTACTGATAAAGTAATTTTAATTTTAGCATTTGAACAGAGCATATTTTTATTCAGGGTTTTTGCAATCTTAAGAAAAAGCTGAAACATACTTCTCCTTTATCTTTAGAAACATCACCTTCTAAACCCTGCTTAGAAATGGATGCCTGACTTAAAATTCCGCAGGCTCCCTCCCCACAGGCATCAGTCTGACTGCTTTACGTGGGTTCTAATGGTTCTTTCTGGTGCCCAGGCTGCTCCCCTGATGGTGAATGTGAGCTCCTTTGCAGCAGCCAGCTACAAGAAGAGGCTGTACGTGATTGGGGGAGGCCCCAACGGGAAGCTGGCCACGGACAAGACTCAGTGCTACGACCCCGCCACCAACGCCTGGAGCCTGAGGGCTGCCATGCCCGTGGAGGCCAAGTGCATCAACGCTGCCAGCTTCAGGGACCACATCTACGTGGTGGGTGAGTGAAGAACCCGTGGCTCTCCTCATCTGCACCCAGCAGGGCTTGTCCCTGTGCTCCTGTGTCACTTCTACCCACACGCTGCATGCAGGGTAATCAGATGGGCAGATGGCTCTTCTTGTGGGGCTTAGCGAGGGGTGGGAATCCAGCACGTTCACAAACAGGAGGGAAAGGCCATCAAGTCAAAACCCCTGTTAGCATGGGAGCTATCCTGGAAAGCTGGAGCTAGCCCAGAGACAGCTTAAAGCCACCCAAAGATGTTGCTCATAGTGGCAAGGGCATGATCTCATGGCTACATCATGTCCCCTCCCCTCTCCAGGGGCATTACACAACCCAGTGCATGCAGGATTTACACAGGGATAACAGTACTAGGGGCAGGTCAGAGGAGCAGAGCCACTGAGACCCAAAGACCCAAAACTCTTCACTAGATTGCACTTGGGGTTAGTTCAGTCAATCACCACAACTGGAAGAAAAAATGGAAGAACAGTTTGATGGTGGTGAGCTGAACCATGGGAGGAGGAGAGAGCCTGCACACTACTCCAGATGGTACCAGAAAAACCAAAAGAAAAGAAAAAAAATTGTTTACAAAATAGGAGCTCTGAAAAGTTTCCCCTCTTTCTCTCAGCCTTGAAGCAGGGAATTTCCCACTTGCAATATACTCAATATGGTGCTGACAGCTGGCATAGAGCTGGAGTATTCACCAAATAATTAATGGTCCTCTGGTGGGAGATTTATAATCTGCATGTGCGTGCACATACACACCCACCCCCCCACCCCTGTTCTGTGTACATAAATACCTCCTGCTTGTCCTCAGCACTGGAGCTGACCTCACCCTGTTTGTACAGGATGACAGAGAGAGAAGGCACATGACTTATGGGCTAGCTGATATAACTCCTGATAAAATGGATATGATACTCCAGTCACATTCATTCAGCAGCTTTTAGCCAGCAATACCTTCTAGTAAACCTCTTGTTTATCTATCTGGGAAACAAATCCACTCCAATTGGATAGAAACCAGCCCCATCTGAAGTTTAAAAGATAAAAGAGCATTTGGTTACTGCATCCAAAGCAATCAAATTACCCAGACTGATGAATTACCAGGTGGATCACTATAACTAACAATGTCTGTTTTCAGTCTGTTCAAGAAAGTCACCTCTGAATTACTTGATCACCCCTCAGGTACTGCACTAGTATGGTCAAACTCAGAATCTATTGTAAGTACCACAGATAAATGCTCCCTTTGCCAGCAGGGAGGGTCCCAGGCATTATTGCACCTCATCAATAAGACCATGGCTTCAATGTTTCCCCCACTCTATGCAGAAGGATGGTGCCAAACTCTTTTCAGTGGTGGCCAGGGACAGGACAAGGAACAATGATCATAACTACAACCACCTCAGTCTGAGGAAGGACTTCTTTGTGTTGAGGGTTGCAGAGAACTGGAACAGTTGCCCAGTGAGGTTGTGGAGTCTCCCTCTCTGGAGACATTCCAAACCCACCTGGATGTATTCCAGTGTGACCTGCTCCAGGTGACCCTGCCTTGGCAGAGGAGTTGGACTGGATAATCTCTAGAGGTCTCTTCCAACCCCAACAATTCTGTGATTCTGTACAGCTACTACAGAAGACAGTCAGTGCCTGCAAATTTCAGAATAAGAACCAATTAGCTGTTGGTAATCTTTGGAGGGAATATATTTTCACAGTCTTTCTTGAGAATTGAGGTATTGACCATTTTTTTCAAGAGAAAAGGACACTGCAAGATTGAAAAGGTGCACTAAAAGTTTGATTAATTACTTCAGTTTTGGGAAACACAGAGAAACTGAGGGTCACTCTCTGTTCACCAAACCCATAGAAAGATTATTGATTCAGTCTGACAAACTCCAGACAAGGAAGGGTTTTTGAAAGCAGCCAGCTCCAGGAAGAAGGAGGTTTGATGGACAGATGGACAATGAAGTTAGAGGAGTGAGTGAAAAAATTCTGTAAATGGTAAACCATTTCTAATAGTGATGGTTTACCACAGCTAGTCCTCCATGCCCTAAGCTCTTTTAAACAAAACAGTATTCTTCTGAAGCTGTGTCCTTAGCTGGAGTAGCAGGTATGAGAAAGATCTGTTGCTAGGTGCACTGTGGTCACACTGGAGGATCCCAGCAGTTTGTTCTGGCCCTAAATTCCACAGCCTTATGAACAATAAGTGGCCTTCTGCAGATCATGTTTTCAAAACAATAAAGTATCCTGTGACCTTGTTTTTCCTTGGCTTTGGAGAAGAAATCATTCTTAGGAATGTCAGGAACAGAGTCTTGTTGAAGTGGATGGTTTAATTGAAGTCCCTTACAGGAATGGCCAGTACAAACCAATATCCATTTCCTTCCCAGGTGGGGCAATGAAAGCTCTGTACTCCTACAGCCCCCAGGAGGACACATGGTGCCTGGTGACTCAGTTCACCCACGAGAGAGCCAGCTGTGGCATTTCTCCTTGCAACAACAAGCTGTTCATCACCGGCGGCCGAGATGAAAAGAACGAAGTCATTGCAACAGTGCTCTGCTGGGACCCTGAAACTCAGAAGCTGACAGAAGAGTGTGTCCTGCCTCGGGGGGTGTCTCACCACGGCAGCGTTACCCTCAGGAAGTCTTACACGCCCATCCGTAAGATTGTGCCCGGGGCAGTTTCTGTCTGACCGCAGAGGAACCCGGTGCCTCCGTGGCACAGCCTGCACTGAGCAGGGCTTAGCCTCAGGGAGCAATGGATGGAAACAACACCACACATCCTCTGTATATATGCTCAGCCCTTCTGTTTCCTCTGTACATTATATCCTTAAGTTATCTTAATTCCTTCCCTCCACAGAAAAACAAAGGGACCAGCTGTGGTTTACTCCTGTCAACACAGTACCTCGAATCAGGCAAAGAAATGTAGGTGGGAAATTTACTTCCCAGCTATATCTACACTGGAATGTGCTTGAACTGACTCAGTCTGGCCCCAGAGTTTGGTCAACTATTTATTGTGTTAAGTTAGATTTGCAATACCTACTAGTGAAAAAAGAAAAGTTGCTTTTGGAATGAAATACTTGTAACTTTGGTAGAACATAATGTTGTGTCTTTCAAAGCTGTGCTTTTTTCCCCGGTGTTTGGCACATTAGATTAAGTTTGAATCAGTTTGTTTGTTTGTTTGAAGATACTTTGTTGGTTTTTCAGTTCTGTATGACCAAAAAAAAATCCATCTCAGTTTGCAAACCTTGCTGTCATTCCCAAGAAAGAGACTGCACAGGCTGCAAATGTAAATGAACGCTAATTTGTTTCCACTGAACATTCACTGCGGCTGTTTTCTAAATAAAACAGACCAAATCATAGATTCCCTTCTCTGTTGTGTGACTGTAGTGCCTGGGAGGCCTTTTGCTGTCCCAGCTGCTGTGCCCGGGCAGAGCAGCAGAGCCCGAGAGCTCCATCCCTGCCTCCATCCCCACTGGGTGGCAGTGCGCTCCCAGCATTTTTCTCACGGGTTTTGGTTTCCTGGAACGCAGCCGGACAAAACAGTGTGCTGGAGAGAAAAACAGTTCCAGGTACTGTTCCCAGCCTGGTTCCTGAGACTGTCACATGCTGTACCACAAGGGGCAAGTGTTCAACAGGCCAGGAGGCCGAGGTCTGTAGCCTCAGCATCTGGGTCAGTTGTAGGGAAAGAAAACAAACATTGAAGAGGTCACGCCTGGGACACCCTGGGACACTCTTGGCCAAAGACTGGGAACATATTCCCGTCCCTCCTCCCCTGCCTAGTTGCTGGAAAGAGCCAAGTCACTATTAAATCAATATTAAAATTAAATTTAAATCAATCAAATCAAATTAAACCAAGACAGAAAATACAGTGCAAAACAAATCTTTCCAAGTGGAGAGCAGTGACTCCTTCCAGCCTTCCTTCCCTCTCTGTAATGTCTCCTTTTGCCTTATACAGTATTAAAAATAATGTATCTGTTGTGTTAGGCTGAGAAAAAACCATGGGTTCCTGAATTTCAGCACACTTATGCCAGCGTGCTCAGTGGTGTGGCAGGGCTAGCAGACAGTCCTGGTGCAGGCTGAGCAGGGCAAGCAGAGCCTGTAGGGTGGGTGCAGCCCTCCAACAGGTCTCCACTGCATCCTTCCCTCAGAAAGACTGCAAGAAATCCTGTTTCTTCTGCAATTTGCCCCATGCCTTGAACTGATCTCTGTTGTTTCAGCCAATCCCCACATTTTTTCACTCTAATTTTCCCACAGGCTTTCCATTTTCAACTACTTCTTAATTGCTCCCTTTCCTTCTTTACATTTCTGTCATTCTGCAGGGTCAGCACTTCTCACATTTCCATGCTGGCCCACACTCTCCCATCCCACTCTGCTTTTCAGAGGGCATGAAGGAATCCCCTCCAGACAGAGTATTTTATTTCAAAAGGTTTTTGTGAAGAACAGTTACCACCTTTGACTTGGTTGGTAGCACTGGCTGGTCTAGAGGGAAAGAGAAGGTGGATAAATGGGGGGGAAGGGTGTCTCCCTTTCCTCTTGAGGAGCTGTTTTTCTGTATTTTTACCTGTTGGAAAAACTAATTATAGCAGCTGCTGGAGCTGACTAATTCTTCCTACTGGGAATCATCCTAAAAACCAGCAGCCCTCAGGAACTGGTTGCTGATTTGCTCCCTGTAATGTCTGTGGCAAAAACTTGCATTTATTTTTCTTGAGAAAGATAAACCACTGAATTAGAAAACTGTTCTCCAAATAAACTTCCAAACACAAATTCTTAACTGCACATCTGAAAGGCAGAAAATAGCCTCTTGTCTGTCCTAAGGTGGTTTCCTAGTCACATGTGCAAACCTTGGGTAATCATAAACCAGAACAGCCCTCACTGACAAACACGAGACACAGCTTGGCTCCTTTCCCTCTCCTAACTCATGAATTGCTCACAAATTCTGACATTTTAATAGCAATGCATGAAGAGTTGTGGTTATTTTTCTCTCTGCTCTTTGTGCCTTCTGGATTCATGTTGCAATCCAAAGGACTTGAAGTATATTGAAAAACAAAAACATTCAAATCAGTAGTTTTATGTAGACGCCAAAAGTCACAAGCTTTGTGAAAAAAATGGCAAGAACCAGCCAAAAAAACTCATTTGCCAGCAGTGGGGTGGAGGTGCAGACAGGAGACAATAGAGATCAAGTTTCAAAACCTTGCAATTTCCTTTTGCTGTCACAGGCTCTTTCTCATCTGCAGTGCATCCATACCCCCCTCTGGCAGGGAATGACCACAACCACAGTCTCTGCCCAAGGAACACAGAGTATCTCAAGGTACAAAACACTGATCAGAGAAGCAAAGAGCCGACTGTGCCTGCAGGAGCTGCCTGAGCTGTCTCAGGGAAGCTGGTGCTGTTCCCCAGCACTGGCACAGCCCCAGGGTTCTCAGGCTGCCCCCAGGGCAACCAGGCAAATGCCACTTTCCTTCTGCCCTGTTCCTATATTACACTTCCAGTAGAAAATGCCACAGCCGACTGGTGGAGCAGAAGTAGACACTCCAATGGTAATTACTAAAACTGCAGGAGGTTAATTAGTTTTACTGAGTAACTCCTCAAATGCTTGCACTGAATTGTACCTCAAATTCAAAGCTGTCTGTTTGTTTACCTGCATGGAGATCCTCTATATCTCCTGACAGTGAAACTGATCTCATTTGAGGCACAGACCTACCTCTGATGTAATTATGTCTGCAGTGATGTATGGCATAGCCCCAGACCCTGGAATGCAGGTCTGACTCCCTTCAGCCTGCAGGTTACAGACAGCAAACTGCTTTAAATCCAGCTGGGAGAGGGAAGAGAGCAGAGGGAAATGTTGTGACAGTGTTTGCATAAGAAAAGAGGGGGAAAACTGACCAGGAATATATTTAGGCTATAAATTAGAATACCTTTAGTGATTCATGCTATTGCAATTCATTAAAGGATTACTGCCCTCAGCTGCCAAATCACATGTTAAAGTCAACTGCTCTCCATTTCACTTCAAATTAAAATGCAGGGCAGCCACAGTGACGTCCAAGAAGTTCACTTATGTGACCTGGGAGAGGTTGATTACTGGGCTCTGATAAACAGTCTCAGTTTGAATTTCCAGAGCTTATGTGGAGACATCCTTACAAGGTTGGTGATCATTACACCCATGAGGTTCTGGAAAATGCAGAAACCTAACATCCTTTGAGACAAAACTCAGGACATTTATGAAAAGCATTATAGGAACCTAGTGCTTGTGATGTTGCCCTGGTGAACCCTTTGATCCTATTTGGATAGACTGGGGAAATCCCAAAGGCAAATGGTTCAGGCACATGGTGTGTTTCTTGTATGCACCCTATAACCTTCTGCTTTTGTACCAAACAGCAATGTTCCATGGAAAGGAGTTGTTTACAAGCAGTCACTTAAGAAAAACATACCTATCTAAAGTTAAACCACTTTAAAGAGAGTTAATGTCAGCTTGCAATGATCTTTCTTAGCAGACCATCTCCACAGTGTTTTGTTTGCCTGGTCCTTGTGATGTCACTGTGGGCAGGCTTTATACACACATAAACTTGCCACAATCTCTAATTCGTGTGCTCTGTCTTTCAGCCTCCTTCTTCATGTTACCAAACTTCTTGTATCTAAATCTACCCAGGAGATGTGTATATAAGAGACAGTTGCAGAACTGGCAACAGAATCTTGTCCAGATTATACCTTCACAATTGTCAGAGGTCAACAGGAAGACCAAGTATTGTTAACCTGCTGTTACCCATGGCTCCACATAGAATTACCTTACTTTATGCTATTTACACAGTTATTTTTACTACTTGTCATGAAAATTTCCAATAGAGGTAAACATGAATGGACCTTGCATGGACAAAACAACCCGTGAGTTATCAGCATCCTTGTCATTGGGTACTGGCACAAAAATTTGACCCAGTATATGAAATACTGGGGATTCACAAGTATCTCTTCCATTCTTGATCTTCCCACATGCCAAAGAGGTTCAGCAGAAAGAACCTGATCCAGTATGCAGACATTTTCCCCATCCTTCCTATGTGGTATGGAAGACCCCTGTTACAGGTTGAATATAAAGTATACAAACATAGTTACTGTGACAGATGTCCATGGTACATCAATCTTGGAGAAAAATAAAAGCAGCCAGTAAAAAGCAACTTCTAGATCCTTTTATTGAAGAGGACTGAGAAGGACAGAACCATGGTTAAAGCAAATATGCTATATTTCAGTTCATTCACTTGCAACAATTTTACCTTAGAGATACCTCTCACACAAGAAGTGTCCCTTAGCAGCAAACCCTCTAAGATGTCCCTGCTCATTCCCCCCACTTCTGAAGTGGAATTTGTTACACTCTCAGATGTGTTGATGCAGCTGTTTTCAGAATATCCTATAAAACAGATTGTTGGGATAATCTCAGTTAAAAATGAAAACACCACTTCTCTTTGAAGAGATATTTTTAACCTGCAACCCCAGAAGCAGTTGCATCAGCAAAGAGGAGAGAGTGGACACTGCAATGTGAGAAGAGTAACAAGCAGTTTGGGAATGAGGAGAGAAGTTCAGCAGGAACTGCTCAAACTCACTTCGCTGCCAAAAACATTTCATGCAACCAGACACTGATCTCCTCCTGGCTCACACTTAGTGGAATTCTTCAGATGAGTGTGAAATAGCCAAAAGCCACATTCAGCACTTTCTGTGTATTGCTTGAAGCAAACAGAAGGTGGAGAGAGTCTGCACAGAGAAAATACTGCACAGAGTGAAATCAAAGACCTTTTTAAAAAGTCCAATGTATTTTTACACAAAACGTAAAAAAATCTAAAAATATTATCTTTAGAAATACAGAACTCTTTTCTCAAGTCCAAGGGACAGAACAGCAATTTAAATTTCCCACACTGATTTTTATATCTAATGACATTTTGGTTTCTATAAAGGTCAGATATATGTTTCACTTGTCTTCTCTAGGTAGGTGGCTGATCTAGAAAACTTAAAAGGCTCTTACAGGATCTCATTTCTCTTGGCCTGATACAACAACCAGCTCTGCAGCCTCTCCTCCTGACCTTCCCAAGGTTTTTGGTACCCAGCAGCAGCTCTGACACGGTGTAGCTGTAAACTGAGATCAGGCTGCTGGAGGAGATTTTTGTGAGGCAGAACTGGAGCTGCCTTGGCCGAGATTTAGAAATGGTGTTCACACTTAGTCCCTTGCCCCGGGTCCTGTCTAAGGTGTGGGTACCCCTGTGCCCAGCCTGGCACCCCTCTGCTCCTGCCCTGCTGCCCCAGCTGCTGGGCTCAGCCTTGGCTGGGTCACCTCAGCACGGCCCCAGCAGGGACTCAGGGCTTGGGCTGCCCCAGGCTCCTGCAGCACCCCTGGGCTCTGCAGGCACAGCACTCCTGCACCTGGCAGAGAGGGAATGCCACCTGCTGCCCCTGTCCTCCCTCACCCAGCAGCGTGTTCACCTCTGTAATTCCTGGCAGTGCCATGTGCTGGGCTGCCCAGCAGACACTGATCTGAGGTGGCTTCCCATCAGGCGGAGATTTTATCAAACCATCAGTGTTTTGCAGATTGTCAGATGGAATCTGTAAGGCAGTGAATACACCAGCACACTGCACAAGCTGAGCAATGGGGTTCTGCCAAGTGCAGCAGTTTCCAGAGGCACCTCTCAGTGCATGTTTTCAAGAACAGGACTTTGGCTGCCAAGCTTGCAAGAATATACTGTGTGAAAGAAGTGGCTGCTGTTTTCACAGCACATTTGGTTAAGGATCCTCTGCTGTAGGTGACCTGTGGTTACTCCTTTGCTTTGCAATATCTATTTTTAGTTTTCTCCAGAAAGGCATCTGCAACAGGTGGATGAAAATGACCTTAATTCAGTATCTCCTCCAGAAGGTCCTGCCTTTCACGTCAGAACAAAGCTTGGAACTTCATCCAGGGTAGCATTGACAATATTCTCAGCTGTGTTGTGATGAAAGATCTGTGGCCTTTTGGCACGAAAGAAAGAGGCAGTGATGAACCCATGTCTTCTTATCATGGGTTGATCACTTCTCCACTTCAGAAGCTGGGTGATTTCCATCAGTCTTGCATGATAACGAGGTGAGGACAGCTCCTCTGCTGTGACTGTGCTGCCTCAGGATGGTGGTGGAGCAGGTGACACCAGGCGAAGCTGCTTCCTCCTGACAATGGATTTGAGAGAGGCTGAGATCTCTCTGTATCGAAGCCCATACAGAAAAGGGAACAAAACTTTAGGAAGAATCATGAGGACATTGCAGACTGTCAGGGAGACCAAGATTCCTGTCTGCAGTCTGATGAAAACATTAATGCACAAGAATGATTCTACAAAAAGGGCCAAGAGTGGAAAGAAGTAAAAAAATAACACAGTGTTGTGCATCAAGAATGTTACACTGGCTCTGGAGCAGATGCTCTCCCAGATACCTGAGCGTTTGGTTTTAAAATACAGAATAGCATAGCAACAAAATATTACAGACAGGCAGAGAATGATAACTGTGGTAGAAAGCCAGAAACAAAGTTTGACAGCATCAGTCCCATTCAGAGTTAATATTAGTATTACTGGAACTGAGCATGTTTCCAGAACACAGGGCACAAAGCTGTGGGAAGTCCATAGCACCAAGAAGAAAATCCCAGGGAAAGCTCCGGAACACATCCACAGTAATATAATGATTTTTTTAGTTCGTGAAGGAGGCAAAATAGCAACGTAGCGCAAAGGAAACAAAACAGCAATGTACGTGTCCAAAACTATTGCAACAGCTGTGAACAGTCCCCCACAGTAAGCCACTGCCAGCAAAAATAAGAGCAGGACACAAGCCTCCTTTGGGAGGTGTAGATGTGCTGCATTGAGAGCAGCTGACAGGGTGTAGAACAGCAGGTAGATCAGATCAGAAAGCAGAGCGTTTCCCAGCAGCATGTACCTCGTTTCCTGGCGGATTTTAAACTGAGAGAAGATCACAAATAAGATGGTAGGGATGATGAGGACACCTGCCACAAGGCAGACAACTGGAGGGATTAAAAACATCTTCACGTTTGTGCCTGATGGGGTGAGAGACCATTCCTCCAGCAAACGGAACAAAGTTGTGTCATCCAAATTTGAGGAGCTGTTGAACTCTGTCTCCCTGAGGTGGATCACGGTTCCATTAGCTCTCCTTACTGAGGCACAGCCAGGGAAGTTCATTTCCTTAGGATTTTGGGATGATTGTCTGAGAAAGCAAGATCTTCTGTGCTAAATCCTTAGAAAGGCAAATGAAGCAGAGGATGTAAAAAACCCATGGAAGTAAAGTGATTTCTGTAGCCAGTTCTACCAGCTCTCCTCAAGGACAGAAAGTTCAAACTTCCAAATGAATTCTGTGGTGCCAAAAGAAGGTTTTGCCTAAAAAGGAGATTTTATTTTCTTTCTGCAAAATCTAAAAAGAAAAGAGAATGAATCTCTGGGTGGCTTAAACAGGACTAAATCTCTCAGCTAGCTCTTTAAACTGAAGTGAATGGGTTGATCATTTTCAGTGATTTTTTTCTCATCACATTATCACCCCAATGAAGCAGATGAAATATTAGCCTGATTAAACAAATATGTGATGATACAGATCAGCACTCCACGTGTACTGATGTAGAAGAGTCATAAATGTGATTGGGTGGTTTGGTACCAATTTGTATGCAACAACACAATTGATTTGAAGTGATCAATAAAAAAGGCTCTCAATCTTGCTGTAAAATTGTAGCACAATAACTCTAGTGAATGATCTTATTTGCAGATGAAAACCATTTTTGGTTCACTGAATCAATCCATTTTGTTCATGAATGATAAACTTTCCCCTTTTATCATGTGTGATATCCAAATACTGAATTCTCATCGACTGCAGCCTTCCAGTCAATCTGTGCATTGTCTGGGATGAGTGACACATGTCACCATGTGTCACATGTACCAGCACACCCCAGGGCACACTTGGCACTTGCAGTGTCCATTTGGAGACAAATTCCTGGTTTTCTGGCCCAAACACTGTTGCCACACTGTGCTGCTTTAATGCCAGATCTCAGTATCAGAGCTGGGGGTGCAATGAGAGAATTGTGAAGGATCTGGACTGAGGAGAAGGAACATTTCAAGTTCTTCCAGGCATGGTGCGATCAAACAAAAAGCTGTTTTTTTTCATAGGCTCACTTAACCTGGCATTATTGTATTCATTTTCCTCCCAGCTACACAGCAGTGCAGCTTCCCTCCACAGGAGCAAGAGCACAGCTCGCCACACAGAAAGTCAGAAAGTCCTGCTGTGCCATGGACATGCTGCCTCAGGGCGTGCCAAGCAATGAAGCAGACAGCTCATGAAACTCAGCATCAGCCATCAAATCTTGTGCACATTTCATTTCCTGTCACACTGATAGCTGGCACGCATGGAACTGGATGTTAAGACACTTCACAGGATGTGCCATATGGAACAAAAAGATAGAAGGAAAAACCAATGATAATTTTAAGCATGGCATTTCAGTTGCTGTGGTGTCTGGGGTAGGCAAAACAGAAGGTGATTATTTTTGCTCACTCAATCCTGCATCCACTGAAAAGTGTGTGAGCAATATTGATGCAATTATACATTTGGTGTCAGGATCATGCCTTGCATCTACAATTGAGTCATGACACAACTAGTACCTTAAGCAGACAGTAGCATTCAAAACTGTTGAATTATACTTTTGTTGTAAAATGGAAGGGAGGGAATGAAAACTCAGGTGCGTAAATCACCTCCAATTGTAATTTCAGATCTCTGTTAGTAGTGGAGATGTTTGCTACCTCCTAGCTCCTGGCACTCCAAGGATGTCCCATTAATGGGCAGACCCTCTAATTTCCATATAAAATCACAACTGTATTTTCTACCATCTGCTTAGGATTCAATGTGAAAAAACAGAAGTTCATTGTCACAGAAGCTGCACACCTTTGCCTGATAGAAAAATAAATCAGAGAATGGTTGGGATAGGAAGGGAATTTGAAGTTCATCCAGTTCTAGGTGAATGACTGAAGGCTCACTCAGTTGACATGCTCATGACAAAGGGAAGGCATCTCATGGCTCTCTCATTCAGCCCACATACAAAGAGTACCCCAGAGCCCACCAGGCAGCTCAAGTGCACGGCCCTGCTGTCCTGTGCTCAGCTATTCCTCTACTACAGCTGGCAGAATCAGCCCTATGGCATCAGCTTGTTCAGTTTAACCTGTGCTCCTGTAAAAGCCTTAGGAATGCAGGAGGGCTTTAGTTTTACAAAAACAGAAAACAGCAAATAACTGGAAGAGAGATTCAACCCCATCAGACCTGGGCAGGTCCAGCCAAAGCCACTCCCCTCAGATTTCCAGAGGGGCTTTTAACTGCTCAGTAGAGTTGTGCTAGATTTAGAAATGTGAAAGTTTGGTGTCTTGGCTCACTGATATAACTCAGAACAGGTGGTTCTGGAGAATATCTGTTGTCTCCTTTAATTTTCTTGACCTTAGGAGGTATTTCCACATCTGGGCATTTTCTAGGAGCTGGTAGCCCTGAGAGCCACTCCTGAGGGTTCTGAACTGAGCTCCTTTTGCCATTGCATCTCAGTGTTCAATAGTTTGTGGTGCCAACCTGAATGACCTTTTTGAAATTTCCTGTAAATCTGGCCTTAATGCTCTGGTCATTGATTTTTTTAAATGCTCTCTAGTAAATTTATGTTAGGTGGATGCACTTTTTACGTCTCTTGCTGATGCAGACACGCAGTATTAGCAGCCTCTCTTCTGGCTCTTACTCTGGCTCCATACTGTATGTATTGATTTTCTAGCTGAACCACGCACTGTTAATTACTTTACTCATTTCTGCTTCAATAAGCATCCTGCTGAAAGCTTAGTTAATTATCTGATGGGTTTGGGAGATCTCAGGTTGCATGCTGAGCACTGTAACTCCTGCAATGACTACACTACGTTGTATTCTGTTACTGACTATAAACAGGCATTGTCAAACTGAGCAGAAAAGGTTGGAAATGTTATTGTCTTACAGCATTTGGCACACACAACTGAATACACACCTAGAGAAACTTCCTACTTCCCAGAGTTTACCTGACCAACTCAACGAGTCAACAGGCATGCTGCTGCTGTGACAGGGAGCACCAGACAAGAAAGGGAAGCAAAGAGAATAATGCTAGGATTTCCCCAGCCCTTCACCCCAAGAGACTGTGCTAGGTGGGGATACCCAGGGGAATGCTCACATTCATTCTGAGGCTCCCTGGGTGCCATCATGTCACTGTCTCAGTGTGATCAGAGTCTTTGACTGCCTATTCCAGCAACTCACACCATTTCCCAGCCTAAAAAATGTTTCCTGTGCTGTGGGTCTGCCCCAGAGACTCTGCCAGGAGCTCAGGGAGACCAGGGTAGGAGAGGCTGCCTCACATCTCCTCAAACAGAAGCGTTTTGGGTGAGACTGTTTGGTCCAACAAATCAATATTTTTACTGGAATGTTGTTTCATGAGTCTGCTTCCAGCTGTGTGTAGTATCAGCCCTGGTCTCAGGAAGGCTGGTTAGGGTTTCTTCAGCTTCCTTCCACGAATGCCCCCTGCTTATGTAGACACCTCCCTTGCTGGTGAAGCTTTCCCAATCATGAAAAGCCAAATGCCCATGAGCAGGCCAACTCCTCCCAGATGGAGTTTCCTGCCTGTATCCATATCCTCACTCTGGGCAAATGAGCTGCTGCTGTCAGTGAAGGAAGTAATCAGAACAGTTTAACTGTGCTGTTTTTCTGGTTGAGCCTTCTCTTTTTCTTCTCCTTTGAACAGAAAATCAGTTAAAGACAACTTTTTGCTAAACCTTTAAGATTCCCTCTAAACTTTTCTGCAAGCCACAGGGAGAGGTACAACTCGTCCATGCCTCAGGTGTCTGTCCCCACATGGCTCCAGAAGGATTGTTCATTGCCTTGCCTGTTATTTGCTGTAGATAAGAGACATACACACTGCTCTTGTAACTGTACAAAGTTCACAAATCAGGCAGAGCAGTTATGAAAGTTAAGGAAGTAAAGAAATGGGTGTGAAAACTAAACTCAGATTACAATGCTTTGAAAGGCCAAAGGAAACCTGGAACAAAAGAAAACAGGGATTAGAAAGTGCTGGTTTGAAGACATTTTAATGAGGCTCCCAAACAAAAGAGGACATTGAGAGAGACTGGGAGGACTCAGCAGTAAATCCCTACATTGATTTTTCTAATTCCAAATACCATCAAGCCATGGTAATCACAAAGTCAAAATAATTTTTTTACCAAATTGGCATTGTAGGTGCAATATTGAGAAATAAACTGGATGTCAGAAGAAGAGAATTCCTAAATATTTGACAAATATCTCAACAAAAGTTTAGAGAAGTAACAGATTAAGTCCCAGACACCGCCTGCTTTCCTGTAGGTCACTGCATGGCCCTGACTGCTGCAAGCTTCAGCCAGCAGAACTCACACATTTTCATTCCCTGAGTCTGGCAAGTCAAAGAAAAACAGGTTTTCCTCTTTTGTGCTGAAAGGACACACAAACATGTTTTCCTGTGACAAGCTGCAGATGTGACCAGAGATTTATAGCAAACAGCTGCTACTTTTCATGGTCATTTATGGACATACTCACAGGACTCCAAGAGAAGCCATCCTAGACTGTTCCTTGGATTTAATGATCTCTCCTGCCTGCCTACTTTTCATAACAATGCATCTGTGAAACAGGACAAATAGCCTACTAAATAAAGCCTATTTGTAAAATATTAGCTTCTTTCCTGAAGCAGTTTAATTTATAAGGAGAAATGCTTAATTTTTGAACACTATACAGCTACACTGGTGCTAACTAGTGCATTACTGGCAGAAATCTAAGTCCTTTAGATAAAGAACAATATCATTCTTACCTGTTTAGCAGCTATCAGAAGAGATTAACCCAAAATTTAATATCACACAGAGTGATGAGCAGAACTAGAAATACACATCTGAATTTGTGACTGCTTGACTCCTCCTTTGAGACAGGAGAAAGCTCCTTCTGAGAGAAAGCTGCTCAAATGGGGGAGATACACCCACCCAAGTCCTTAGAGCACCCATCCATCTCAGGCTGTCTTTTTGGTGGTGGCTGGCACCAGAAGTTTTATGTTCCTGTCCTGTTTCACCTGCAATGCTCTCCAGCATCGCCGGGAAGGGCTGCTGCAGTCATGCAAAAGCAGAAGTGATCTGGTTCTGTCCCTGTCTCTCTATGTTTTGTCTCATGTAAAGAGCCAGGCAGCACAGGAGAGGTGTAGAATGATAGTTCCTTGATGGATGGCTGCCTGAGGAGGGATACAGATGTGTGCAGAGTGTCAGGTGCGAGTTACAATGAAATACCAAACCACAGCAGGGGTTAGAAAGTGAAGAAGAGACAGGCTGGCATAGAGAGGCTGACAGGGAGGACTCCAGCCACAGCTGCACAGTCACAGCTCCTCCCTGGCAGCTGGGAAGTGCTCACCTGACCATACAACCTGGAGGCAAAGGCAACACAGGAACCAAGATGGAAGGAAACACTCTAGAAGTGGAATTGAAACAGATGAGGAAGGAAAAATGCCGTGTGAAAGAAAATACATGTTCTATCTTCCTATTAATGCCTTTTGGTGAGAGGCTGTGAATGAACGTCCATGACACAGAGCAGCACAAGGCACAGCACCATCCTGGGGAGGAAGGAGCCTCGCTGCCAAAGTCAAGATGCTCCTTCCCAGTTCCCAGCACTGGGAATGGCAGCGGTTCCCGGGTGGCAAAGATGCTGAAGCAACATGGATTGTCTGCAATAGCTCTGCCCACAGGGAGATGCTGACCTTATCTCACACTGATGGAAGCAGGTGCCAGGCACAGCCGCCATATGGCAGAGAGATTAACTGCCAGCATGTGCTGAACATGAGTCACAGTCCCTCATTAGCCAAGCAGGGAACATGCCGTGGGCCACACACACAGTGCCATTCACAAGCTCTGCTGTCCCTTCCCAGCAGCTCCTTTGTTATTTATCCAGCACAGGTGCTTAAAAATTAGATTTTCTTCACATGAGGCCTGACTCTGCCTCATTCTTCTAACAATGGCTTTGTAGTGCTCCCACTCATTTCCATAGCAATACCCTGTCCTCTCACACTGGACGTTCAGAGTTCATGATAGGAAAACACTGTTAGGGTAGGAGTATGAAATTTTTTCTTTGGTGGGGGGGCAAAGAGGGGAAAGCAAGATGTTGCCTTACTATTGTTATGTAAGCCCACATCAGTCTTACTCTCCTGGTGATCTCCACAGGCACAAATAGAAGGGCACATCATCTCCTGGTAGGTCCAGAACTTCTCACCAAACTGGCAGAATTACAGCTCACAATAGGGAGATTGTGAGCCATGGACACAACAGCAAGCTGAGACCTTCACTAAAAAACAGTTCATTTCATTTCTAGTTTAATTATTTGTTTTTTTCTTCTCCAATCCAAATTCCTGCTCATTAAAAGATGTTCATGACAAGCACCAGAGACAGCCTCTCTTTTCCTTTACTATTATCCTAAGCAGCACCTAGAGCCAAAGGCAGCTCCAAACTGCCTCCAGGTACCTCAGAGCCAGCTCAGCTGTTCACAGGCAAATCCTACCTTGTAGGAGTTCATTGTATTTACAGCTACTGAGGTCACTAGAAACCAGACTACATTTCAGACTACTACTACCAGACTACTGAATTCATTCTCAGCATTTTCTCAGGAATTCTTAGGTCCTTTTAATTAAGTTGGTTTCTTTCCTTCCATAAAGCAGCAGTTTCTTGCTCCAAAGAAAACATTTCAATGGCAGCTCAGCACAATGGATAGCAACTAAGGGAAAAATAAAGATGCACAAAACTGTTATAGATCACAAAATCTTCAAGGCAAGAAAAGGTAAATGAATTAGCAACATTTTTAATAAGCCATTTTGGCAAGCTGTGAGTTGAAGCAGATCAGAGCTGCCCCACTGTCTCACTGAAGTTCTACAGTGATGCTCTGGAGTTGTTCAGGACACACACTCCTGTGCAGTTCCCATTCCTGGAAGCACTACCACCATCAGATGTTCTGGTGGTCACCCCAATACCAGCTGCCCCTGAACTCCTCTCCCTTCCAAACACCTGGTTTCCCTGGGAAGCCCACAATATTCTCATTATTTTGGATCTGCCTGAGCTGTGTTCAGACCAATGCAGAGCCATCAGTGCCAGCTCCAGCACAGCAGCTGTGGAATTATTGTGCCATCCCCCAGGACATCACCTCAACCCCTGCCACACGTGTCTCATTTCCTGCCAAGCATTGTGCCAATTTCTTCCACATCAATTTTCAAGCTGACACTGCCTCTCTACTTATATCTCTCTCCTGCCTGCTATGGGAGATTGGAATGATGGTGAAAATGAGACACACAGTGCCACTTTTGATCCCCCGCTCTCTGCCCTGAAAGTCTCCTGCAGTGCTGATTTGTGAACCTCTTCAGCTGCTGCCAAGACTGTCTGTGAGGCAGTTTCTGATGGGCAGCACTGAGCCCCACTTTTAGTTGAAGCCATCTCATGTCTGAGGCTGCTTCTGCTCTTGGCAGCCTGGGAAGCTGAGGAGTCAGCATAAGGGGAAGCCCCCTGCTCCCACAGCCTCAAATCTGCACCAGCAGTCTCACAGAATCACAGAATGGTCTGGTTGGAAGGAACTTAAAGACCATCTGAGTCCCCTGCCATGGGCAAAGACATCTTCCACTAGACCAGTTTGCTCAGGGCCCTGTTCTGCACATCACTGTCCAAAATCCCTCTTTGAGCTCCTCTGGATGCTAGAAGGTTTTATAGGGTCTTCCCAGAGCCTTCTCTTCTCCAGGCTCAACAACCCCAATTCTTTCAACCAGAGAGGAATACAGGATTTTCACACCAGTCAGGAGCTCTTGAAACCTCTGCTGTGTGCTTGGGCTGAAACAAAAGCTGCCTGCCACAGCCAGTGCCTCACCTTGGTGCTGCTAAAAGCATCACAGAAGCAGTGACCTCAGCCCTGAAAGGAGAGAAAGGCACGGAAGGGCAGACCACAGGAAGGCAGGGGCCCTTGAGGCTACACACCAAGCTGTTTACTGGCAAGATTCCAGGCCCACTCTTTCTGTTCCCAAAATAGAGAGAAGTCTGTCCCATTATTAACCATCAATAAACACCAGCCTGGGGACTTTCCCCCTCACCAGACAGACCCTTTCAGCCTGTTGGGGAACAGCTTGCAGTGGGTTAAATCCCTCTTTGTCAGACTCAAGATGGGGTCCTTGGAGCCTCACAGGGTGTCTGCAGGGATACAGAATTATGAAAAGGTATTTGTTTTTGTAAATGAGCTGGAAGAGAGTCAGCTCCTCCTACCCACCCTTCATGCTATCCTTTCTGGTTTTAGCATGCTATAGATGATGAGCTTCTCTGATAATTATGCATAATTGGGACTGATTTCAGCAAGTGGCCCAACAAAAGCTGCTCTGAATGGCTAAATAATTTACTGATTTTGTTTTAAATTAATATAGTAGCCTTAAGAACAAGCAGCCTGTGTTCTTTTTTTAGGCACAAGGAGGTCTCTAGCCTGACGGAGAGACATCCAGAGCTTAAGCAGCACCTAATCAGCTGAACACTGGGAAGAAATATGTTCCTACACTCATGTACCTTGTTTATTTTTCAGAAGACCCGTCCTAATCTGGAAATTTTTATCCATTTCCATCTTCTCTGGAATTTCCCTTTTTCTACCTCCAGTCTCTCCCTTTCCTCTTCTCATGGAAATACCATTCCTGCTCTGATCTTTTCCTTGTTTGGGTGTTGGGGTTTTTTTTGTGTGGAGAGGCTGGTGGAGGGAAGGGGTGTTCTATCCAAACCTGTCCTAGGATCTGATCAGCCCAGATCTCCTGTGTCTCCATGCAGTCCAATAAAGACAGCAACAAATGCAACCCCTCAATGTACTGTGCCTTGGAATCTGCAGGAATCAGGCCAAACATGAGAGGACGCACAGAGGAGGAGGAGAGAGAGAAATTATGGCTAATTCCGTGTGGTCTGAGCAGGCAGAGTGTGAAAGGCACCTCCAGCAGATCCAGTTCCATTTGTGCACTCTGATCCCTCGTGGGGACTGGGCATGAGTGGATCAGGGCTGCTGGGAGTGGCACAGGAAAGCCACTCTCACCTGTCCCCTGCTACCTGCATTCCCCCTCCAGACCAGAGCTTCTTGCTTCTGAACCCCCCAGCAGAGCTGTGAGTGGCACCTCCAGGGCTCACTCGGTGTGCTGAGGTGCTCTTGGAACCACAACTACCTTGAAACTGAAAAGGATGGGCCAGCCTGGCTTGGACTGGGCACAATTTGTCTTCTGTTTAACAGACCTGGCCTGGGTTTGGCACTGCTGCAGTATGAGCGTGAAGACATTTACCATGACAAGACAAGACTCTGTACAAGTACCCTTCTTCACAGACCCAGCTCCCATAATTACAGATGTTGGGTTAACCTTAAAGCTTGTCTTTTCTTTCACAAATTCACACCAGTAGAATTATTCTATCTGCAATTCACATGCCCATGTCTATTCTCAGCTTCTGTTTCCAGCCTTGAGGTTGTCCAGATTGTCCCTTTGTCCTTTTAAGACCTCTGCACTAACCACACTAATCCTCAGTAAGCAATCAAATCTCCCCATCTGTGCTTTTACTATTTCCCTTGGCACCATGGCATGACTTCTCTATTTTAATTAACTCAAGACGGATGCCTTGTCAAGACGTAGCTGCTCTGATTTCTCATTATGTTATCATAATACCATTTAGCAACACCACCCTCTCAGCAAGGAAAGCTGATTCCAGCCCCTTGAAGGCAACGCAGTGAAACACAGAGCACTCACCAGGGCCCACAGCAATATTTGGTCTCATTCTTGTAAACCTGCTTTATTTCCTTCCCAGTGAATGCACCAGTTCTGCCTACTCACAGAAGCACACTTCAGGGTACGTTTTCTTCTTTTGTTTTTGATAGTCATGATCACATAATTTCAACTTTTAACCTCTCTGAGCACTGCTTGAATGCCAACCACGTACCTTATTAAAAGCAGCTTTAATTTACTCATTGCCAGTTGCAGTTGGTGGTACCCAACAGCACTGTTTGTCTTTTTCCTGCCAAGCAACTCTTTACTTCAAATTATCCTGAACGTATTTCATATTTTGCAGCCATTTAAGACCTGAAGTCCACAGGTCACCTCACAAATGAGAAGGAAGGCTTTTGCTTTTATATCTTACCAAACCTTCAACACCTCAGCCTCTTCCTCAGGCCTGTTTTCATCTCTTAAATTGCTCTTTGATTGCTGCAGGTACTGTGAGTTGTCATTTGTGCAAAAAGCACCAAGTCAGCATCAGGGTCCTGTTTCACATGAACTCCTGCTCAGCTCCTTAGTGATGTAAACACCTGCACAGCAGCAGAATTAGACATTCTGTGCTACACATCCTCCCTCAGGCTCACATACCCAGCTTTGTAGTGGTTGTGTGCCCCTAATGGGCTGTGAGTTGTCCTCTGGGAATAAGGAGCACTGAAAAGGCTGCTCAGAGCTCATGGCAGGAAGATGAGACTTGTGTCAAGCACCCAGCAATTTAATGTTAGACAGCATCAGCAAAATGCAAGGAAGGTGTAATTTGGACAAACAGCAGGGACGTGGAGGAACAAACACAAGGAAGTATCCTCTGGCACACTCCAAGGAATATGCCTCCAAAAAACAGGCTCCTGTGGGCCTGTCATGGGCTGAATAATCAGAAGGGATCTCTTGCAAAATTCCTTGACCAAAATCAACACTGAGGCTGTTTGTTGCAGTTCTTTAAATGTTAATAATGCCAGTTTACATTAGTCCTTAAGTGTAGTTCTGTCTTTTTCCACCCTTAGGAAACCCTGCCAGATCTAAATATTTTGAGCAGAACAGGTGCAAGAAGCCAGCTGGGCAGGATGTAATATCAATGCTCTCTCTTTTGTTCATGGACATTCATGAGAGTCTCACAGGCTAAAGTCTCAGGTCTCAATTTGTTAACTGTGGATAAAAAGCACATTTAAGAGTCACTTTTATAGCTCCCACATAGGAAAAGACAGGATTGTAAACATATGTATTCAGGGTACAGGCTGACAGTAAAAAAAGTCAAGGTATTTTAACGTAGGAAGGCTGCCCAATTTCAGGCTGCCAATTTGAGCCTGACCTACGCAAATTGTGGCAAAGAGGGATTGTTGACAACACTCTCTGAAGTTCAGAGCCAAGAAATGATTTCCGTGTGCTCATGGACACGCTTCCAATATTGGATATGCAGGGCCATCTAGTGGGAAGTGTCTGTGCAACAACAGCCCGAACAGGCAGCGTTTCACAGCCTGAACAAAGACCTCTTTGGCTGTTACATCTCAGAGAAGCATTTTACATGAAGGTTTTTCTGTCCAGATGGAATGCACCCCTGCTGAGACAGCACAGCATCCCCAGGAGAGCCTGTGGAACCAGGAATCGAGCCTGTCTCACTGCAGGATCATGTGCTACAGAAGTGTGCATTTCCTAAATTTAATTTCTTTTGATTAATGACTTTGGGAAGCTTTGCTCAAAAAAAGGAAACAACAAGGACAAGACCCCTCCTAAACTCTCAGTTTCAGTTTTTTTTCTCATTAATACAAGTGCAAAAAAAGGCTCAGTGGCACTATCAGGCAGCACATGGAGCAGAAAGGCATTAGTTTATGTGTAACACTCCATCTCTGGTGTGGGATTGAATTAATCAGATAGAGGTGCTGGCTGGGACTCAGTCATTTTTCACAGAAATATCGAATGTTCTGAGTCAGATTCTCTGGTCAAATGACTGTGATTACCCAGGGAATACTGGCATCCCTTCAGATTAATTCCCCCATCTGTGCAGTGAGGAGGGTGAGAAGTGAGGGTCTACAGCACTTGCAGGGTTACCTAAAATTCCACTGTGAATCTGAACAACTAGGTTTTCCAAAAGCATGGGAAAATCGCTCATATTTAAGGTTTTTTACCATTTTCTCATGTTTTATTTACTACTACATAAAAGAATTGCTGCTTAACAAACAGTTTCCCCCCCCTCTGATTTACATATGAAGTAATAGTTCAGGCACTGTAACAAAGCCTTCTTTTCTGGGACCTTGTTAATCAACTGCTTTTGCTAAGATGTTTACCTGCCAGCCAGCAATGCAGCTTTTCTGATTTCCAATTAAATTGGAGTTTCTTTTCCAGCCTTTTCCCCCATGGAACCCATTACACAGCCTGTTTCTATCTAGCTTCATGAAACCTTTAAATAAAGGCAGTATTTTCTGAGGCCTCTCTCCTTATGTCAAGTTTGGCTAAACCTGTAGAAGTTATTCAAAGGGAGGGGCAAGTAGGCAGGTAAAAAGAACAAAATTTCATAAATCTTTCTGATCTGGAAATTAAGCTAAAAAGAAGCCTTTTAAAAACTCTTAAATGCTGTGCAACCAATTATTTCATTCCACGAAAGCTGACATTGACTTTTTACTTCCTCTTTACTTCACCTTGGACACTGAAGGAATGTGACAGGCCAGCACCTCAATATTATCAGAACCACATCAGACATTTCACCTGGAAACAGCAGCACACATCAGGGAGAAAAGGCAAAAAATTCACAACTTCCAATACCTGCTGTTGAAAAAAGATCTTTATGGGATGGGGAAAACAATATTATTGTCAGAGAATCTAGAAGCCCTGGTCAGTCTCTGGAGCACAGTGCCAGGCACACAGACTCACCTGATGGGAAAGGTGATTTCTGCCCTCCTGGCTGCCCACTGCCCTCACTGCCACAGGCTGCAGCACTTGTGGGAAGATCACAGCAGTCCAGAGGTGGTCTCCTCCCTGACTCATGCTTCTCTGCATATTACCTGGGTTCTTCCACTACTCAGGTATTGCAGCACCTTGTTATTTTAGGTAATTTCTAATTACTGGGGCAATGCTTCTCAATCTGGAGCAGACAAACCTGGGTTTGATCCATGCTGGCATTAGGAAAAACATCTGCAAAAGAGCCAAAGGCAGGGAAAGCTGCCACCTCCACAGACCCCCTCCCCATCGAGTGAGGACAGAACTTCATACTAAAGCAACAAATGAGGAAATCAGGCTCTGTCATCCTCATATCATTTCTGTGACAACACACGTAGCTACATGTGAACCCAGACTTCATTCTTGACTGGGCAGCTCATTTAATGAGCTGAGGAAGAAGTTAACTCATTTTGTGGCTGGCTTCTGTCCACTTTGGGATACCACTGTCAGCTCTGAAAGAACCAGGCTCTTTGAGACACTGCCAAGCTCCAAATTACTTCACAGCTATAACTGTGCAGCCAGCAGCACTCACCACTTCACTCTCATACACCTCCCACTCAAACTCTGCAAAATCATCAGTCACCTGCTACCTTTTTTTTTCCCCACAGCAAAATCCAACATATCAAGGGCTTTGAAGCACCTTAAAGTGTCTGATTTTCAAGAAAAGTTAGAATCCCTGTAAGATGTTTCAAACCAGGTACATAGAAACAGAGGTATTAAGAATAAATGATTCTTTTTCAAAGCTGCAGGTTCTGGAAGTGCATTCTATGGCAAGAAATTACCCTCTCCAAGACCAGGCTGGATAGGGCTTTGAGCAATCTGGTCTAGTGCAAGATGTCCTGACCATGGCAGGGAGGTTTTAATGAGATGATCTTTAAGGTACTTTCCAAACCAAACCGTTCTATGATTCCATAGAATTCTATACCTCTGTATTAGAGCTCAAGAATAATTTCTGAATCTCTTTCCCCAAATCAAAGTGTCCTGTTTCACAGGCTTATCATTCTCCTCAACACACAGCAAGAAGGAACAGAGCATCCACCCCACACTAACACAGCCCCACTTGCATGGCCCTGCAGGCTCAGCTCCAGCCTGTCTGTCCTCCCAACAACTGTTCCCACCTCCCAGCCCTGCACTGGCACTTGGCTACTGCCTCAAAATTGGCTTCTGCACATTCATTAGACAAACATGTAACAGATTAATATGTTTGAGTCCTGCCTAAGCCTGTCAGCTGGCTCAGAAACATTACTAACCCCTCTGTGAAAAATCAAACCTCTGCAAGAGATGGTTTTGTTGCAGAGTGATGGCAGCAGCCAAAACTGTGAAAGGAAAAACCAAAAGAATAGTACTCAGCAAATCATCCCTCTCTAAATAGCCTGCCAGCTACAAGACACATAAAATATCATATTTTGAAACCTGCTGGTAATTAGTGTAACTGCAAACCAAATGAGGACCTTGGCATTGTCAATACTCATGATCCATTAATGGAGCATTTTGTCAGATGTTGAGTCCTTTCAGTTTTACTGTTTTATTTACTGTTACTGCAAAAATACATTAATGGTCATATTTCACTAGCATAAGAGCCTTGCTTGTAATGCCATACTCTACCACACACAATGTTTGATGATTTCAAGGATCACAGTCAGAGCTTTCACCTTCCAGCTGTGATGGCAGCTCAGGCAGCAGCAGGCAGAAAGCTTTGGAGTTGGCTGCTACCACCCAGCATATGGAAGGCAGGAGAACAAGAGCAACCAACACTGCCAAAATTATTTATCTAGCAAACTGCATTTCAAACTGCTTATTTTATTCTCTTCTGAAATTTACAACTTGCCACTTCAAAATGAAATCTGGCCGTGACATTGCCACTAACAACATAAATCAAACACACAGATTCATTCCAAAGTGTATGCTCTGCTGAGTAAATCAAGCAGAAGCATTGCTAACCACATTGTTACCAACTGCACTGCTGGCAATTTCAAAGGCTTCATCTCCCATTCATCTTCCAAATGTTCTTTTGTTTGCCTGCATTTAAATACTGCCTGGCAGACCAGTGGGATTTTACACACAGCACAGGGCTACTTCTCACAGTTCACAAACTGGCTGTGGTGCTTCATTTCCTCGAGGACCAACCAACTGCACCCAGCCAAGATGTTTCTTTCCTCAGAACAGGATTTGTGATTTGGTTCCTGGCCTCCATAGCAGCCTTGATGACTCCTTTATAAAACCCTGCAACAGGTATATTTTCCACAGTGTGAGCAAGGTAGCTTCTATGCAAAATATGATTTATTTCACTGGGACATGAAATAAAAGCCTACAAGCAGTGAAAGGGAGCAGTGAAAGGGAGAAGTGAAAGGGAGCAGCAGCCTGTCCCCCTCACAGGTTGGTGTGCCACTGTCCCTGCATTTAGACCTGACCCTGCTGTGTCACTGCATTCACCCTCACTAACTTGATCTGACTACTCACTCCTCTCTTACTTAAGCCATTTTGCTTTTAGGCCTCCTTTGATCCCAGCTTTATTTGAAAGGCTGTCCCATGAGAGCCACTGGAAGAGTTGCTGCCTCACTGATGGATTTTATCTATTATTTGAAGCTGTGTATCTATGGCTACTTACACCTATATCTCTCCTTTTTCAGCTTCCTGACTGAGTCTTTAACAAAATCTTTAGAGCATTTGATGCATTCAGGCAGAGAGCAATAGAAAATTAAACAGAGAATGCAAGTCACACAAAATAGCAATAAAATATTTCCTATTACCTTCCCTCAAAGTGTCACAATAGCATCCTCCTCAGCAGAGCTGAGAAAATTCTGCTTATAGTTTGCACTGGGATGGTTGTGGAATAGCACATTTTGCCATCCTCATGCTTTAAGCTGAACACTTATTTTACCTTTCAGACAGCAGTGCCTGTAAATGCAGTTCAATAAACTGCAGGTATTCTTGCCTTGTCTGGACAGACGTCAGGAATATCAGGAAGGAAAAAGCTTCTGAAAATATGCCTTGTATTTTAACATTTCTGTAGTCAGGTCCCTGAGGTTTCTTGTCCCTCCCAGGTATTGTCTCTGGTCTCTAGAACCTTGGAGTTTTTCATGATTTGGTGAAACAATTCTTTTGACACAGTTCTTCACAGCATATAATGCAGATGATTTTTCCACATTGATTTTATAGACAAATATTTATTACTCAAGAGCTTTTTATGTAAAGCAGAAAGTTTAAGGGCAGTCACGACTCCTACACAAGCAGCTGGAGAAATGTCTTCAATACTTTCTTTTTTTCCTCAAAAGCCCTTTAAATTCTTTGGGGCAACAAGCAGTTTACAATCAGTCATCCAAAGTCCCCAGGACAGCAATAATGAGGCTGTGATCAGTTCCATTCTGGAGGCACTGGGCACTCCTTCCTGCCCCTGATTGCATCATTATTGGTGCTGGGAGGCACAGCCAAGCTTTTTAATACCATAATTTGCTCTTGTGACCCTACCTGCTGCACCTCATCATCCCCTTGGCTGCAAATATGGCAATGTTAGTGCCTCACAGGGGAGATGAGCAGGAGATGTTGAGGCTGAGTACCCTTGCAGAAATCCGTGGACAAAAATCTTTTCATTTCCTTGGCTAAGTACTGCTGCTAATAACAGCAATTCATGATTCTAAAATTTGCAGCATACACTAGCTCACCAAGAAACTGAGAAGAGAGTGGCAATTAACTTAATGAAAGCCCTGGGAAGCAGTCAGATAAGTAGCAAGGATTGCTCCCTTCAGCCAAGGGCATCCTCCTGCTAGCAATCTGGACAGAAAAAGCTCCATATCCCATTACCAATTCCCTTCAACATGCAAACCCAAGAAATACTGATAAGAATCCATGAATAATTAAGTTTAACCTGATGTTAGCAGAAACTGGATTGAGGATGTTAGACTCTTCATTAGTTTACTGGCAGGAAATAGCCTGGATCAAATTCATTCTGTAAGCAATTCCTTGGAAACAAATAGAGCTAGTTCAGCAAACACTTTAGTTCTGAAGTCTCAGGATTAGAGAATCTGCTAAATTCTTCCATGGCAGAAAGTTAAGGAATCGTACAGATTGCTTTTTTTGACTTGCTTGTGCTAATAGTTGTCTTTAATCACTGGATGCAAACATTCCTACCCACCATGAGAAGACTCAGGCTTCCATGTTCTGGGAGGCAGGGCCTGCTTCCTCTGAAAACTCCCTCCCTGTATTTCCATACTGCCCCTCATGAGGATTTCCCCCCTCCTTTCCCCAAGGATCCCTGCCACCCTGCTCTTCCCTCACCAGGGACTGTGCATTCCTTAGTCCCTCTTCCTACTCGCCATGCCAAGGGCTCTGTGCATCTGCTGAACAGATGGCAGCTGTGCCACATGCCCCTCATTTAAAGGTTTTTGATTTCCCTTCCCTTTTATGCCCATGGATGTCCTGAACAATTCTGGACAGACTGAATTAATCAGAATTAATGAGGGAGGACGATTGGGTTCTCCAATGAGCCAATGTTTCGAGCCAAGCTGATCAGCAGCCATGGTGAAATAGCCTGAAATGAAGTGATAGCAGAAAAGGATTGTTGAGGGAACTGCAAGTTGAGGACTATTTAAGATGTAGAAAAAACTCTCCTGTAATGCATAAGGGCTGCCATGGATCAGCTGCTACTGAACATGCTGTGCATTTCCCACTGCATGCAGTGACACTGAGATTTAGGTCCATGCAGGTTATGGCCATGGATGGCTGATGGATTTAAGCTACTTCCCATGAGGAAGGGAAACAAAAGGCTCTAAAGCTGGAAATTGCTGTCCAAATAAACTTCCTAAAACCTGGAGTTCTCTCATCATGGAAGATGCTTTACATGAATCTCCAAGAACAGTTTTGGGTATCTCATCCAGGTCTAGAGTGATCCCTTCTAACTTCTCCAGCAAAGGGACAAGAGCTCTCATTTTTTAGAAATGGGGACACTACACAAGAGCTTTCCCAGTTCCTGAGGAGCAGCAAGTGACTGTTCTAGAGACTGCATGTATGGAAACCATCTGAAACAAATGTTGGAGGTAAGAGCTCTTCCCCATCCAGATTATTTTCTCCAAATCTTTGTTTTATTGAACTCGATTTGAACATGAAGTAGGCTCTAAATGTAATTTTAAGTGCTCTCTGTTGCTTAAATCCTTCTTCACATGGCATATTTGGGTGTATCTTTTCTGATGCCCTTACCTTTAATGACTACACATCAGAGTTCAGAAACTCAGCTCAGAAATTGTGTGTATGAATAACTTTCAAATAAAAAATCCAAGCTCCTAGTTTTGCTCAGACACCAGGCTGGAATCAGAATCATTAAGGCTGGAAAAAACCTGTAAGACCATCCAGACTAAGTGATAACCCAGCACCACTGTGATGCTCATGGCTAAACTATACCCCCAAGTGCCACACCTGCATGCTTTTTGAACACTTCCAGGTTTGGGGACTCCACCACTGCCCCAGACAGCCTGCTCCAATGCTTGACAATCCTTTTGGAGAAGAAATTTTTCCTGATATCTAATCTGAACCCTTCTCTGGCACAACTTGAGGTCATTTCCTCCTGTCCCATCTCTTTTTACCTGGGAGCAGGCCCAACCCCACCTGGCTGCAGCCTCCTCTCAGGGAGCTGTAGAGAGGGAGAAGAGCCCCCTGAGCCTCCTTTTCTCCAGGCTGAACACCCCCAGCTCCCTCAGCTGCTCCTCATCAGACTCGTGCTCCAGCTCCTTCTCAGCTCTATTCCCTGGACACACTCCAGCCTCTCACCATTTTTCTTGACATGAAGGACCCAAAACCAGTACCTGAGGTGTAGATTCCCCAGTGCCCAGCACAGGGGGATGGTCACTGCCCTGGTCCTGCTGCCACACTATTGCTCATAAAAGCCACAATGCCATTGACCTTCATGGCCAGCCAGGCACAGCTGTGACCTCTGATTGATTCTCATGTCCATCAGCACTTCTAACAAGCCTTGGTGTTACTGGGAGCAAAGAAAGACTTCAGCATTTTATAGGCTTCCTCTTTCTAAAACAATGAGGTGGCTCTCAAAAGCAACATCACTGCAGAGCAATGAGGTACTACCTGAAAATTTGGCAGCTTTGTATACACCTCATGAAGAAAGGCTTCCTCCTATATTAAAATGAGAATCTCATGCAGAATAAAACCCATCAAATCTATTTCTAATTAATGTATTTCTTCTCACAACTGTTCTTCATCTGCTTGCCAGAACTGCTAGGATTCACCCACAGCCTGTTCTTTCCTCCCACCAGTCTCTTGGTGAAGACACACAAAGACTTTCTGCATGTTTCAGGTTGAAATTAACCCAGGGTTTCTCCTGAAGGTGTAATTTTCAAGTCTTCAGCATCAGGGACACCTGAGTGCCTTACTGCCTGACACTCAGAACAGGAGCACTCTGTTCTACAGGCATTAAAGTTAACAGGCTGATTTCCCAGCTTTAGGAGTTTAGACAGCACAAAAGTTCAAGCTCCTTTCCTCCTCTTTCTCCAGGATTCAGCAAAAGCACACAATGAGAAGGAAGATGAGAACAGGTAGCAGGTTAAGGCTTTTGTTCCCTTTCTGCTGTACTGTGGGTCCCCACAGAAGAGATTAGCTCTCTGACTGATGCACCTGCTCCAGTTGCAAGGGGATGCTCATTTTCAGTTCATGCAGAGATGGAGATTTTCTAAATGCCTCCACGGATTGGACTTGTCTGTCTCGGCCATCCAAGAGGTGCCTGTTTGCTGCCTCAGAGCAGCTGTGAAATAGCCCCAATGTCAGGAGGGCAGCTTCCCTGCAGATACACCAGTCTGCAGCAGCTGCTGCGAAAGAAATCCTGAGTGGAGCTCTAAACTCACAGGAGAGCTACTGAAGTGGATTAAGCCACTGCTTCACATACACTCTGGCTTTTAAGAGGCTCCTATCATGCCCCCAGCAGAGGTGTTTCAACAGGCAGGAGGCCTTGAGAGGCTGATGTAAAAGACTTAGAATGATGTAAAAGAGGCTGATGTAAAAGACTTAGGAATCAATCAAGATATGATCAGACTGGGAACCCTTCAAGGGGAGAGGGCTGGGGGAAGGATGCCAGCTTTACCCTTTTGTGAAATTAGAGCCCTGGTGTTTGTGATGGTAATAAACTCATCTATACAACAAAGAATGATGTTCTAACATCAGCTGTTGCCTTTGCTGCACGCTGAAGCAGAGGTTAGACTGAAAGGAGAATTTGGTAAATGATGTTTGTTGAAGGCAGTAGGAGGCCAACACCAGGCACTCCAGCCTTGGGCAGCTGAGAGAGTCATTCTTTCCCCTCCCACCATTTGCTTCCACACGAAATCCCTTTTAACTACAGCTTTTACTCAAGCTCTACAAAGGGTGGCACAGTCCAATAGTCTGCCTACACTGCTAGTGAAGCATCACATTAACCAAAACACATTCAGATCACTTTTCCTGAATCCTAGTCTGAAACAACAACACGTGAGAAATGAAATTAATTTGGAAGTATTCTGCCCTATTTAATAAGCAGTCATACAGAGAGGAACCAAAATTCTGGCTCAGAAACTCTCGAGCTTACCTCCTTGCTTTTATTCCCAGTGCAAAGGAGGCATTTCCATGGCATCAAGCAGATGGCTGAAATAAGCATCTTTTCTATATCAAGCTCCATGAGGAAGCTTAGAATCTATGTAAGGTATGAAAAAGCTACAAGCTGGAGGAATGAGGGGGTGGGGATGAAGGAAGTAGGAGGAGGAAAAGACAGGGGGTGGAGAGTAACACTGGAGAGCAGCAGTGGTCCAGCCCCTCAGAATCTGAAAAGCATCACAGGAGCCTCTGGATAAAGACCAGCTTCAGGAGCAAGGCTAGGAGACAGAGGATTTCTGCTCAGTGATAAAACATGGTGAGTAGGATTTTTGTGATCTGCCTTGTTTGCTCTGGTGCCATGGCATTTGTTTTGCTCTGACACTCACAGTGACTCTGAGTTAGTATTATTTTGGGATAACTGCTTGGTTTTGAAGCATTGCTTTTTACTTCTTTTTCTATACATCTGGCAAGTCTGTGTCTGTATTTATAAAAATGCACATCTTATCTCCTTTTAAAGCAGTAAATTACTGAAGACAGACAAAGCTGTCAGTGTTAACACTTTGCTGTCTGGTACCAACAGGCTGCTGGTCAGGACAAGAAAAAAAGCCCTGTTTCCTTCTCAGGTATGCAGTGGAAATTTCTGCTCTGCTGCCTTCTCAGCAATACAGTGAGGATTCCAAAGCTCCCTGCGCAGGAGTTAAAGCTGCCCTTTTGCATGATGTAATTGGAACATTTCGAGCCAGTTACGTTTCTTTCAACCTCAGATATAGAAGAAAACTGAGTGAGGGGTGCAGAGGTTTTGTCAGAGAAGGAGTCTCCTTTTGTCATGGGCTCAGCCTCCTTCTGCCTTGCCACACACCCCATGCATGGCTGGGGGATGCTGTGGGTGCCCCATATGGGGCTGAGGGATGCTGTGGGTGCCCCACATGGGGCTGGGGTATGCTGTGGGTGCCTCACATGGGGCTGGGGTATGCTGTGGGTGCCTCACACAGGGCTGGGGGATGCTGTGGGTGCCCCACATGGGGCTGGGGAATGCTATGGGTTCCCCATATGGGGCTGGGGTATGCTGTGGGTGCCTCAC